>CM055885.1:13657728-14090228 GCA_029582165.1 Portulaca oleracea | reverse complement strand
TATGGATGATGTTCATTGTAAAATTAGTTGTTGATCATTCACACATTATTTGTTGTTAATGGAAATTTGATTAAGGTTCATTCAAACAGAACTTGGTGTACATGCATGTCAGTAGGTGTGAGTTAATTTATCGTTTGATGTTCATTAACTTATTACTGATGTCCATTGTACAATTAGTTGATGTTCATTAACTTATTACTTGATATTCACGACGATGGTGCAGTGCTGCTGTTGACGTATTGGGAACAGGTTCCGCCGTGCTTGCACCGTCAGTGCCACAAGACTACCAAATGAACGAGCTCGGACAATATATTCCATTTTGTCCTGTTGAGGAATGAGTTCCAAAATTAGAGCAGACATTCGATAACATTGAGGCAGGGAGGAAGTTCTGAAGCGGTAGCGATGGAGCGTTGGTTTTAGCGTACGTAGTTACAGTCGCACAAAAGATAGCAAGGGGTCTATATGGAAGGTATTTGTTTGTTTTGGACTCCCGGGAAGAAGACGACAATGACAATATACGAAGCGGGGCGCACTGGGTTGCAGTCAGATGAAGCGGAGGACAGCCAAGTTGATCCTGAAGGGGCAGATGGAGTAGTCACGCCGGTGGTTACAAGGAGGCGTAAACCTGTTATAAGGGAAGGTTGTACCGCAAAGTTAACACTACGATCTACGAAAGAGGGGAAGTTTAAGGTCGTCACATTCAACGTCGGGCACAGTCATGAACTCACAACGCCCAGCAAACCACATTTAGAGAGGTCGGCGCGCAACGTTAGCCGCATTCATATAGACCTTATGAACAAGTTTTCAAGAGCTAACGTTGGGCTGTCGAAGTCATTTCATCTATTTAAAGAGACAGTCGGGTCATACGAAGGTGTTGGTTGTACGCTACAAGACTTGCATAACTATCACCAATCGTTGAAGAATGTGTTGGTCGACATGGATGCTGAAATGTTCGTGGAGATATTGAGGAGGAACAAGATGATAGACCCTGGGTTTTACTATGCATTTGAAGTTGATGATGATAAGAAGTTGAATTGCGTGTTTTGGTGTGATTCTGAAAGCAGGCGTGACTACTCATCGTTTGGCGAGCTAATTTCATTCGACACAAAGCACAAGAAAAACAAGTACAAAATGGTGTTTGCGGCATTCACTGGGCTCAATCACCATCGAAAACTTGTGTCATTTGGGGCTGGTTTATTGAGAGATGAGAAAACGGCGTCGTTTGTGTGGCTGTTTCAGAAGTTCGCTGACGCGATGCTAGACTATCATCCTGATACGATAGTCACCGATCAGGACTTGGCGATAAAAGAAGGGGTTGACACAGTGTTCACTAATTCGATCCACAGGTATGAATACACATGCGCATTTCAGTATTGTTTGATGTTCATTGCTTTGGCACTTGAGGTTCATTGTGTAGAACAAAATGACCTTCATTTCAATATGTGTATGTTCAAGTGTCTATACGTATATGTCCATTTCACAAGGTAGTTGATGTTCATATGGATGATTGATGGTCATATGAATGTGCATAAATGATCATGTTTTTGTGGCTTCACGTTGCATTATATGTTCTATCCATTATATGTACATGTTCTTGATACTATAAATAGATGTTCATTTCACAAATTTAATGGTCATTTTGGGCATAGGTTAATGATCATCCTATGTAGTCATTATATGGGGTTTATTGTGTTTGGTTAAAAATGTCATTTGAATGGTGGGTCTTAATGTTCAATTTATCATCAATGGACGTTCATGTGTGATACAATACACAGGATTAGAGTATGTGCATATTAATCTTTATTTTAATGATGAACAGGTATTGCATATGGCACATTATGCGCAAACTCCCTGAAAAGGTTGGACACTAGCTGAATGGATGTGAGGAGTTCATCAACGACATAAAATTGTGCGTGTGGGCAGCTGAGACTCCGGACGAGTTTGAGGAAATGTGGGCTGCAATGATTGAGAAATACGAGCTCTCTGAGAATTCATGGTTGGCTGACATATATGAGAAAAGGGCGGAATGGGTTCATGCGTACTTCACGAACCATCCCCTTGGGGGGGTTTTGCGGACGACATCTGGGTCGGAAAGTGAAAACTCAATGTTCGGGAAACTAATGTGCCCAACTTTGAGTTTTGTTGAGTTTTGGGCTAGATTTGAACATGCGGTTGATGCTCAGCGAAACCGTGTTGTAGACCTTGACCATGCGACACGTAATTCACTGCCGCAATTGGAGACGCGTTCGGCGATTGAGAGGCATGCTAGAACAATATACACGCATCGGAATTTCCGGTTGTTCCAACAACAACTTGTGGATGCTATAAATGACTGTTACACTCAGAGATGGGGGAAGTGGAACATGATGCCACTTACACAATACGTCAAAAGGGTGATAAAAAGGCCAGACATGTTGTGCGCAACAAGTTGACGAACGATATAACTTGTGATTGCCCATATTACAGCCTGCAAGGGATCCCCTGTGCACATGCTTTGCTTGTCATCCATCATTTTGACCACATCCCATCGACACTAATAGTTGAACGTTGGACAAAGAACGCGGCGAAGCGGTACCGATTCAATGTGGACTGTATTGTCACAGAGGGATGCGACAAGGTAACATGAAAACACATTGCTTCACTACATTTAGTGTTAGTTTATACTGGTAACATTCATCATATGTTTGATGTTATTCACTGAGGTTCATAATTGTGAAAATTCATCTCAAATGTACCCGATGATCATACCAGTTATAGTTGATGTTCATGTCAATCATAATTGATGTGCAGTTTGAATCGTCATACCACATGTTGATGTTCATTTACACACACATCCACTTTCGTTTTCATACTGTCATTTATGGAATTCATCTCAGTTATAGTTGATGTTCACGCAATTCATATTTGATATTACAAGGTAACCCGGAAGAAACAATTGACTAACGAGGCATGGAGATCATTTTATAAGTGCATGGACATTGCTGACGGGGATGAAACAAAGCTGAGGTTGATCATTGATCAAACAAATGCTATGATCTTAAGGCTGGAGTCATTAAGTGTTGGAGGGCCATCGAGCAACGCGTCTACTGACTTTGAAACGTATTTTGGAACATCTGTCCCTACAGAGGTTACCATTCACCCCCCACCGGCTTCAGCCACGAAGGGAAGAGGCAAGAGGACGAAGACAGCAATGGAGGTTGCCACTGAGACAAGGGCGCGTGCTAGAAGGTGCCATTGTTGCGGCCAGATAGCATCGCATGACGCCAGGACTTGTCCAGAGCGCTTTGGTTGATGTAACAAAGAGTGTGCACTTTGGTTGACTTGTCCAGAGCGCTTTGCTTTTATGTTATGCTTTATGTTCTGTTGTTGACGTTTGGATCAGATCGTTTTTGTCCATGAATGAACATGTGAAACTGATTTGAATTTATGGTATCTATTTTCAATATTAGTAGCCGTTTATTCTACTTGTACATTTACAAAAAGTGTTTGGGCTAATTACATGATAGCTAATGCATTTGGGTGACAAACACCACATGAACTTAAATACTTGATATACATAACACAATCAATTTATGCTGATTTCATAAGTACGTAATGTTCATTTGAGAAATACCATGATAACAGACCTTCATGTTCATTCCATAATTCTTATACATTACACAATCAATTCATCCGTGATGTTCATTTGAATAATACTGGATGTTTATGAAACAAACTTTAATGTTCATAACATAATTTCTTAATGGATTGTGCACAATTTTTTGTGGCAAAAGCTGGATTATTTGTGGGCTAATTACATGATAGTTAAATACTTGATATACATAGCACAATCAATTCATGCTCATTTCATAAGTAATTAATGTTCATTTTAGAAGTACCATGATAACAGACCTTCATTTTGATTCCATAATTCTTTTACAATGATAACAAACGTTCATTTTTTCAAGTATTCATAAGTACTTAATGTTCATTTGAATAATTCTGAATGTTCATTAAAACAAACCTTAATGTTCATTCCGTATTTGTTAATGGATTTATTGGTGATTGTTTAAACCATGTACAATATGAAATGTCTCCTGAATTTTACTCCCCCGTCGTCGTACCCCAAAATCAATTGCGGCATATCCGACAATAATGGACTACCATCTTGTAAACCCCAGTCTGATCTCAATTCATTGAGCACCTCATTGTACTCATCATCCCCCACCCTCCCGTCAAGAACTTCTTCGATGGGTTCATCGCCATACGGGATCCCCATCGTAATGTAAACGTCCAGCGGGGTAATGGGGATGTGCTTGCCGACATCGACCTCGAGAGTGAGCGAATATGGGTTGAAGCGTTCAAGCAACCATTTTGCAAGTTCGCCGGGTATTTGTTTCAAGCGAAAGTCTAGGAAACATTTGAACCCCATCTCAGCAACGGCTGCCTTTTGCGGCCCCTCTAGACATTCCATCATCTTCGAAAACCGCCTTGGCGACATTCTCGTGTGAAATGATGTTTGACTCGGCAACCCCGCACTGACTGACTTGATCTCGACTGCGTCGTCATCTTCATCAACTACACGAACCCCCTTCCGTTTAGTTTTGCCTTTCACCAATTTGTCCTCACCTCGGTCATGGTCCAACCCACGTTTGGGACGCGATGACCCAGCCACAGTCGTAATGCTACTTCTTTTTTTCGGCAACTCGTCATCCTCATCAACTACATGAACGCGCTGCCGTTTATTTTTGCCTTTCACCAATTTGTCCTCACTTCGGTCATGGTCCAACCCACGTTTGGGACGCGATGACCCAGCCACAGTCGTAACGTTACCACTTTTACTGGGGGCTGGAGCTGAAACTGTCTTCTTTGCCCTCCTAGTGTATCCTTTCTTGAATGCATCCGGCCCCCGCACCGGTAGATTTTCACTGTCAGATTCACATACAAACACATCAGGCATCACGAGCAACATACGATATGTTGAATTTAGAATTACTTATGACAATAGTACATAATCAGTAATTGAATCTCAACATACGTTTCATTCGATGCGCCGCAACCATCTGTGTTTTGAGACTCGAACAGTTCTCTTCCAGCTTTGCGTTTTACCCTTGTAGAAGTTTCGGTCAGATCAATAATGGGGGATGCCTCCTTATCTAGGGGGGCCATGGGGAATTCTGTGCCAGTTGGGGGGTTTCTAACGGGGATTCGTGTAGCCCCACGTCAATAACTGGGTCCGCATCTCTCAATACGTGGTCCGGCACAGGGCTTGATGGCTCCCCCACGTCAACTGTCTTGTTCATCATGTCAGACAAAACGTTTGTCAACATGTCAAACGAGAGGACACGTGTCGTGTTGTTGTCAGCAAAGTCAAGTACACACCTGGTCGTATCAATATGAACATTCATTATACATCAGATTAACATTAGGCAATATTGCAGATGAACAACAACAGATGAATAACACCAGATGAACACCCATTATGAAAATGAACATGAACTTTATTATAAATGAACATCCATTATACATCAAATGAACATCTGGCTATTTCAGAATGAACACCAGTAGACCACAACATGCCATGTATTTTCAAGTTCAACTAAAACGATCATATCTTACAAACACAACCCAACTTTTGTGTCTTGTCTTCGTCGGCCACACCATCATCAGGTGCTGGTTCACTCCCACTTTGCGCAATATGCCCCTGTACCCTACACCCAAAATACACCATTAGCAATTATCAACCTAAAACACACCCCAAATTGTTTTACTTGTCGTTACACTTACATTAACAACGGAGTTGGCACCATGACAATTGCTCTCTCATCAGAAATCTGAACTGGGACACTTGTCACAACTGTTTCTCCTTCCCTCGACCTAATCCAACAACAATGCTTATTTTTAACAATTTGGTTTAAAATGAAGATCTACTCAATTACAAAAATGAACATCTAGTTCATACCACATGAACATCACGTTGAGATGCAATGAACACTAAATATTCAACATAAACCCAGAAATATGTTGACGCTTACGATTAGGTGACATGAACTGAACTTGATTAAAATATGACATGATCATCAAGATTCATTGAAATGAACATCAATCATTTATATCTAAAATGGTTCTCATACCTAAAAACATCATGTGTGTGCACTAACAATTTTGGGTTTGTATGCTATAAAGAACAATAAGCAGAATTGAACACCAATAAGGTGCACTAACAAGATTCATTCAACTGACCAAATGTACAACCACCATTAAACATCAAAACTGTATGTCTATCAACACCATATGTTCAAATGAACACCAAAATCCACATATATACAATGACTTACATTTCCTCCTTACTTTCTTCAACCTCCAACTCATTCGCACCCGTCGACGCCATGCCCTATACCAAAAAAATCTTCTTCCTCTGCCGAAAACAACCACCAACTGTTAGGCTCACACCAAACACTCGCTGGAATTTCCAAAAAAAAAATAATCTACTGCAAAACCCTAAATTATGGAAAATCTTACCGGGAAAACAGTGTCCCTCGACTTCACTTCAGCCGCTCGCTGGAAATCCACCGGAATTCCGCACACTGCACCGAATTTTCACGGATTTTCCCCGAGCCGCCGAATTTCGAGCTTCACTCCTTCAAATTGATTTGAGCCACGAAATTTCGCCCTAACTCTTTCTCTCTCTCTTTCTTGTGTTTTGAAACTATCCAAAATGATTACAGTTGCTTGGGGAAACTGCTCCTCGTTACTGGGTTCAAACAGAATGAACTGCATGCCATGCCATGCCTCTTCACCTTCCTCACACGTGAGAGCAGAAAAAAATATATATTCAACAAAATCCACCAATCATCTTTTACCATTATGTATTTAAAATAAAGATTAATCAACTAAAACTCCAAATTTATCCCAACCATAGATCCTTTGATCAAAGGCCAAGATCTTCCATGCTTTCCTTCTCACTTAAAGGCCCTTCTCATTATATATATATGTATACATACATATATATATATATATATTTATAGGGAATGAATCATGTGAGCATTAGGTTAATATGAGCATATGAGCATAACAAATCTACACCCTTGATTCCTTAATCTACGCCTGAGAGAATTTCCCCTTTTTCCTTTTGTTTTTCTCCTACCTCACGTGACTTCTCCTTTAATAAAACAAAAGTATTTTGTTTTTTTCAAAAAACATTGAAACTGCACGCATGATCAGTTGGATTTTTTTCCCAAAATAACATAATTGATATCCTTCCATTTTTTTCTCTTCATTCACACAACAATGGCGTCTGACTTACAGAAGACTATGTGAACGGTTTCGACACCCTTCCTTTCCAAGCTAAGTAATTTTCCCAGTTTCAAGATTCTCATTTTGTGACTGTTGGTGGTAAGGTTTTGGGTAGAAATTTCCCGGCAACGCACACCAAGTGGCAGAGACAATCGTGGATAGGATGGAAGCGTACGTGAGTATATTTGTTTGCAGCGAGCAACCATAGAAGCTTGAGTATTGGAGTTTCTTCGACGAGTTTCAATGGCATACATCAATTAATGGATCAATTACCAAACAGTTGGACATCAATTAATAAACATATAGACATCAAGTAATAACCATATGGATATCAAGTAATAACCATCTGGACATCGATTAACAATGGTAATTATGGACACCAAGTAATATATAAACATGTGAACATTAAGTAAAAAAGACATGGACATCAAGTAATAAGTACATGGACATCAATTAATAAATATATGAACATCAATTAATAGTGATAAACATATGGACATCAAGTAATAAATATATCCATATGTTTTTTACTTAGGTCGATATGTTAATTACTTGATGTAGTTAACATGAATGAGGACATTGTAACAAAACATATTAGTATGGTTTAGTATCTTTTTGCCAATATGCTTGATTACAATGTCCCCATTCATGTTTGTTACTTGATGTCCATATGGTTAATACTTAATATCAATGTGTTTATTACTTTATATCCATATGTTTATTACATGTGCCAAAATGTTTATTACTATTATTTGATGTCCATATGTTTATTACTTGAAGTCCACAAGTTTATTGATTGATGTCCATATGTTTGCTAGTTGATATTCATTAATTAATGTGAGTTGCTGAAACTCGCCTTAGAAACTCCAGCACTCAAGCTTTCATGGCTAATCAATTTAGGAATGAATCTCAAGCTTCCATCTCTGACCATAAGCATTTATGCGTAATCATTCCTTGAAACGATTCTTGTTCCATAATATGCTTATTACAATTAATCTGACTTTTTAGAAGAAATAATTTGCGGAAAAGTTTGAATAATCGAAGTAAATTTGGTAAAATGAATTCAAATTTCACAAAGAACCCAAGCATTTTCCCTATTCAATCGCTGCACTTATTTGTTGGGGAGAATTTAGGAAAGTTAGTTAGACATGCAGTTAATTATTTTCTGGGTTAGAAAGGTGAAAGATTTAGTGTATTTTTTTCTTTTTCTTAATGCCAAATTGGCACTTGAACGAGAGAAATCACGTGAGTGAGATAGAAAAACAAAAGGAAAAAGGGGAAATTTTCTCAGCTGCAGATTAAGGAATCAAGGATGTAGATTTGTTATGCTCATATGCTCATTTTAACCTAATGCTCACATGATCCATTCCCATATATATATATATATATATATATATATATATATATATATATATATATATATATATATATATAATTTGTTTGATCCGGAGAAAAAGACTCATTTCGTTTGAACTTGATTTTGACATTAACCAAATTGATAGAATATTCAAATTTGGTATTTTTTTTCTTTTTCTATTGTCCGATCCCGATTTTGACTCAACTTTAGTTTCGTCTGAATTGTCTGACATGAAACAAATCTGACATCAATTTCTCGTATGAATATTAACATTGACCGAATTTTACCCACTCGAGTTTATCCAGATTCGAATTTTTGTCAACTCATAGTGTGTCATTTGTTGTTGATAAGTAGGCTTGACAAAAATTCAGGTCCGGGTAATTCTTGGTCTGGTCATTCGGTCAAAAATATATTACTCAAACCCTGTTCGATAAGCAATTCAGAAACTGAGGCCATGCCCGGACCTGAACTTGAATGTCTAATGTCCGAACTCGGATGTCCAGTGTCTGAATTGTATATAAAGACAAGGTAATACTAGATGAACGAACATTGTCTTGTCATTAGATTCCGAAATTGTCCGATGTCCATATTGTAAATAGAGATAATTAAAAGTCAACCCAAGTTTGCCAACAAACCGAATTCGGACATTGTCCGAAATGACTAGAACCAGATTATTCAATTCAAACAACCCAAACCCAATCCCTTAGTACATTCATATAATAAAATATTATACTCCCTCCGTTTTTATTTACTTGTCGCCTAAAAAATTGTGTTAAAAACTTTGATCGTTAATATCTTAATTTATATAATGATTCATCATACGAAATTGAGGTCATTGGATTCGCAATTAAAAAAATACTATTAATAAAGTATAATATTATATTTTTTATAAAAATTTTATACTAGAAATTATTGATTAAAGATTGACACTAAAAATTGTAAATGACATATAAAAAAGAACGGGAGTATATGTTGAAAAATATTACACTGCAATTTATATATGTTTTTTTCTTGTAAAAAAACAAATAAAAAACAGCGAATGTTACTGGTTTTGCTTTACATAAAATGCTAATTTAAGGCTCTTATTATTTAGCTCAAGAAAATAAAAATAGTAATTCAATGCCACTTTAGGCTTTAATATTTTTTTCTTGGTAACTATAATTTTCCATAAATCCTTATAAACGGTTGTGAATAAAAGATCAAATTGCAGAAAACTTGTAAACGATAGAGTTGGGGTTGTATTCAGGGTTGTATCTTTGAGATGCAATCTGAAAAACAACCCCTTTATTTTTTCTGTAGGCAAATAAATTTTAATTATCTTCAAAGTTTCATCTAATTAATTAGTTCCAGAAAGAGAAAGACTGAGAATAATATTCAAAGGGTAATGAGAATATATTGGAATGAATTAAGCATAGCGAAATCAAAATTAATTTGATTAAATTTAGAGAAATATCGGAGATTATCTGATTGAAATTCCAGAATCCCCATATTTTGAGAGCTTGGTTGTCGTACCCAAAATTTGCCACAGCGAAAGGATATTTCCATGTACGAATTTAAGATTTCCCAAAGGTATGTAATGTGTTTGTTGTTTCACTGTCTTTTCTACTGCTTAATGGTTAGCTTTGTGGAATTTTACATCTTTTAATTAAGCATATCCGAATCAAAATTAATCAAATTAAATTTAGAGAAAAATCGAAGGTTATTCAATCAAAATTCCCTTATGTCCATGTTTTGAGAGATTGGTCTTTCTGCCCACAAATTTGCAACGACGAAAGGATATTTCTATGTACAAATTCAGCATTTTCAAAAGATATGACATATCCCTACAAAAATTTCAATTCGGGCTTCACCATATTTTATTTTTTGTGTTTTTAATATAATTTTAAGTCTTTATAAAGCTGAAAGGATATGAATTTTTCCATTAAAAGTAAGACACATAATATCATATTTTATTTGTTAAATAGTTTTCTTCATTTTTCGATCAATTGATTATTCAAACTATTTTTATGAACCATTGTATCATTTTATGTGCAGTTGCTAATTTTACAATCAACAAGGTGATTAGTCTAAAAAAAGGGGAAATTTGACATTGATTATGCATTCATCAACAGCCTTGAGGAGAAGACTTCCACATGCTAATGTTGATGGGACAAAACAGGAACATTTGAATGCAATGAGCATGGATAGTAGTCTAAGCGAACCGCTCCTTCGAGATGATATTGATTATGGTGATCGACAATTACAGGTGGGATTTATTTTTATGAAAGTATTTTTCCGTGTGAATCTAAGAACTTTCACATAATAGATTATTATCATATACATTGAGAAGTTTGCTGTTAAAGTTTATAATAGTCGACTGTATAGTTTTCACAGTAAGGAATATTAAGGAATTAATGGAGTAATTGTATATATAGGTTGTGATTCATTGAATAATTTTATTTGTTGAATGATTGTTAGATATTTATTTATGTCTTTTGAATTTCTAGGAATATGCCATTAGAGACCTTTTAGACGATGAAAGGACGAAAATTAATCTCCATTGGTCACTTATATTTTCACAGTTGCTCTCGCATTGGACGCAATGGCTAGGTACTTTATTCACATCTCATATGCGTATTAAACCTTAACTGTTTATTTTCTTTCTAATTGTTATACATATGTTACTAAGACTCAATTGTTACATTAAATTATTTGTAAGCAATACGTACATTTGGAGTCTATTTACATTGTCTAATTGTTATCTCGTAACATGGATGTCGTGTGCCCAATATAAGCCTATTGTGAAATAACGATAGACAAAAAGAATTGAATTCTTCCTCGAGATTGGGGATGTAACCAACCTATGGTTGATTTCTACTTGCTTGTTAGCCACACAATAATGCAAGCTATAGCTTGTGTGAAATGTCCATTATGACTCCAATATCATATGTAACCATCTCAACAAAAAAACTTAATTCATGGTTAAGTATCCCGTGATGGTTTTATACTTTAATAATTCCTGCTAACTATATAACCGGCGCAACTAAATAAAACGAAATTAAACTGGCAAATATGTGGGTGAGTAGTACCGACCGAAAAATTAAGTTCTTACTCACTCTTTGTCAAAAGTAACAATTTTCTAAATACTACCTTATTTGGTAAAACTTAACATTTATCTTACCATGCATTTAGCAATGAATTTTACATGCAAATAACGACTCAAAGGGCCTCCTATTTTGGTGTAATTATTTTAAGGGGCTCTTTTTTTCACAAAATGCTTCCAGGTACCTTCTATTTTGCAGTAATAATTATTAGGGCCTCCCTTTTTAGCAAAAACTTACTACAAGGTGCAAAAAACTTTTATATTTATAGAGAATGACCTTAAACAGGGACCTTTTTGCAAATATATGATTTTTTGAGGTTTTTATGCAAACAAGCTCAAATAAACACTCTTAACTCTTTTATAATGACTTTAATGGTACTAATTATCACAATCTACTACTTATACCTTAGATATTATATTCTCTATGGTTATAGGCCCACTATGCTTAGCAAAATTAATAAACTTAATTAGTGAGTTTTGACCGTTACCTGAACTTAGTTGTGTTGGATCTCTGCCGTTCTTCGGCTTTCAGTTTATAGAGATGGCTAATCTCAACCTCGCCACCTTAGATCAAACACAACACAAATCTGTTTCTTTTCCTACCCCAGACCATAGTCACTAATTCAGTTTATTTAGTTTTTAAAGGATAGTGGAACTTTAATCAAGAAATTATAATATTTAAAGCATAAGTTTCGATTGGATAACGTCCCCTACTGGGAAACTTCTTTTATTGAAAGTTTGAATATGGAAATATTACAATGGAAATACTTAATGAGAACTAGACTTCTAGTATCATTAGAGAAGCTTGCTGATGGAGAAATGGTAACTCCCAATTTCTCTCTTTGCTCAAGACTTGCTCAAATGACCGTGCCTTCAACACACACTTACTTCCCCTTTTATAGAGGAGCTTCACACACCTTGGATGCCCTAGTAGCTTCAGTACAATTATTACAGATACAAATGTCTACAATATAAACATGTGATTCTTACAGACTCAATAGTACAAACTTTAAATAACAACCACTCTTTTTTATTAGTGGTACCACAGTAGTTTGCAGATCATAATGCTTGTGGGGTTGCCAATGCTTCATGCTCTCAAGTTATACAGATTGAAATCTTCTCCCTTATCCTGCTCCAATGAATTGTATTTATCAAAGAGCTCTTCAAGATAAGATTTTCCTTCTGCAGATAAGAATTCTCCAGCTCCGATTTTTAACTGATATTCATATACATCTTCAAATTGAGCTCCGTTAGTATCAATAAGTTGGTCAAACATCTTTGGATAAGTGAAGGTAGTGTTACCGCAATGGATAACCCCATATCCTCTATCAATATCCAACCATAGATGATGCATTAACTTGTAAAATCCAGTTGCTCTTGCCTCTGAAGGATGAATTATTTTTTCTCTTCTTTTTAGAAACCACTCTTCTTTTGTAAGATATCCTCCAGATGTATCTTCTACTCTAATCAAATAATGGGCATGACTGATCTTATCTCCATTATACTCAATATTAACACATTCATAGAAAGTAATCGGCCATCCTGCAGCTTTTCTTCTGGTGAATGAATTTTGTGCACCCTTCTAAACACAAATTTCACACAAATTTCTGGAATTTTGTAAGTCTTGGAAGTAATGTTCCTTCTGGATTAGGGACAATGTGGCCTTCATTAGTCCAGAATTCTCTAACCATCCCATATTCTCAAGCCTTCATGATTGGATCATTTGGAGGGGTAGTATTAGGGCAGAAGTGTACTTTTCCTACTCCAGAGAAACCTAAGAAACTAACATTTTTTTCCCCAAGCTCTCCAGACTTCATGGTTATAATATCTCAAGGGATCCATGACCGATGCGTACCACTCATGAAACCAATTTTTCTGAGCTTTTCTTGTAATAACACTCTGAATATCATAACAACTTTCGAGATAATTCATCCGAAGTTCATCAAGACTAAATTTCTCAGCTATCAGATATTCAGCATAACTAAAAATAAACCTGCATCTTTCCTTTTTATTTTTTCTAAGATTACTTATGACGAATCTTCCAGGAGGTGACACCCTTCCTAGTAATTCGGGTAACCGGTGTTCTGCTTCATCCGCTTGTCGGCACGAGACATTCACCATGTTGAATTCCATTGGCTAATTCTAGCGTCAAGCTGTCTGCTAATGAATTCTTTGAACCCTGTATGTGTTCAATAGAGAAAGAGAACTGGTTAAGCCATAATTGCCAACGCAGGAGCCTCCCTTGCGCTTGCATATTTGATAAATTCTTTTTAATAAAGCCAAGAATGCCTTTGCAATTAGTTCAGATTAAAAATTCTTTTGGGGTTAAAAAGATTAAAAACTTTTCAATTCCTCTTATGATAGCAAGAATTTCTTTTTCCATGGTAGTGTAATTGCATTCAGCCTTATTAAAACTTCCACTACAATATTTGCAGAGACGTTCTCCTTCTTTGATTTTGAGTACTGCACTCCAGTGCTCATTGCTAGCGTCTGTCTCAAGAATCAAATCATCTTCTTTGTTAGGCAAATTTAGGACAGGAAGATTTTGACATAAAATTTTTAGATTCCTTACAAGCAATGAATCATCCAAAGTCCAATTCCACTCAACATCTTTTTTAAGTTTTCTTTGCAAAGCCTTTCTCAACTTTGCTAGATCCTTGATAAAATCTGATGCATAGGTGAGACACCTTAAAAATCTTTCTAGCTGTTTTCTATTCTCAATTTTTTCAGGAAACTTTTCTATTTTTTCTAGGATGTGTTTTTGCATAATGACTTGTCCAGCTTTAATTTGTAATCCAAGAAATTCTATTTCTTGCTCAGCATAGACACACTTGCTTTTTCCAAGGACAATTCCATGATTGATGCACTTTTGAGTTACCGCTAAGAGATCATCCTTGTGTTGTTCAATAGTTTAAGAGAAAATAAGAATATCATCAATATACACCAAACAACAATGATTGAGATATTTGAAGATCTTATCCATTCTCCTCTGGAATATTTGAGGTACATTCTTAAGACCAAATGGCATGACTAACCATTCATAATGCCTTTCAGGAGCACTAAAGGTTGTTAAAGGAATGCTTTCTTCGTCCATTTTTATTTGCCAATAACCACTCTTGCAATCCATTTTAGAGAACCATAAGGCTCCTTGGATTCTATTAAAGAACACTGTTTTGTTTGGAATATAGTATCCATCGAAGAATGTGCTATCATTAAGCTTTTTGTAATTGATGACCATTCTAGCTTTTCCTCTTTTCTCTTCAGCATGATTTCTAACCATGAACGCAGGACTTGTATGTCTACTCTTGCTATCCTTAATAAGCTTTTTATCTAAAAGCTCTTTTATCTATTCCTTAAATTCTTGGATATCTTGGTGTGTATACACCATCTGTTTAACCCTGGTAATGGTATTGGGATCTGTTAAACTGATAGTAGCGTAGGTTTTATCTTTATCCCAAAATTTTAAAGGGTTGTCAGAATAGAGTTCTTTGCATAACTCTTCTTGTTGTTTTTCAATTTGTTCTTTAACAAATAACTGTAGAAGTGAAATAGTGAATGCTACTTCTTTTTTATTTGGCACTACCTTCTCACCACGCTGGTTGCGCGAAATTTGGTGGATATATGTCTGTTGTAGCTTTTTAATAGCTACTGAGTGACCATCTATTGTGAAGATAATTTGTTGAATGGTTTGGGTACAAGGAGAATATAATCTTTGGAAGTTATTTCTAATGATCATATCATATGATGGTTGGTTTATTGCCCAAATTATTGGAATTACACATTTGACTCCTCCTATTTCTATAATTAAACCTTCAATACTTCACTATGGGTCATAACACTATTATCCGTAATTCTCACTTGCAAAGGATTTTTTGCTGTTTTCCATAAATATTCAGGAAAAAGTGTCTTTTTGTCAAAGCATACAGAACATCCACTATCTATGTATGCACATAGTTCATATTTGTCTATCCCTTCAATGCATACTTTTATAGGAATATATATGCTATTGGGATTGGTTGTGGTGACCTCATAATGATTTTCTATATGCATGTTCAGTTCTGGTGTTTCTTTAGCTAGTTCATCCTCATATATAGGTTCACTTATAGTTCTAGTTTTGTAGCCAATGATCTTTCTATCTAGACTGGCTGTTCTATCTAGACAAGATCTTGCAGAATCGAAACTCATTCTACTCATTTCCGAAGTCATACTTATAGCATCATCGTCTTTTGATACTAGTTTATCTCTAACCGATGAGATTTCTCCCCAATCAGATCTAGTACTCATATTCCTTAACAATTGAGGTTTTATGGTGACTTTACCATCTTCATTAATTTTGATAACATTTTTCTTGCCAATTTTGGTTGAATTAGAGAAACTATCAATCCAAGAACGTTTTATCCTGATATCTTGAGGATTTGATTTTATCATTTGAATTTTCTGTTTAGGCTCAGGACTCTCAAACTTTTCAGCTTCTATCATAGTAACTTTGTCTTTGGATTTATGGTATTATCTAACTTGTAGATAATTTTCCAGAATATTCTAAGTGGATAACCACCTTGTTTTATATCCATACAAATGGTTTTTATCTTTAGAGATAGAAAGTTTTTGACAAAGTTATCTTTAAGACTAACATAATATCCCGGTCTACAGTTGAATCCAACTGATCCATTACGTAGATTAGTCTTTATGCCAGTGATAATCTAATTATGAAATTTATTGGGCCTAATATCACAAAGCAAAGCATAAAGATCTATATCCTTACCATAATGTTGTAATGGAGTTATCTGGATTTGCACACTTCCTACATGGATATATTTATATTTTCTATCCTTGTTGTGCCTTAAGATATTTTCCCAATTGGTAAGGTTTACTTCTCCAACATCATACTCACAATCTTAGTTCTCTAAGTCTCCTTCCATTATTTCACAAACATATTTTGACTTTAACTAAAAGATGGATTTTTGTAGATCATATCCTTTTGGATAATTGGAATTACCCAATCACCTTTAACTTCTTCACCGTGATTTTCATCATCTCATCTATAATGAATTCCTCTCCTTGTAAGTCTCCTAGACTTACTGAATTACCTTCCATCATATGACTAGTATCTTCATAATCTGAATCAGATTCATCATCTATGACTATTTCAACAATACCTTTGTTATTGCTAAAGGAAAGTTCAAAAGCTTCTTCTTCAGTTATTTTGTCATGCTCAAGACTTTCTAAAGTTTCTATCAACTTATGATTTTTCTTGTTTTTACACTTATTCGCATAGTGACCAACTTCACCACAAGCCCAACATTTACAATTACTTTTGCCTGTGGGGCAATATGTACTCTTTCTGAAAAATCTTCTTTTTTGGGGCTCGTTTGTTGGTATATTGCTTTCTGCTGAGTTTTTCACCTCTTTGTTTATTTACAGCCTTTTTCTTATAACCTCTTTTTTGTTCAGAGGCTCCCCATTTATGTTAAGTATCCCAACAGAATAGGAATTGTTTCTTCATGGTCTGATGTTTTTTGATATTTAGACATTGATCAGTGACCCATCTTCTTATAAATGCTCATCTCATGCCAAGAGTATCGGTATGTTCAGGATTCTTTTTCAACCATTCTTCAAATGTCTCTAAGATAATGGAATTTATAGGATAAGGTAGTTTATCATAAAACATAGCAAATTCGTAGGGTTATGGCAAATTTTATAATAAAAGTAACAAAACTCATTAATATAATGCTCTAGATATCTCATATCTAGAATTCTATACTAACAAGTTTTCGTTGATATTCTCTTATCTTTTCTTCCATTTCTAGATTAACGCCAATAAACTCCATAGAAATTTCTTTGCACAGGGCTTTAAACATTTCAGTAGGATTTTCTACTACTCTCAATATAGCTTTAGCCTCTTCGGAACTAGAATCATACCAATTTGGCATTGTTCCCAAAAAACTATGTTCTAAATAATTTAGAAAGTTTTCAGATGTCCAGTTGGCATTTAGATTGAGAACCTCTCCATGCGCGCTAACATGGTTGGCGAAGCGAAAAAAACGGTCTCAAGTCAATAACTTCATTAACCCCTTAGTTTTTCTCACTTCACATTACAAGACATTGGTTAGTTGTCTTTCACGTCAGTATGAAGACCGATTCACCACCCCATTAACCACTGTGTTAGAGTTGATTTTTTTAAACGTGGGTTAGTGAGAAAAATAGAGGGGTTAACGGGGTTATTGGGCAATGACCGATTATTTTTCCTCCGCTTGTCACGTTAGAATCGAGACCAATTAACTAGTCACCACCTCCTTAGCGATTGTTGGTATAATAATCTCACCTAACTATAAAGGTCATGGATATTGTTGTCCAATAGTAAAGGTCGGTATATTACAATCCAATACCCCCAAAGGTCAGTATATTGTCATCCAATATCCCATATTATTAAGAGTTGCTCCTTCTTGTTCTATTTCGAATAACCCATGTAGTTCCTTCAAACTAAGGGTTTGAAGTTCCTTCACCATCTTCTTCTTGATTATTAGGAGATTCTTCTTCTCTTTTAGCAGCCTCAACAAGTTCTGGTGTTTTTTTCTTAAGAGAATGTAAAGGAAAAGGAACTTTATTTTGTTGATTTTGGAAAGGATATTTATTTTATAAGTAGTACTGGTATTACTTAAACTTTTATACTCAACCACTCGATGTCTTGAATCGTTTAACAAACTTATATGAGAAGTATGAGCAGACTTGTTTAAAGCACTTACTTCACTTCTAAATGCTTCTAAATCTCTTTTAAGGTCTAAAATTAAATCAAAGATAAAATTTAACTGAGCTTCTACCCCACTTGTTTGATCTGGATTATGGACGATATGAGCAAAATCAGGATAAGGACAATTGGGTGAGGTCATTAATTACTTATTAATATGTTTTTAAATTCACTAATTATAATTAGTGAAGTTTGACACGTGACTCTGATACCAAATGAAAAAGTATCAAAAATAAACCAGGAATATATAAATTATAATAGGTGGAATTATTAAATGAGCTAAAATAGAGTTTTTAACCACTAAGGACCAAAAACAAAACTGAAAGCCAAGCAGGGACTAAAGTGCAAATATGAAAAGTTCAATTGTCACCCAGAAATTATTACCTCATAATAAAAGGTACCTGATAGTTATTTTTCAAAATATAGGGTCCTGATTGTCTTCAATTCATTTTGCATGCTCTTTCTTCGACATGAACCACTTTTCTTTTGTACAAGTGAATATTAGTTTTGCCATCATGGATGCATTGTAGTGATGATTTGTTCATACGCTTAATTTGATGATTGCAGCTAGCCTGATGGTTGGCTCACGATCATTTCTTGGACGGGTTCTAATGATCCCATCAACTTCACAGAAAAAGATGCTCGCACTCACTCTTACTCCATTACAGGTATCAATAACTATTGTGTTGTGCATTGTTTGAAGGTCATTAATGATCAACATGCATCAGACAATTACTTTAAAATTTTTGATTTTATCTTTGAGTGCTTTGTTTTCTTTAGGTGGCCATTTTGTTGGTTTCTTGTTTGTTTCGTCAGCTATTGTTTTCTGTCGTATTGTCTTTTACTGTTGTTCTTTATTATGTCTTTGATATGAATTCTATTTTTTTATGGCTTTCAATATCCAAAAAGGAAAAAAAAACTGTGTTGTGCATCTTGTGACCCATTTAGTCCAAAATGACCTAAAAATGCTAATGAGTATGTTCAGTTTGTACAAGTAATGTGAGTTTGTGGATTAATTCTGGTGTATTTTGATAAAACTAGCTTTAGCTTAGTCTAACCCTGTTAGCTTCTTGAATGGGGAACTTATTCTCTTATAGTAGGCTTCCCTTGTATGGTATCAACGTCATGTCCTACAAAATCACCAGTTTAGGTATCGAATAATAGTCTATGTAATGGACGATGGTCCTTGTATTGTTATATATTGTTGTTAAATCAGTGTCTTGTCAAATTATGGTCTCAGGAAGAAAGGCTCACAGAGTTGCAGCGTAGACTACGAGTTCCTTTTGATGGATCTCTAATAAAACATCAGGTTGATCTTTATTATTTGACTAACTATATTGTTCGACTCTAATTATATCTTTAGTTATTACAAAAGGTTCCTAAATATACCAGTCAAATATGACTAATAGTGCATCAAGGAATGACTTTTACCAGAGTCATCCCAAATAAGTTATTAATCACCCTATATTCATGAAAAGTCACCATAAAATTATGCATCTCATAATAAATTTATAATGGGATGGTCTTACATAAAACTTACTATGTGAATGAAGGATGCACTTAAACAACTATGGAGGTTAGCTTATCCCAATAGGGAGATCCCACCTCTAAAATCGGAGCTTTGGAAGGAAATGGGTTGGCAAGGCATTGATCCATCAACAGATTTTAGGTTTGTAAATTATTAAACATTTAAAAATAAAAGTCAATTTTTTTTATTATTCAAAGTTAAAAGATGTTTAAAGTTCACATCAACAAAATAGGAATAACATTTAAAATGAAAGTCAATACTCAAAGTTCTTGTTGATTTATGTGTTTGCGTATGCTAGGGGTGGAGGATTCATAGCTCTTGAGAATCTCATTTATTTTGCAGAAAAATATCCGGTTAGTCTATACTTTTTCTAGTTTATCTTTTTTTTCCTTTTTTGTCGTCTTGCTTTCAAGAACCTTTTTTTTTATGAATTCATGTTAGTGTATAGTGACTAGCAATTTCAAAAAAACATTCCTTTTGTTTTCATTTTCTTGGATGGGGGTTTGGGGGATGCCTTTGTCCACGGAGATTCACTTGAATGCATAATGATGTGAGTTTTTTTTCCAATTATTCAAAGTCTAAATTAGATGGTAGAATTTGCATAGTAAGATGTGATGTTCAACATAGAGTAACGCTTCAAGAACCAAAAAAGAAAAAGGGTCAGATGTTCATTTAGTACTCCCTTCATAATAATTATCTGTTTAAGGTCTATAATGGGAGTATCAAAAAATTCAAGACGACATGAATTTCTAATTAAATAATCAAATTGTCCCCATTAACGAATGAGAATATATATTAGTCATTGTGGGAAAAAATATCAGAAAAGATAAATTGGTAATCTAATGATTACTTTATCTCTATAATTATAAAGTAAAAGATACTACCAAAATAGTTAGATAAAATTGCACATATTGTGAGAGCGAGGGACTACCAATTTCTTAATGTTAACCGTCTTTGTTGTTTTTTTTTTCCGATTGTTAAAAGCCTAGTTGGGTTAAAGAGTTCATAACAAAGTTGCATAGAAGACATAGTACAACAACTCAACAATTACAGTAGCATATTTACATGAATTTGGTGGGTTTTGTATCTTTGTGTTGTTTAATAGCATCATGATTACAAGGTCGCAAACAATATGAAATTTGTTTTAGTATATATGCTTGAATATGAAATAGGCCGAAAATTTACATAAATTTGGTGGGGCTTTTTTTGTGCAAATAGGAGTCATTTCAGAGTTTGTTGCTCAAGCGCGATGGACAAAGGGCTGAATGGGAGTATCCCTTTGCTATAGCAGGCATTAACATTTCTTTCATGTTGGCGCAAATGTTGGGCCTTCATTCTGGTAACTGATTCATTCTATTCATTGACAATTTATTATATACACTCTTGAGGACATGCTCTCATTTACACAATATATACTTTTAAGGATTATTAGGTTTTGAAATCCTCAACTTTGATGTTTGTTTATCACAATATTCTAAGTTTTACATCTGATTCATAATAACCCAACTTTTGGGGTGGTACTTGTCAGTAACCCAAAATCGAATTAACACCAATTTTGAAATTGATCAGTTAATTGATGTTCTTGTTGTTGATGCGTTGCAAGTTTTACAAGTTGATTATGTGACTTCTATTTTGGTAGTATAATTAGAATCCTTTTTTTTTAATCTTTTGTTACAATATAGTTATATCCTTTTATGATTTTTCATCTATTTGTTCTTTCATGAATTTTGTCGTAGTTTCTATCATCTCTGTTGGCTTCAACTTTATATACAATATGCAGGCGTTACTCTAAATTTCATTTCTTATGGTACAAATTGAATGTTATTAAGCCAAAATTGCATTGCAGGAAAACCAAATTCCAAAGCTGGCGTAGGGTTTTTGAAGCTACTAGCTGAGGATGAGATGGCATTTGATGAGCTTTACTGCATAGCCTTTCAATTGATGGATGCTCAATGGCTCGCAAAGCGTGCTTCATATATGGAATTCAATGTTAGTCCCTACTTCTATCTTCCATTCTTTCTTTGTCCATGCTTTGTTTTAGTGCTTGCAAAAGTTCGGGATCGGGTTAAATTTGGGTTGGTTAGTGTCAATATTCGAACAAGAAATGGATGTTCGGACCCAAATTTTTCGGGTCGAACAACTCGAATGAACCTAAATTCAGGTCAAAATCAGGTTCATACAATAGAAAAATGAAAAATATTTGTCTGCATATTCAATCAATTCGATCAATGTCAAAATTCGGACGAATATCTATGACCAAACCCTATTTTTTCCGGGTTGGACAAAATTTTACAAGTGCTACTTTACTTCGTTCTTGCAGTTAAATCAAATTGTTTTATTTTGTTCTTACGAGATAATATTTTTCAGGAGGTTTTAAAGTGTACGAAAGCTCAGTTAGAACGGGATCTTGAGTTGGATCAAATTCAAAGTATCAAGGATTTGCCTGCACATGGCCTCTTGAGAAGATAGTTATTTCAAAAATCCTACTATGTTGTCGTCACACAGTTTTCAACATTGTCATGTAAATGAATGATAGGCAAACTATTTTTTTCTTGAAAAAGAATATCCTTTGTACAAGTCTTCATCATTTCGCTCATAATAAATCATAAGAAGTTGATAGTTTTGCATTTCAATTCAACAACAATAATAACAAGAAGTTCCAAAATGTTCATGCTAAAGCGGGTTTTGTGAAAATCCAGATAGGCTGATTTCGGCGAATCCAAAAAAACCTTTTAAAATCCAAACATAGATCAAAACGAAAACGAATTTTAACTATGGGGCAAAGGCGATAAATAAATTTCACACTTGTCATGAAATGCTTATTTTTGCATTTCAATTCATGCTTATTAAATAAATAAGATAAGATATGGACCCAAGTTACTGATGTCGTTCTTATAGTCTTACTCATTAAGTTAAGTTGTAACGCCCGAAAATTCAATTATTAAAAGGTCAAAGTTTAACTAACATTAACGGAAAACTCAGCAGAAGTCTCAAACTCTACTTGGACGTCACTGCCATATCCTCGAAGGAATACAAGGCAAGAAGGAAAACTACAACTGTTCCATAACTTTAATCCAAACTAAACAAACTCAAACTTAGAATTCAAACTCAACATTACTATCTTCAAATCTTTCTGAAAAGAAACGCAAAATAAATAAACAACTTCTAATCACACTATCCTCACTTCTAATTCTCATCTCCAACATATAGATCTTCACATGAAAACAAAACATTACAAAAATGAGGGGAAAAACTCAACAATGTCTACCCCTAACCGTTTAAACAAGTTCAATTCATTTCAATGCATTTAAGGGAAAGGGAACAAGTCAAACCATTTCACAAACCTTTAACCCTTCTAACTTTTTTCCTCAACCCAACCAATTCATTTTATTATGTGGGTGGGATACCAAATCCCTTAAAGTAACATTCGCCCAGCAAAGATATCAAAACATTCGCCCACCAAAGGCATCAATTAAAATTCGTTCCTTGTTTCACTTTGAATTATTAGTATCTTATGCAAACTCGGCATACATCTCAAGTCAGCCCAACCCTGGTTATGAATCCAATATCAAAACTACTTATAAAAGACCATCTCAATTCCTCAACTCATAAATCAACAATCACAAACAATTATCCAAAACAAATGGTCACATTTTCAACATAAAGTCCCCTTCGGGATGCAAATCTTAAAATAGATTAGAAAACAATAAAATACTTAAAGTGCATCCTAGTGGGTATAAGGGCATAGACATTACCTGATTATCTTCTCTTCGCTTCAAATAACGAACACTTGAGCTCACTAACGATGTGAACTAGCTCAGGCCTAAAATAGAATATTTTCTCTAATTAAAACGCGCCCTTCGAAGTTAGTATTAACTACTTTCTACCTAATCCTTCCCTTAGGAACACTATAAGGTTCCCATCATTCATGAATTAACACTTTAAACACACTCCACACATTCCAATTAACCAACATATTATAAATAACTAACACTTCACACATGACAATACATTTCACAAAACATAAAATTGGACAGATTGTATCCCTCACGTAGCAAGGACCATAGCATGACTTCCCGACATCCTATGGGTCTGGTTTTGGACTTTCTAGAAACCTCAGGATGTCTACTAAAACTCTTACGTTAATCCCGAGACCTAAAATATACTCTAAGGATCCTAAAAATAGCAACCAATTGAACCTGTCCAGATCTGATCTATGAAAAGCTCAAGATCGAGTCTCCAAGCCTCTACCGCGTCAAGATCAAGACCTGCTACATAGTTATTAGGAAAGACCTACAAAGCCTTCAGAAGATCGAACTACAAGTGACCTCCAACTATCAAACGCCAAGGAACAACGCTTGCTAGTTCAAAAACTTTTGTTCTTCACAACAAAGACTGCAGTCATCTTCTTCGTCTGGTTCATCGATCGAGACCAAGCACTCAAGCCCTCGCATCCACGAACTTGAAGAACTGCAACCAACAGTGAATCTGCAAATGGTCAACCCTCGAGCAGCCTCCAACTACCAAGCACTAAGGAGATAATGTTCAAGATCTTCCGCTCAAGAACTGCTACAAAGTTCTTCAGTTAGACCTACATTCGAGATCGAGATCAAACATCCTCGCCCTCGGCTCACCCAAATTTCAGGAGATGAATCAGAGGATTACTTTATTGTATTTAATACAAATATTATACCCGATTACATTCAAATATTAATACAAATATTACTACTTAGGGTTTGAGAAAACCTCAATTTAGATCTTACAAGACTACCACTAATTTTTAGGGTTTTTGGGAGATTAATGATGAAAATCAACGCAAAAATAATAATAATAATAAAGAGATATGACTAATTAAAGAGTAAAACTCACCCATTAGACTAAAAACCTCAAGAAGGTTGCAAGGATTCACCACTAGCACCCACACTTGAAACTCCAAGAATTTGCACTCAAGAATTGGAAGAAAACACACCAACTCAAATTAATAAAAGGAAATTGACAAATTAATCTGCCAAGGATTAATCTTAATTACAAGGGTTTCAAATACCTAATACTCACTAATGTTCTTCAAGTGGTTAAACCTAAAACTCAATTGTTGAAAAACTAGATCTAAAAATGAGGGGAGGTCAAATATATATGAAAATGGGAGGGAAAGTCGCGAACATCTACTGAAAAAAAGGCTGAGACGCGGCTAACGCCTCAACCAGAAAAGTGGGGCAGAGAAATAGGGCAGGCACGGCCCGCGCCTAGTTGGGCGCAACCAGCGCCTACCGACTTCTACCGAATTCTATCGACTTCCAATGCGCATAACTTCTTAGTTTTAACTCCGACTTGGGCCTAATTATATATATCGATGTAAAGATCACGGTTTGTACTATAAGATCACCAAATTTAGTGGTCATCGGAGTTCTATTGAAGGAGTTATGGTCAAAAGAGTGAAGATATGTGTTTTTCAAAAAATTTATCGAAGGTACCTCAATATTTGGGGAAACTATTTCTTGGCACCCCAACTTTTCAAAACTCATTTTGAGGTACCCTTAATTTTTGGGTTAGTAATTATTTGGTGCTTTTCCGACCATCAATTTTATTAAGTGACCGAAATACCCTTATTCTTCTTCTTAAAGGGTATTTCTTAAAAATGGAAAAACAAGGGTATTTCGGTTACTTAACCAAATTGATGACTGGAAATGCACCTAATAATTTCTAACCCAAAAATTAAGGGTACCCCAAAATGAGTTTTATAAAATTGAGGTACCTGGAAAACATTTCACCAAAAGTTAGGGTACCTCCGAGTAATTTTTTGTGTATTTTTCTTGTGCCCAATTTTGCTCTATTTCTTCGCCTTTCCTTTTTCCTTCTTCAGTCTTTCTTAGTTCCGTTTGCAGCCCTTTGGTCCCGGTTTCTCCCATGATCCTCCTTGATGTTCCATAAGCCCGAGTTTGACCCTTGTGAAATTACCAAAATGCCCCTTGGCTTGAACTCGACCGTCTTGACTTCTTCCTAGCCTTCCTTGGCTCCCGAAACAGATGATGTTGACCCAAAAAGTGACCCAATTCATCTTGGGGAAAAATTGAGTCTGAACCCTCCGTTGTTATTATTTCTGAAATGAGGTACCCCTAGAAAATATGGATCGGGTTCTATAAGAAAACTTTATCCGATCTTAAGTCGAACCCAATGGATTATCCAATTGAACTCGATTCAACTCGTTTGAGCATTTTGACTAACCGAATAGATAATCCGATCTTGAGCTTAACTTGAAGAAAACCTGACCCAAAACCGACTCGGACCAGAACCCGGGAAGTGACCAGATTAGGATATACACCCAAATGATCTCAAATCAAATCAAAACATGTTTGAAAGGACATCACCTGAACCAACCTAAATAAGGCTCGCCCGATTTCGTACCTGAATCAAATTGAATTTGGTTGACTCGACACCAACCCGAACCCAGATCGATTTACCAGTTTGCTAGCTTTAGCGCTACCCATGCATTTTCCAATTGGAATGTGCTAATTTTGTTCAAAGGTGTTCTTTGAGCTTAAGCCTATGGATGATATGTCAATGACAGTTTTACTTTATTCTAACATGTCCCGTCACGCTAATGTCCTATAAATTTGAAGTGTGGATGCTGCAAAGGCTTTGTCTTCACAAATGAATATGGGGTTGTTGAGATTTAAACTCGAAACATCTCACTTATTTTGACTCTGATACCACGTGAAACCATCTTAAGCAAACGCACAAGCTGATTGTTGAAGACCTAATATTGATTTTCTATACCCCAACACTCTGATCTAGCGCAATAAAAAATTTGGATCCCAGTAATTTCAGGTCGATCAAATTCGTTACGTGTCAAAATCCGTATGAGAAATTCGTGTTCGGACCCAATTTTTTCTAGTCAAACAACTCAAATAGAGCTAAATTAAGGTCAAATCGGGTGCAAAAAATAGAAAAATTTTATACGAATAGTTGTCGATTCAGACAATGTCAAAATCGAGTTCAAACAAAACCAAATCTTTTTCACGTCAGACAAATCCGAACATTTGGGTCGAGACCAGATTTTGTCCGCGCTAGTCCAATCTATTCATTTCATCCCCCGAGTTCTCTGATAAAAATGCCACTAAACTATGTAAAAATCGCAAATTTGCCACTCGAAAAAAGACATGTTATGAAACTGGCATTAATTTATGTATAGGGTGACTAAAACGTCACTTTATCGGATGATGACATGTTTTTGTCGGTTATTAATCTGTTGAGTGTGTTTATGATTTAATTAGTGGTTAAATTACCCCCTCCCTCAATTAATTACCTCACCCAATTTTTTATTGTTTAAATTTACAGTCCCCACCCCCAGCCCATCTTCTTCTTCCTCAGCCCCTCCCCCATTTCCTCTGCCATAGCCCACCTTCTCCTCTTTGTTCCAAGCTCAAAAATTAGGGTTGTTCCTCCCTTTCCAATATGAGAAACCTTCTGCAACTGTAATTATCAATCATCCTGGCACCATTTTTTTTACACTATGTTTTCTCTCTCCAAATATATATATGTTTATATACATATAAAAAGGGTATATATAAGAGAGTTTTTCTTCAGGTTAGTGAGGAAGAACACTTGTTATAGATAGGTAGAGAAATTGCAAGGAAGAAAGAAACTCATGTTCTTGGTGAGTTTGCTTGCATTGGTTGGGGATTTTTAGAGAGAGAAAGAGAGAAAAATTTTGAAATTAGGTTAGTAGAGCATGGGTTAAAGATAACAACCCTAATTTTTGGGCTTGGAACAAAGATGGAGGAGGTGAGTTATGGCAGGGGAATGAGGAGTGGGCCGAGGAAGAAGAAGATGGGGGTGGGGGATGGGGACTGTAAATTTAAACGGTAAAAATTGGGTGTGGGGAATTAATTGAGGGAGGGGGTAATTTAACTACTAATTAAATTATAAACACACTCAAAATATTAATAATTAGTAAAAATAGGTCATCAACCGATAAAGTGACATTTTAGTCCCCCTATATATAAATTAATGGTAGTTCCATAACATTATTTTTTCGAATAACAAAGGGAAATTGGATTCTAATAATACGAACTTTTGGCCATATAAGACTTAATAATACGAACTTTCGGTTAGGTTCTGAATAATACGAACTTTGACCCCCTGTTGGATACAGTAACACGCCACCGAGTTAGTGAATTTTTGACTCGCCGGAAAGCTGTGTTGGCAGACCAGGCATGTGGTCTTAGCTCTCTTGCTTTGCCAGGTCAGCATTTGACCAAAAAAAAAAGCCACGTCAGCCTTTGTCTCAATTTTTTTCTCTCTCTCCCCTCTCTCCCTCTGTCTCTTCCCCTCCTCTTCTTCGATCTACCAGACCTCAATTCACACCATTCCCACCATTCCCCTTCCCCTCCTCTGCAAGTAAAAACCCAGATTGCAAATTCACACCATTCCCCTTCACCTTCCCCTAACCCTAACCCTAACTCAAACCCTAGACTGCAAATTCACGCCATTGTTAATAATTCTTCCCCAATACCATCCCCCACACCAAGCAGACTTGCCTGATTCGCCGTTTACCCTTCTCTCTCTCTTTCTCTCTCTAATTTTCGTCTCTCAAATTAATTCCCTCATTTTATCGGATCGAAATCTTGCGAAAGGTTCGATCCTTTTCCCTATTTTTGATTTCCCATCTTTTGTTTTCGCAGCTACTACAGTGTTCGATCTGGGTTTTTGATTCTGTTCTTCTTCTGGGTTCTCGATTGTTTTTGCGAAGTTTGATTGTTTTTTTCTGGGTTTGTTTGGGTGTTCGACAGATTGGAAAAATGTCGTCGATTGTGAGGCAAATAGTTCGTAGCGGACGTCTTCCTGCATCGGTATTAATGCTCTTTTCTGTGTGTGTTTGTGGATTTTTTAGGGATTTGATTGTTTGATTGAATTGGGTTTTTGTTGTTTTGATGAATCTGAGGTGGGTTTGGTTGATTGTTTGGTGGATGTGTTTGATTTTGGCAGAGATTTGCGCCTTTACAACATGCTGCTAGAGCTTATTCTTCAGCTGGAAAAGAGGTGAATGGTGTGAATTTGCAATCTGGGTTTTTACTTGCAGAGGAGGGGAAGGGGAATGGTGGGAATGGTCAAAGTTCGTATTCTTCAGCTGGAAAAGAGGTGAATGGTGTGAAGTGGGTTTTGCACAAAGAGGGAGGCAGAATGTTGTAGAGAGAGAAATGGAGAGAAGAGAAGGACAAGCCATGGCCATGTCTTCTCTGGATCGAAGAAGAGGAGGGGAGGAGAGAGAAAGGGGAAGGAAGAGAGAGAGAAAGGGAAAGGAAGAGAGGTGATGTGGCAAGTCAATGGGTGACGTGGCAATTTTTTAAGTCAAACGCTGACCTAGCAATAACAAACATCAAAGGCACATGCCACAACCGCCAGCTAGACTATCCGGCGAGTCAACATAACCCCGACTTGCCTCATGTTATTCTTTGGGGTAACGGTCAAAATTCGTATTATTCAGAACCTAACCAAAAGTTCGTATTATTAAGTCTTATATGGCCAAAAGTTCGTATTATCAGAATCCAATTTCCAATAACAAATTGACGATTTTTACGTAGTTTAGTCAGCCCACCCGGCGACGCGGGAAGCAATGGACCTCAAATAACCCGACGCACTCAACTCTGTTACCGGGTTTTGAGGCGTGTCAGCCATGGCAGTCGCCTCTTCTCGATCCTTCTCGATCCTTCCTCTCTTCTTCCGTCGCCTTCCACTACGCACCATCTTCGTCTTCTCTCCTCCAATCTCCATAGCCACTTCCTCCTTCCTTCATTTCCGAATATCATCTCATCACTCGCAACTTCACTCACAACCTCTCAAATGGGGAGGAGAACGAGAAATCTCTGCATCATCTCCAGAATCTTCGCATGGAGGTTCGAATTCTACGGCGCCATGGCCGGAGTTTCTGGAGTTCTCCGATTGGGTTGCTTCTTCGGGATACTGTTGTGCTCGGACGGGTGATGGTAACGAATTTGTGGAGGAGGTGAATCCTGAGGTTTTTAGGGTTTATGACGGATGTTTGAAGTTTGCGAGGGATTATCCGGATTTGTTGTGGTTAGTCTGCCTGCCTTTCTCTGTGTTTTCTGTTAATTGGTTAGATTTCAGTGCTGAATGATTCGAATGAAGAGTGTTTGGATGAAATTGCCATTCATATTGCTCGAACATTGAAAAATGGCACCGAATTTGAAAACAATCACAGAACACTACTTAACTTTCCGTGTGGATGTCTGAATTTTTCCGGGGTTATCCTGGCTTGTTGTGGTTAGTGACTAGCTTTCTCTTTGTTTGCTACCAATTAGATTTCAATGAAGCTTGGTTGTATTAAATTGCCATTCCTCTTTCTCGAGTAGTAAAAAGTGTCAATTGGAAAACATCCATCAAATGTCTCTTAATTTGCCCTGAAACTCGAAAATGAATTGTGATTTGTTGATGGTCTCATGAGGATGTCTGAATTTTGCTCGAGATTATCCTGACTTGTTGTGGTTACTGCCTATCTTTTTCTGTGTTTTCTATCAATTAGGTTTCAGCTAAATGAAGATTGCTGGATGAAATCGTCGTTCATCTAAAAATGCCACTGAATTTGAAAACATCCCCAAATGCTACTTAACTTTCCCTTAAACTCAAAAATATCATTTTTAATAGGTTCAAAATGCCTTTTTTGTATGGCACTTTTGAGTAGATGTTTTCAGATTAGGTGGCATTTTTAACTACTATAGCTGGTTAATATGGCATGTTTGAGGTTTAGGAAAAAGTTGAGGGTCATTTAGTGGATGTTTTCAAATTCAGTGACTTTTTTTATTATTTGGGAAAGTTGAATGACAATTTTATCCGAGCACTCGCCGAATGAAGGCTTTTAACCTTTGTTGATTTCATGGAAAAAAGGACTTTATCAAGGGAGGATATAGAAGTGGTGGTTGGCAATGGTTCGCCGTTTTTGTTCAAGGATGCTGTCAGTACAACAAGAAGGATGAAGTCGTTTTTAGGCAGTGGCCTGAATGATGTAAGTTTTTATGGTTTCTTTCCACAGACATTGTTTGTTTTGTTTTCTGTTCTCATTGCTTTTGTGCTTTGGTTCTTTGCCTTATTCATTGTTGCCTGTATTTTGCTCAAATTTGATGCAAATGTAGACCTAGCTAAGCTCAGTAGTGATAATAATCCACCCCTTTGTGTTTCACTTTAAAAATCATTCACATCCCCTAGTTGATGAGCTGCAATTTGGGCATTCTACTCATTGATTTCCTAGCATCTGTGTTTGTAGCTCCAATATGTTAATTGCTGTGGGCATTCTATTATAAATGTCTATTTTGTCTTTAGATAGTGGATACAGAGGAAATACTGTTGACAGATATAGGATGTATCTTCATGGTTAGGAATAAGTAAGGTTTGGTCATTGGTGTGCTTCATGCCACCCATAGCTACTTCACACTATATTCTTGAACCGAAGAGACTCCATCAATGAAAGGGCCATGTGCCAAAGCGAAGAAGCCCATGAACAATGCACAAGTAGATGTTCAACATATTCTTCCTCCTATCAACACATAGAACACCTACCATGATTGGTAGAGTCCTTTTAAGCATGTCCTCAGTTGGAATCTTTCCTTGATGGGCGTCCAAGCAAAGAAATAAGTTGTACTGGGTGCCTTTGAATTCCATATTAAATTTATAGAGAAATCCGTCTCTTGTGACCCCATGAAGTATACTACAAACACTTATCATAGACAAAGACCTTTCGAGTCATAAGGCCAAACAATCTCATCATTACTTGATGCAAAGCTGCCCTCTCAACGTTAAAACCAACAAGGTGCAAATGTTATCGCCATTCCCAGTTGTTAAGAGTTTTAGAGAAGTAGACATCCCAATGGATAAGGTTGCCATTCCAAGACACAAGTTGTTGAATCGTAGCCTCCCACACCTTTGCCACCTTGTAAAGAACCAAGAATCTATATAATAGGAAAGTTTGTGGGCCCAACAAAATGGAGAAAGGAGAGCAATTGTAGGAGCCTAAGCCAATGAGAAATAAGATAAGTATCTAATTTAATTATTCTGTTAAAGATTTTCAATAAACAAATTATCAAAATTGTGTTTCTGGCACACAAAATTAAAAAAAAAAAAAATCTATGATAGAGAAAAAGAGATTAATTCTAGGGGTGTTGGCCAATCAACTATAACCGGGGATTGGAGGAAGAATTAGTAGAGGTTAGGAGGGGTAAAGTGGAGGCCAATCAAGAAAGGGTTAGTGCAATTGGAGGATGTATTGAACAAGGGTAAGTACATACTGATGGAGATGAAAAGGGTAGAAGTCTGATAATACTATATCATTACAGACTCAAGTCCTGCAATACTCTTGCGATTCAAAGAGTTGTAGACATGAGATGTAGATAAAAAAAAGGTAGCAGTAATAATAATACTGTTATGTTATTTCTCTATTTCAAGTGTAGAAGGATTTATTTTGAAAGTAATTTATATGGATATTTATATTTTAGATGTCTTTTTTTATTATTAAATTTATTTATTTATTCACTTCCTGTGTATCGCACGGGTTTAAAACTAGTTGCTCCTAAAGAGAATGATCACTACACCAAACATCTTGGCGAAACAGGACTCTAGTGTCACTCTTTACCTCAAAATGCACTTTGGATTTAAGTTGGTCTAGACTGAATGAGAGGGACTTTCAACAACCAACCCCATGACATTGGGAAGTCTTCTTATAACACAAATCATCAACACCATACTTGGCTTTATTTTCCTTCTTCAAAGCATCCTCATTGCAAAGCCATTGTGACTTCAAAGCTTCATTCATCACACAAAGTGGTCTAATACCAAGACCTCCCTCATTCTTAGGACAACATATCTCATCCTGGTTGACCTAATCAAAATGATTGCCAGAATTGTTGTTCTCAAGGAAGTCACTCTTGATCTTTCCTAAGTGAGCGACAACAATAGCAGGAATAGGGAAATGAGACATGTAATTGGTGGTCATGCTCCACGAAGTACTTTTTAATAAGGTGGGGCAACCCCCTCTAAACATAAGCTAAGAGTTGAATGGTTCCCCTTTGCTGCAGTAGCCACAAAGTGTTTCCCATTTGACATAAGCCCTTACTGCATGGTCTTCCTTATTGCTTTGAGCCTATGGAGGTGTTTTCTTTTCCTGTAACATCTTGCTAGGACATGGCCTTTTCCTTTCATTTATCTTTTGTTTTGGGACCTTGACTGAGGAACAGAAGAGGCCTAGATCAGCAAAGCCCGAATGCCTGATACATATATGCTTTGTGGTCTTTTAAAGCATGAGTATTAACTGCCATTTCTTGTTATTGTAGGGGTAAGGCTGTGTACTCTCGATTTTTTTTACAGCTTTAGTTTATCATCTAAATATAGATAACTTTGGGAATTATTTTGGTGGAATTATTCCTTTTTGTTTAGAACTATGAAATTGAGGAAGAAATACTTTATTTTAAGTTTCTAACCCGGCCTTTTTGGGCACCTGAATCAGCTAGCTGAATCTTGCGTTCTGATCCCATTCAATACATGCTTTATAGGTACCAGAATTTGATAAACCCACCACCATTGATCTTATGAGGTTTCTGTTGAGCTATGCACACATGGCAATGGTCTCCTCAGACAAAAAGCCCATGATCAGCAGAGTGGAATCATCTGTGAGGAAACTGTTTGGTGAGTTGGTTAAGTCAAGAAGATTTTATGCAGACTCTAATGCATCAGCACAGAATCAATTTTCTGAACGATATGTGCAGACTTCAGGCTTTGTTCAGAAAAGTATTGAAATGAAGAGGGGTGACTGGATATGTCCCAGGTGAGTCTTTAAAGATGTTATGTCTGTGACTCTGTGAGGGCTACCTAATACATTACTCTCCTTGAACGAGGACTGTTGAGTTTCTATATAGAACGGCTCTGAAATGTCGCAACACTGTGAATGATGCTTAGAGATTATTTATGTTCCCATCACTTTGTTCATTGTAGTCCCCCCCCCCCCCCCCAAAAAAAATAAAGGTCTGGCAGCTTCAGTTAAATAGAATAGGAATTTTGGTCTCTAATATACCGACTTTTGTAGGTGTTGGTCTGTAATACCAACCTTCAACATTGGACGTTATTATACCAACCTTTCGGACATATTACGTGCCTATACACCCAAATATCGGTATATTAGAGACCAAAATTCCTAAATATGATCTTGTGAAGTTCCTCATCAGTTTGATATAAAAGAGCTTCCGAGCTTGAGATCTTCCGGTTGTGTAGGTGCAGTGTAATGAGTTCCGGTTTAGTAGTGTGATAAGTTTCAGTTTAGCAGTGTGAAGGAGCTTCTGACTGGATATGTTCCCCTAAAAGTTCGATAGGGTAGAGAACAGAAGGGGTTTGCAGTGTAATAAGTTTCAAATTTAATCAATATCCAATGGTGTCCATATTGCAAATAAAATCTCCTGGTTGTGTAGGTGCAGTTTCATGAACTTTGCGAGGAACTCAACATGCCGAGAATGCGAGGAGCCTCGGCCAAAGAAGCATCTTACTGGCGGCGAATGGGAGTGTCCTCAGTGAGCATCTGAACCAACCTCATCCCCTCTTCCCCCCTAAACCCTAAACCCTAAACCCTAAATTACTAATATGTAGTGTATCGGTTGTTTCTTTCCCGTGTTTTCCAGGTGCAATTTCCTCAACTTTGGTGGGAATGCAGTGTGCTTGAGGTGTGATTGCAGGAAGATGGGGCAGAATCCTTCTCAAATCCTCACCCCTGCTTTAGCAGCTGCAGCACAAAATTCCTCTGTCAAGGGCCAAACCGTGGACAAGCAGGAAAACTCCAGTCACTTGGAAAATCCATCTAATCTTGGCAATAATGATTTTACTGCTGGCACTAGTAACATCAACTTGGAGATTAATCAGTATCTGGACCGGGTTTTGGATGGAAGGTCCAAGACTGATATAACCAACATAGAAGACCACCTCGGTGAAAGTCCACAGGCTAAAATTCAAGCTGAAAAATCCGACGAATGGTTCAAGAAGATTGCTCAGCTACACGACGTGGAAGAAGACCTAACTAACGCGATGCCCGACGAAGACTTTCCAGAGACAATGCCAGTGCGCAGAGGAGAGAACCGTTTTGTTGTCACAAAAAAGAAAGATCGCTCGTTGACATCCCCCATGTACAAGCGGCGAATGGCGATGGAGCAGCAAAAAAGCGGCAACGACAACAAGTATGTTCCATTTGTCCCATTTCCAACAGGTTACTTTGGCACGGATAAAAGCTCAAATTCTGGAATGGAAGACAATAATACTGCAAAACCCCGTAAATCAACGGATTTGAGCAGCAGTTTGGAGATCCCTGGTAATACTGATACAAGCTCAAATTCCGGAATGGAAGATGATAATAAGACTACGAAACCCCAAAAATCAACTGATTTCAGCAGCAGTTGGGAGATCCCTGGTAATATTGGTACAAGCTTAAATTCTGCAATGGAAGATGATAATAAGACTGCGAAGCCCCGAAAATCAACTGATTTAAGCAGCAGTTTGGAGGGATCAGCAGTTGGGAGGGAACCGGATCCGTTGGACATGTCTGAGGAGGCGAAGGCAGAGAGATGGTTTCGACGCGTTGCGCAGATAAAAGACATCTCGGAGCTCAGCCAGATTCCGGACGAGGATTTCCCCTCGATCATGCCGATGAGGAAAGGAGTGAATCGGTTCGTCGTGAGCAAGAGGAAGACACCACTGGAGAGACGGTTGACATCGTCTCAGTACCGGAGGAATATTACTCCGGCTGCGAACTCGGACCCTGTAAACAAGGAAAATGACTCCAATTGAGTGTATTTATTATGCCAACTGCTGACTCAGGCAGGCGAGTTAGTCTCGTTTTGGGTCGGGTTCGGGTTTACTTAGATTTTTGGGTTTGGTAATCATCTTCAAAATCTTAAATTTTAGGGCGGGTTTGGGTTGATTTTCGGGTCTGATCAAATTCCACCAGATTTAGCTAGGATTGTATCCAGTTGTATGATCATTTTTTGTGGCTACATTATGCATGTTGTATGCGGGCTACATGCAATACAGGATTAGTAAAATTTTGATCAGCTTACCACAGAACCTCGTGAAATGCGGGATTACAACTAATCAACTATAGATTAAATCAATATGTGTTATATGCTTATGAAGTTTTGTTATTGAGAGTGAACAACATGATATCTAAAAGTGAACAATCATGTTATTTGGAGCACAAACTCCAGTAACGTGTGATAAATTGCAAGTGGGGTTTGGTCGGGTCGAATTCGCATCACGCATCGGATTGATTCAGTTTATAACTTCAGGTTGATTCCATGTTAGGTTGGAATAACATTCGGATCAATCATGTTGATTCCATGTTGGGTTGGAATAACAATATATGAGTTGGATTTGGAACATCTTCATCTTTGGACCGACCCGAATAAGATTGATCCGAAGCCAAATTGGACGCAAACCTCGCCCAATCCAAACCCGAACTTAACCAAAATTGATTATCTCGGAGTCGACCCGAATCGATTCTTCCGTTTGCCAGGTCTACAACCATATTCCAATGCAATTTATTACATGCTCCGGAGCTCCAAATAATGTTATTGTTCACTCATATATTCTAAGTTGTTCACTCTCAATAATATAATTATTCACTTGTATATAACCTGTAACACAAACTCCGAGTGCATGTAACATATATTGATATTTTAACCCTAAAAGTAGGGACGGTAAAGACGAAAGAAAAGGAAATTTGGATTATAGTGATCCTTCTTTTAAGCTTTTGTATGCAAGTAGTCCCTACTTTATCTGGATTCTAGTGGTCCCGAAAACATAAAAATTGTATTATGGTTTCTGTCGAACGTCATCGAGTTACTACCCCTTGACTTGATGATATCCTACCATAATACAATTTTTGCGTTTTTCGGGACCATCAGAATACACACAAAAAAAGTAGGGACTGTTGACATACAAAAATTGAAAATAGAAATCACCAAAATCCTATTATCCGAGGGTGAAAAAAAAGAACATTTTTGAGCGGGCTTATTTCTGGTTTTGCTAAACCGGGCCAACAAATCCACCAATCAGAAGCCCGCGAGCCCTAATTCTAGGGTTAGTTCGTATCCGCACTTCCCAATCTGAAATCCGAAATCCCACCCATCATCACGTTGACAAGCTGAGTAGCAATCATCATCAAACAAGTTTCATCTCAAATCTCAGAAATCAGAGCTTCGATTGAAGGAAACAATGGGGAAGCCATTGGGATCGACTGGGGAGTTCTTCAGGAGGAGGGATGAATGGCGGAAGCATCCAATGCTCTCCAACCAATTCCGCCATGCCGTCCCTGGTCTCGGCCTCGGAGTTGCTGCTTTCTGCGTTTATCTCGTCGGAGAAACTCTCTACAACAAGTTCTCATCGTCGTCTTCTTCATCTTCGCATCATTGAATCTGAAGATGGAGATGGTTTTCTCGTCTTTCCGATGGTTAGTTGCCTCGTTTTGTTTTGATCATTCTCTTGTTATTTGTTCTGATTTGTGTGTTTGGTGTGAATTTGATAAATTCGACGAGTAGTGATAGTTCTGATGTTTGGTGTTTGTCGATGTGAATTCAGTTAGTTATTTGTTCCGATTTGTGTATGAGAATTTCGTGAATCTGTAATTGAGCTTTTTTTTTTGGGTTCCAATTTGTCTATGTGAAGTTCGTGAATCCATAATTAAGGTTTTCTTTTGATCCTTCTCTTGTTATTTGTTCTGATTTTGTCTATGTGGTGTGAATTTCATGAACTTGACATGTATGCTCCGTAATTGTTTCTGTCATTCCAATTTCTGTATGTTGTTCCGATTTCTCTTTGAGTTTTGTGGCATTCATTGGTTCCTTATCAAATTGACCGATTTTTGATGAATTTCTGGAATGAGGTTTTTCCATGCGTTGTTTCTCCTCCTCTTCTTCATCTTCTCATTATTGAATCTGAAGATGAATTAACTTGTCTTCCTTCTTCAGATGGTTCGTTGCCTCTTTTTTCTAAAGAAAATTAATCATTCTCTTGTTATTTGTTCCAATTTGCCTGTGTGAATCTTATGACATTCAGTAACTGAGCTTTTCTTGATGAATTTCTGGAATAAGATTTTTCGGCGTGTTGTTTCTAGTGTACACGTGTCGTCATTTCGAGAAAATGGATGTGGATTGGCTTGTATAATGATTCTGTATTTTTGGTTAGTTGAATCTGAAGATAATTTTCTCATCTTTCCTTCTGCAGATGGTTAGTGGCCTCATTTTCTTTTAATCCTTCTCTTGTCATTTTTTCCGGTTCATCTATGTGAATCTTATGACATTCAGTAACTGAGATTTGCTTGATGAATTTCTGGAATAAGATTCTTCCGTGCATTGTTTCTGCTGTACACGTGTCGTGATTTCCAGGAAATGGATGTGGATTGGCTTGTATGGTGATTCTGCATTTAAATTTAGCGTTGAAATACTTTTTGAATTCCAGTGGGTAGGTAACTCTGTATGTGCATCGTGTGTCTCGATGCACTTGTGCTAGTGCCATGTTATGTGAGCATGTTTTGGGGGTTGAATTGCATTAAGATTTGTGAAAACTGGTTTTTACAACTTCTGTATGAATAACCAAACCCGGGGACATTTCCTTGTAATTTGCTATATAGAATGTGCATTTTGCTTGTTTAATCGAGAAAGACCCAAGTATATCCTTGTTTAAGTATTCTGTTTGGATGGAAACTTATGGTGGTATTTTGAAACCCTAATCGCATATTAATGATATTACATAAAAATTGCACTGATATAATCGTCTCATCAGCCATGCAGCCAATGCCTGCATGGTACTGCCTTCTTCCACTGTAACTAAGCTTATGTCAGTAATTGGATTTATCTTTTGTGGGGCCTTCTTTGTGGGTTGAGCTTCACGCAGTGGTTACAGTTTGTGAAAAATGGCCTTCAATGGTAGCATTTGGGAACTGTAAGTTTTGGAATGAGAGCTCATTTGGTGTGGTTTATGGAAGTATGTTGAGTGCCTTTACTTGGGCAATGGGATTGTGGGCCCCACTGATGCCACCTGGTGGCCGCCAATTGCTAACTTGCCTTGCTGATGTTATTGAGGTTCTGGTTTGAGCATGTTTGTCTCCATCGTCTCTCTCCTCCTTGTCCACCTTTAGTTCTTATTTGCTTCTCCTTGTTTAGATGTAGAGATGCAAACAGTTAGGCCTAGTTTATGGGTTAGACACTTGGACTTAATGAAAATCCTAATCTAAATCCTTTACCCACCTGAAAAGTCCCGTTACAAAGCAGGATGTGTGGATTTTTTTTTTTTTTTTTGGGGGGGGGGGGGGGGGGGGGTTACCAATCTTACCTCTTGATTTGGAACATTTTTGAGAGATTGGTTCCAATTCACCATAGATTAAAATTGTTCACTACCTACTGGTGAATGCAAAAGAAGTATAAGGGGTTTAGAAGGGCATCTTGCTTCAGTCCATTACAATCTAAGTTGACAAAACCAATCTTTTCAGCTATTCAGATTATGGACATAATAAGGTGACCTTCGTAGGTGCACAAGCTAAAAAATATCAGCGGAGTGATATTTGAGGTACAATTAGGAGTGGACCGAGAAGATTTGGAATGATTTTAAGGAATTAGATTTCATGGAGTTGATGCCCACGAAGGACATGGCTTAATGGAGTTTTGGGGTTAGCTAAGCTTTTTTTTTTTTTAATAGTTTTTATATACCGTTCACTGTCACATATGCCCTTCTTCATCGTTGCTCAACAATAGCATGCGTCCCGCAGTCCCTTCCCCATACCCTAAGTTTCCTTTAAACCTGCACTAAATATTTGTGACTGGTGTGTTTATTCTATTGCTGTTTGTTCGCATCTTTGGTAATTATAAAAAAGATTACCTAAATTTAAAGTTTTGGTAACCGTCCCACTTACCCTAATTATTGCCTATATATATTTTGTAAGCTCCATGGTAAGAAATCAATTTTGATGAATGAGAAATGAGCTCTGATTTAGCTAATCAAAGTGCTAATTGAGAAGGTCTATTTAATAGGGAGTGGTGTGTCTCATCTTCCTAGTTGATTGTGGCTATAATTACTGTCCTTGGTGGTGTTGTCTTATCCTTGGAAGGTGATTAGTTGGATTACTCCTAACTATATAGTGTCTATAAGGTCTATTTACAAAAATTACTCGGAGGTGCCCCACATTTTGGGAAAACTATTTTTTGATATCCCAAGTTTCAAAACTCATTTATGGGTACCCTACATATTTAAGTTTGTAATATTTGCAGCAATCAAAAACTTGAAGATTCCAATATATTTTAGCGGGAAGTTTGTAATTTATGGGTACCCTACATGCTTATAGTCTACTTCCCGCCTAAACATATCGGAATCTTCAAGTTTCATAGCTGGAAAAATACCAAAAAATTACCAACTTAAAATTGTAGGGTACCCATAAATGAGTTTTGAAAACTCTAGGTACTGAAAAATAGTTTCCCAGAATGTGGGGTACCTCCGAGCAATTTTGTGGTCTAGTTTAGCCACGGTTCTCTTTGCAGTAATATTTCTCTGCAGAGTTCTTTTTTTAATGTTATTTTTTCCTCTAAATTGTACAATAGGAGTAAGACTGCTACATCCGACCCTCCATACCTCGATTCCGAATTTTTGGTTATGGTTTTGGTTTTTAATTTCTCTAGTAAAATGACACTTCCCTTTGCTGAACATGACTTTATTGTGATCCCAAAAGTTTGTTTTCTTTTTGTTGCAGATTGAAACTTGAGCTAGTAGAGGTGAAGCTGAACCACCTTTTGTGTTGATGATCCTGATTTGTATTCAATAAGTTGCAACTCAGTCTGGAACTCATGCTGTTTAAAAACCATGTTTAAGTATCCGGGTTAGAACCTGGTAGTTTTTTCTCCCATTATAAAGAAAAGCTGTTTCAAACTGGTCTCCTACGGCTAAATGTTGGAAATCTCTTTGAAGGCATATGGATTGTGTGGAAATTGTAAGGTTGATAGATCGTACTTGTTTTGGGAAATTTGGTATTTGCTTCTTATTCTCGACATGGACTGAGTTACTGGTGGTTAATATTGAGATAATATCTTTGAACAAGCTTGCTTACCTCTGAAAAAAGGTTTTGCCATGAAAGACTGACAAGGATTTTCTTGTATTATGAATGACTTATTGAAGTGAGCTTCGGTACAAATGTGACTTTGGCAATTAAACTCCATTGCTAGGAAGAACATCCTGAATGTATGGTACACTACGATGTGTTAGATCTGACAGAATCTGACCCAATCCAAACCTATTTGAAAATTTTACATTGCCAATAATTAAGGCTTTGTTTGGCAACCAGCTGGTAGCTATTAGCTGTTAGCTTCTAGCTGTCAGCTGATAGCTTTTTGGATTAGATGTTTGACTTTAGCTGTTTGGATTAACTGATTGCAAGAAAAGTGTTTGGTAAAATAGTTTTTTGTGAAAAGCTATCTCAAAAAGCTTCATCAACTAGCTTTTTGAAAACTAGTTTTTTGGGTCCTAAAAGCTAATATAAAAAAACTAGTTACCAAACACCTCAAAGTAGCTTTTTAACATTGGTCAAAAAGCTAAAAACTATCCAAATATTTAAAAGTTACCTAAAAAGCTGGGTAGCCAAACATTCCCTAAGCCTCTAGACGATAGACAATTGGATTCATATTATTTCAATTGAGGATAGTGACTTTTTTTACTTTTTGAAAAAGTTGAACAACAATTTAACTCGAAATCACTACCAACAAATTTTAAATATTATCAGTAAACCTACTGCATCAAGTAGATGTGACATTTTTAACCTTTTTAGACAGCAATCTAAACACATTTTCAATCTCGATGACATTTTGGACATTATGGCAATTTCACCCAAGCACTCGATGAGCCCTTCATTGGTCCATAAGTTCATTCACAATATCATACGCACGGCACAGCTTCCATCCCATGGTACAAAAGGAAACATAGACATGCAGAACCTTATTCGAGTATATCAGATAATCCAGTACAGAACAGTGGTTAACCATACAGCATCCTCCAAAAAACAGCACAGGACCAGTAAAACCAGCATGTAAAATAAATGTGAATAGTCAAAATTTAAATAACTACCGTTCTTAGCGCTATTGAATCAGCCTCTCAATAAACTAGAATACATGGATGAAAGATTGTCTACATCTGGATCCCCCAAACCGCATTGAAACTTGTTTCACCTGGGAGTTTGTTGTTGTTGTCATCATCTTAGGGCTACTGAGTTTACAAAGGCAGGGGATGAAGCAAAATGAAAAAAATCCAATTGCAGAGAGGATTCTATGAAAGTTTGAGATTCTTCAGTGTGGCATTAAGCAGGGGAAGCTTGCTTGGAGCTCGACTCTTGTAATCTTTTTCCAAGGCAGCTGCCGCAAGAGATTGTAACTCCCCACTACTCTCTTTGTCCTCCTTGTTGTTTCGTCCTTTCGTCAGCTGGGCTATTGCATAAGTGCACTGCATAATCAGATTTGTAAAAAGCATCAGCATTCATAGTATTGACAATGATAGATTCTAGGACCATACAAACTGGTCCATGGACTAAAAACAAAAACAGAGACTTGACTACATATTAAATAGCTATATAGCTATAGCTAAGTAACTGAGCCAAAAATGACAATCTTATTATTACCCAGCCCTAAAATTGTGTGATATAAAATAAAATTAACTTGGAACTTCAAGTTTTGTCAGACTGTCATCTGTGACAACAGTCGAGCATTATCAATCATGGTTGTCAAAATCACGAATCGGATAGTTGGATGTACGATCCTACTATCCAAAAATCACCAAACAATCCAACTCGTTCCAGGTTCACTGCCTTGTGAGGATCGTACCCGGATCGGCCTAGGATCGGTAGAATGGTACTAGAATGGTTAGGATCAGTCCAACCCTAATTATAGTCTATTTATGTTGGAATGGTCATAATTGCACTAGAATCGATTAGGATCGTACTAGAATCGATTAGGATCATATTAGAAACGGTGAGAATCATTTGCCTTCGGTAGAATTTTTGAAATACAATGTTTTTTTTCTTTGAAAACTTAAAGTCACCTGTAATAATTTTACTTTATTCTTAAAATCTTATGATCCTCGATCTGATCCTACAATCCCAATTCTAAGGACCCCTATCGATCCTAACTAGAATCCGACATATCCTAACAACCTTGATTATCACACAAATCAAGTACAGGCAAAGCTAAAGCTAAAGGAAAGGGGAACAAACGAGAATGGAAAATGGAAGAGTGGAAGGAACTCACAAGGCATATGCCATACAAGGCTCGGGTGCTCTTGCCCCCAGTCAAATCGATAGTAGCAGCATAGTATTTCTTGGCAGTCTGAAGATTTTCCAATCCACCCAGAGTGTAAAGCACCTAATGAATGCAGCCATATAAAACCAAGATTACTTAGAAGAGGCTAGTGAAGACAGAACTGGACTAACAACAAAAGTATAGTAGTATGTATTATATCTTCTAGATAAGATCACAACAGAATGTGTAAATTATCTTTCCCACTTAGACCTGCCGATCTTTGACCCAACCCGAACCCGCTTTCTCCACCCGAGCCCAAAATAAACCGAACCCAAAACCCGTAAATTAGTGGGTCAAACTCGACCCGCCCATTTGACCAGAAAACTTTATTTTTAAAGTTCAAATCTATTAGAATTTGTGACTTTTCGTTGGATTCATGATTATAAAACTACGACCACAACTCATTTATCTGTTATTTCTCTAATATAAGTTGAAACATTTACAATAATCTATCGTGACTAGAATATAATCGTATTTTATTATGTACATTGTAGAAAAATTAGCATTTAGAGACAAATTTTTTTGCAGAAAAAGCAGAAAAAGGTCGCAGTCATAACCCATTGGGTTGACTCAAAACCAAAATACGCCGCCCGTATTTACCCGAACCCGAAATACGACCCCAAATACGACCGACCTGTCTATTCCCACTGCTTTGCTTTGAAGTTCAGGATTTTGTTTACAAACAACAAAAGCTTGCGGCCATTTTCCTCCCTTCAGATACAGATGATGAGATTACAAAGCCCCATCACCGGAAGTCCTCTCATTGTATTGCTCTTTGTGCACCCGAAAATCAATGTTACCAAAAATAAATAAATAAATAAAGTTTGGTGAGAGTAGCAAAGCACTCACATCAGCATAGGCTAGGTGATACAGAGGAACTGTTGGTTGGGCCAATATGAGTTCCTCATAGCAGAAAGCAGCCTGCTTGTACCTGAATATATGAGGAAACAACAAAAGCATGAATACAAAGGCAAATTCCATACAATATGTCAGGTATGATCATTCCCTTCAGCAAAGAAACCTTACATCTGAAGAGAGACATAAATTTCTGCGAGTTCTCTCCATGCATCGTGATCAGCCATGAATCTAAAAAGATGGTAACAGAAAACATAAGACATTTATAGCAAAATATATTTTCTTCTTTCAGAAGAAACAAACATCGCTAATTTGGAAATAGACTTGTCAATTCAGGCGGGGGGACGGTTTCAGGTCGGGTTTGGTGAGGGTTGCTTTCGGGTTTGAAACCGTGTTGAAAACCCTTTGTGCGTGTTCAAGTTGATTTTCTGGTGGGGTCAAATTCTATCGGGTCTAAATTTTCGGGCATGGGACGAGAAAATTGTGTTCAAAGCCAAGAATTTTTGGGGGTTCCGGTCAGGTCAAGAATTGATAGGTCTAGGAAACACTAATGGTCTTCCAAAAGGGCCAACCATTTGTATTCATGATATCATACTTACATTTCCAAGTATTTGTCAAGCCATTCAATGGCTTTCAGAATGTCGCCTTGAGCCTTGGCCATGGCAACCCTCCTTTTGTGAATAACCTAGAGAGAAAAATACAGTTCCATTTGACTGAATCAGATAGCATGAAATCTACCATTAAATCATGATAAAACCAAGCTATACATCAAAAAATAATGTTGAAGAACTTTGGGATTTGAATAATGTCAACTTTGACGCATGTCACGCCCAATAGCCCGAACTTCCAATATACATGGCAATCATCCGAAACATGGTTTCCAGGTCAGGACAGGTGTTGGTCAAGGACCGAAGTTCGGGACCAAAATTATAAATTTTTGAGAAACCTGGCCGGTGAGGGTAGGTTCAATACAATCAATAGTTGGGATCATGATTCACCAGTAAATATCCTTTTAGATCGATGAAAAAAAAATTCCTCTAATTATAAATGGGCCTCAACCTAATTCTACCCTAAGCCTGCTAATTAATTCAAATTCTATCAAATTAAAAGAAACTTCTATCTAAATAACTAATAGAATTGTAATATTAACGTGCAAGCCAACTGTAGATATTATAAGCTAGGTAATTCAGCAAAATTACAACACTCCATATAGAAAACCTAGGAAATTAAGCATGCCAGCACTCCAAACTCTAAATCACTCTAAAACCCCACTGGTGGAGTCGCATCTTGTCAACTTCCATCTCAAATACCTATCAATTGGTCATCCAAAACTAGGGTTTAATGTTAGCAAGAAACAGATCAATCAATCAAATGTATCCATCTTGGGCTGTGATCCTCACCAAATTAAAGCGCTATCGATCTCCAATGATCCGAACTTTCCGGGCTTCAGTTGGGAGACTACACCGAGTTCTAACCCACTGAAGTCATTAGTAGACTGAAATGGCCACTGAGTTGTCGTACGTATGGCTGAAATCTAACAAATTGGGTAGCCAAGTTACTCTACCACTAAGTTCCGATTATCCTAGATATCATGCCCCTAAGTTGCTATTATTCAAATCCAAAAATCCTTATGTTTAAAAATACCGACTTTATCAAAAATTAATAAGAAAAAGTAACCTGATCAAGTGGATTGTCCTCTAGAAGGCTTAAGTAAGCATTTTCTGCCTCTTCCCAGCAGCCCTTGGCTTCAAGCAACATTGCCTCTAATCTGCCTATCAAAATATCAAAATTCAAAATATGAGCCACCAAAAGTAAATAATTGCAGGAAATGCTAAAATATCCCAGCACCCTCTAGTATTAGCTCAGCAAAGGTTCTAAATTAGTGAAACCAAAAACGAAACATTGCTTCTGAAAATAGCGCACCCAAAGTCAGCCAGAGGCATGCATGGAATAGCTTAAAAAGCAAATCATTCATACTTAGAACTCCCAGTATTTCAAGCCAAATAGTTGAGTGAATTGATACAAACGATAAGTTACTGTGTAGGATCAAAGGGAAGGGCAAAGCAATGAAAATTAGTTCAGCAATCAGAAGCTCATATTTAATGTGTTAGCAAATGTGAAGCAGGGCAAGGCAAGATCTAAAATTAACATCAACCAAAAAAAGTTCTGTAGATTGCAAATTAGAGAGTGTCTGGTAAGAACCCCAGGGAAATTTTCCCTCCCCCCCCCCCCCCCCCAACACACACACACAAAAAAAAGGGAAATATTCCCTAAGTGTGAAGGTGGAAAATTGTGGGCCCCTGTAAATTTTTTTCCAAGGCCAAAGTACAACCAAACACGCAGAAAAATGGTCAACTTGGAAAAGGCCAAGGTGAAAAATGACCAACCCAATGCTCTCTTAGTTCAAAAGTTTCAGTGTCATGGCTTCCCTTGGATCAAAGACAAACAGTGATGGAAATCAGGCAGCAATGGATACATTCTCCATATAATCAAAAGGATCAAAAGATCAACCTTGAAGAAGCTTACATCACTTTCAAAAATGAAGAAGCTAAAGCTGATTGGTTTAAAAGCAAATCATCTAGATCACACCATTTCGCACGACCTATGATGGAAGCCAGAAAATAGTAAAACACTACATAATTCACACCACCAGTAACCAAATACACAAGGAAAGCGCTCAACAAATCTTCACAATAAACAAGCGTCTCCCACAGCCCAAAAGGTAGGGTTTAACTTACCAACCCTTTTGCTGTCTGGGAACTTCTTGCTAAGGACTTTTATGCAATCCTGCAGGAATTGGACATCAAAGATCCATTAGAACACAAGAGACAAGTAACTCTATACTACTCTTTGAAGTGACAAACAATTTTCAACATTAAACAGGGCACCAATCTAATATGATGAGTAGTTCATGTCTATCAAAGTAAGAAAATCCAATGAATGACGCAACCAATTATAAATTGCATAATTAATTAATACAATATGGAAATCTAGCTCAAACAAACCAAAGTACGATAACAGGAGTTCTTTTTTACGTTTAGCTTACTATCACTGTCTAATGCTAATGCTTTCTCTAATGCATTACGGAACCATATTGGAAAAGATTTAAATTAATCAAACATATAACCCCCCCCCCCCCCAAAAAAATCTTCTCTCTTGTAATGCTGAGAATGAACGATGAATTTTGCGTGGGAATGTGTTATTTATAAAAGACGTCATAGAAGTATTGTGTTTGTTTTATAGGAAAATATATTATATATAATATGATGAAAAGATGAAATGCTCAGAAAGCACCAAACACGACTATGTACATCTAAAATACATAGAAGTATTGTGTTACCCGTGCAACATCAAGAGAATGACAGTCCATAGCTGCAACTGCTACTTGCTCGTACAGTGTCCATTCTACAAAAGGAAACAACGAATGAATACTATTGCTAAGCTAACAATACTTGTAGAATTCTGCATCTAGATATAAAAAATTAAATAAAAATAAAATTAAAAAACATTCAACCATTCCTAACTGTAAAGTTTGAAAAAAATAAAATGGAGATGGCACAGTATGCGTAGCTGTGTCCATTGTACAGAACAGAAAGGCTATTTTGGAGTACACCAGTGTAGTGCACAATTTGACTAACTGCGAGGCTCAAGACTACTAGACTAAAGTTATTAGAATAACAATCACTCGCAAATAATAAAGATTTCATAATAAGATCCAATTCAATACTAAGAATAGCAAGGAGACCTAAAGTAACAACAGTAGACATCGGTTGTTACATTCTAAACCCTAAAGACTTACTGCATTATTTGAAATGAAAGATCCAATACAATACTAAGATCAAAATACAGTACTCTCATATGTCATAAATTGTCAATCTATTGAGAAACCCAAACAAATTCCACCAAAAGTTCACCTATACTTCAAGCAAAAAATTTCACAGTGGTATGCCATCCTATCCAGAACACTATCATTGATACCCGCCAGCATTACGTGAGTCTTATTAGTTGATTCAAAGAAGTTCTTCATCCTCCTAATCATCTCAAAAAAGGAATGTGGTCAAAGAGCATAGTTTTATTCATGTTCACACCCCTCTCCACTTGTTTCAGTTGTGAACCCAAAATATAGGACATGAACAAATTTCGAAGAGTTTCCCACGCCAAAAGTCCCAAAACTATCAAATGACTCAATACCGAAAGCCTATCTCAGAAATTATGTCAATCAACCCAAATCCAAATTGACCAAGAAATTGATTAGGGAATAAAATAGAAAAAAAAAAAAGAGAGATCAAATAATCAATCACCTTCATCACCACAAACATAAGCAAATATAACTCAATTCTACAGCTAAACTCCACAATATGTTCTAAAGAGAGTAATAGCGGACCAAATATCCAAATTTGTCCAACCCCAAAAAAATCCAGTCCGAACCCGATTTGGACCAAATTGACAGGAGACATAATTTCTCTTTTTCTATTGTTCGAACCTAATTTGACCCGAATTTGAGCTCCGTCTCCAAATTGTCTGACCCAAAAAAAGACCATGGACATCAATTTCTCATCCGAATCTTGACATTGACCAAATTTGACCAACCTAAATTTCTCGAAAGCGAATTTTAGAGCAATATGCTCATATACCATACAGTCCTCCATCCAAATACACAAAAACTAACCGAAAAACTATCTTTCGATGAACCAGGAAGTAGAGCAAATATCAGAATTCTGTCAATCTAACCCCAAATCCAAACTGACCTTCGGGATTGATTAGGAACTAAAATGGAAAAAGTAAGAGAGATCAAATGAAATAATCAATCACCTTCATCACCACAAACATAAGCAAATCTAACTCAATTCTACAGCTCGACTCCACAACATGTTCTAAAGAGATTAATAGCGGACTGAATATCCAAATTTGTCCGACCCAAAAAAATCCAATCGGGTCCTAACCCGATTTCGACCAAATTGATAGAATATCGGGACACAATACTTCTCTTTTTCTATTGTTGCAACCCGACTTTGACCCGAATTTAGCTCTGTTCGAATTGTCCAATCCCAAAAAAGGGTCTACACATCAATTCTAGTCCCAATTTGACATTGACCCGAACCCAGATTTTAGAGTAACAGGTTCATATATCATACAGTCCCCCATCCAAATAAACAAAAACGAACCGAAAAACTATCTTTCAATAAAGAAACCAGGAAGTAGAACAAATACTAGAATTCCCTCAATCTACCCCAAATCCGAATTGACCTTCGAGGTTGATTAGTGACTAAAAATTGCAAAAAAATCACATAGATCAGATGAAATGATCAATCACCTTCATCACCGATGCTAGATCTCTTCTTGGGATCATTAAGGATTGCTAAACCATGCTTAAGAACTTTATCAGATCGTCGAATTTTAAGCTTGCGGATCAAAGAGAGATACTCCCAAACACCACCACCGCCATGCTCAACTTGAGATTCTAATCTGTTCAATTCTTCCTCCTCTGATTTCGTCACCATCTCTCAATCTAACAAAATACCCAAATTGGATCTTCAATCTTTGGATCTGGGTGGGAGAGGGTTTGAGAATTGAGAGTTGAGTTGAGTTGAGTTGAGTGAGTGGGAATATACGAATATCTGGACTCGGGAGTTTGTAAAAAGAAAAAAAAAACCCTCGAAATTAAAGAGGGGATTGGGCTTTGTACGCCGCGGAATTAAATTTAGAACCGGAAAAATGGGCCCGGCCCAAATGACTCATCCGAATTCAATCTGACCCATACCCAGACTCAGAACCGAAATAGACGAAATATAGACGAAAATAATTAGGTCTGTAAATAGTAAGTGGGTGAAGATAAAAATTTATCGAAATTTATTGTATCTACTAAAAATAGCTAGTGTTTGTATTTTGTGATGCACGGATTGATTTTGTCTTGTTTATTATTTAGTTGTCATTTTTTTCATATAGATTTTCCTTTCTTTGTTCAATTTTTAGTTCAAGTAGTGAAACAAATTTGCAAAGGGTTTTAATCATCTCTTTTTATCAAATATATTTTGTAGTTGTTTAGTGAATAAATAGTAACTTGCACTAAAGCTAGCATTGTAAAATGTCCATCATCTAAAGTTACATTTAATTGTTTTTGGAGGTGTTCTTCATTTTCTTTGATTTTTGATCAGTATGCTATATTAATTTTATGTTTTATTTGATGATCCAATTTGATGAATCAATTGATGTGGCAGATGAAGAAAACAATGGCACTTGAAATAAGTGGAATCAACAAATTCTACATGTGATCCAAATCTTAGAATCACCGTCACAAATGCTATCAAAATTTAATGTCATAGGTCTTTTAAATTTAATTATATAGAATGATATACCTTAAATTATCTACCTAGGTCCTTTAAAACGTTGACTTTTTTCTAAAATATCATTGATATTTAATATATGATTCATCATGAGTTTATAATCTCATTACAGAATCATTAATAATTTTTAATTTATTATTTTTTAGAAAAAATTTATCACATAAAAAATTAACCTATTTTAGTATATGTGATTTGTCTAAATGTATGTGGTATATATATTTTAATCTTTTAGTGTTCTAATTTCAATCAAAAACTTTTTTACGGATCTAACTTAGATATAAAATTTTTCATGTATTTTCTAAGTTTCTTTTAAGGTAAATTCGTTTGCCGTTTGACAATCAAAGTTTTTATTTTCTATTTTTGTCGGATTCATAATTTGGTTGAATGCATGTAGGTTTTTTGTATTCAAAATTAAGTTGGTCAAGTTTTTAAAATATGACACGGGTTTAGAATATTTTAATTGAGTTTTCCAAATGATTGTTTCAATATATTATTATTATTTGTTTAGATCAAACTTTTGGGTGAATGCATGTAAATTTTTGATCTTAAAATCCGCATTGTTTCAGATCCAACCTACTTGGTCTTCTCCTGATTACCCGATTCAGTTTTTTTTTCTTGATTTTCAAAGTTATGCAAGCCCTATCCTTTGCAAGGTAAGTAAAATTTTACTTTACCTTACCTTATCATCCAAAAGAATAGGTTTTATCCTTTTAGATAATTTATATTTTGAATGTTTTATTCAACTCACATATTTTATTCAAAAATAAAATTAGGTGATATGTTATTTATTTACTTTTACTACTTTACTTACCTTTCCTTAATCTAATTTTATATACTTGCATCTTCTCTACCGGGCCAAAAAGATATGCATGTTGTTAAGTTTTGGATTTCAGTTCTTGATTTTATTTTCTGGATAGAGTTGGTTAAAATTTGTCGGTTAAATTACCTTTGTCGTCTTGAATTGCTTGTTGATTTTTTGAGTTTGATTAATTTGAATTTCTAGGGTTTTACTTGTTCAATAATGATATTAAATATTTTTCCTTGAGTGGCCTTCAAAAAAGAAATAATATTAAATATTAATAATAGTTACTAATAATTTGTGATGTCCGCCTTCACCTATCAAAGAGTTTTTTGTTTTTATTTATTTTTTTGTATCTTGTCTGTTTAATTTTTATAAAACTTATCCAAGACTTAGACGAAAGAGAACATTAATATTTAGACCTAAGTAATCTATTAAGTATATAAAACCTATCCAAGAGTTAGACGAAAGACAATTTTAATATTTAGATCAAAGTTTCTCTCGGGCATCATATCTTTTAGTTAGTTTTTTTTTCTAGTTGTTGTAAGTTTCCGTTTTCCCACTCAAGTTTCCGTGAAAACTCATATTCGTATTTTTTGGTTCTTCTAAATCTCGGACATAATTCTATTAATATCCCAAAAAATTGTTTTCCAGATAATATGCTATTAAAATTAAAATGTATTATTGAAATAAATCATATTAATTTAAATGTACTATCAACACTTAAATGGGGTTTAACATATAGTCTAACATTTTATGTTGGTTAATTAAAAATGTACTTTTAATTTAAAGTAAAGCATTAATTAAAGTGGTGGTCAAAGATGGAAATTTAGTGTAAAATAGAGAAGAATATATATGAAATTGAGAATTTATGTAGGTGCAATTGGAAGAATTAGCTACCAAAGTTACCAATAAAATTGTGTATAAATTAGAATTGTGCTATATTTTATAATGAGAATAAGATTCTTTCTCCCATCAAAAATAAAAAATAATTGTGGAAATGAAGATTATAAGATATAGATTTAGAGTAGCAAGAATAATAGAGTGCTATTACCTTGTGAATGTGCCTTGTAAATTGTGCGAAATATATGAGAGGTGATATTTTATATAATACAACAATAAGCTATATATTAATGTGGTATAATTATAACTAGCGTTGTATGTCCCGTGCAATGCACTAAAAAATTTTCGTATATATATGCGATTTGTTTTGCGGATTAATTTTACAACAATTATCAATTAAAATAATAATTAGAAATTATTTAAAAAACACTTTAGAACAATTGTACTATCATTATTTTATTTTATTTTTTTGTACAATTTGTCTTCACAAATAGTTTAGATGATATGATATCAAAATCTATATTTATGATGAATATTATTTTAATTGTGTATTAACAATATATTAATATTTGTATATTATTAGTTTTGTATAATTAACTTAAGGGAATAAATCAAGAATTTTAGGGTCTATTTTTTTATGAACTTACAATTTATGTACTTAGTGGTGATGATATTTCTAATTTATGCACCCATTTTTCTAATAAGAAAAAATATTTTACTTGTTTTAAATGACTAGTTTGATCACAAATTGTAAAACCCCGAAAAATCCAAGGATGTTGACTGTGACGTCGTTAGTCAATTAGGTTTGACTTCGTTAATTGTTATTATTCGTTTGTATTTATTTTTTGCTAACACTTGAGCTCGTAGGATCATTGAGGGACTAACAAGGGTATATCAGTAATTTCGTGGGTTTAGTATTATTAGTATTACTATTAATATTATTGTGTTTATTAAAATTTGTTATATGAATGATTATGTGAATTTTATTTGGTATGTGTTTAGTATTAATTTTATTATTAGTAGTATTGTTTTTATTATTATTACTATTATTATGGTTATTATTATTTTTTCCAAAAGAAAGTATGATTCGAATTGGGTTGGTTTTGGATTAAGTAGTATTAGTTGGGCTTTTTAATTGATAATATAAAAACCCCTCTCCCTCTCAAAACCCTAATATCAAACCCTAACCCTAACCTCCCTCTCTTTCTCCCACCTCTCTCTCTCCCTTCTCTCTCTGCCGTCCACACCCAGCCGCCGCGCCGCCCTACGCCGGCGACCACCCAGACCACCGTCAAACACCAACCGACGGCCACTCTCCCTCTCTCTTTCTCTCTTTCTCCCTATCGTTCTCTTTTCTTTTTCTCTTCCTCGCATCTGCTCCGTCGCGACACTGCCGGAAAGTCGCCACCCCCGACGCCAGACGACGTCGCGCCACCACCACCGCTCTCCCCGTCCACCGCCGACGCCCAGATCGAAGGGTGGTGGGATTCGAAACCACGGTTGCTGCTGTCCAACGCCAGGCGCCACCGACCACTTTTCCGACGACCATCGATGACTTGCGCCACTGACCAACCCCGCCACTGCCTTCCCTCATGCCACCGTCGACACTGCCTGGCCGGAAACCGCCAACCCTTCTTTTTTTTTACGTAAACCCTAAATTCAGTTTGAAACTTTTCTTTCTTTTATTCCTGTTTTCTGTTTATTATTATTATTATTATTATTATTATTATTACTATTATTATTATTATTTCTTTTACTAAATCTTGTAATTTGGGTAATTAAGGGTGTAAACTATTTAGTTGTTATTTGTAATTAAATTTGTTTTTGGTTGTAATATTTGCTTGTAAATTTGTCTAAAGTATTATGTGTAATCTTTATGTTGTAATTTGGTGTATTAGGGTTAGTTGTAGTGAAATTATTATTATTCGATTGTAGGATGTACTTTTGTTTTTCTTGTGAATCATGTTAGGGTTTTAGATAACACTATTATTGTATGCACGAATTAAAACGTTTAATTATCTAGAGTAATTCTTGTTTGTTAGTAAGTAGTCATACGTTCTTGTTAATTCTTTTAGGTGTTTAATATCATGTGTAATCTTGCTCAATAAGTTTAGAACGATTAAATTAGTAAAGTACAAATTCTTGCTTATTAGTTTAATTAATTTATGATTCTTGATTTAATCTTGTTTAAAGCAATTGGTTGTTGGGATTCTTGATTAGTAATTTAAATGTTTATATGTTCTTTATAGTTATTCACATGTTCTTTAAGTTCTTTCTTGTTTATTGGTTAAGAAATTCATGTTTAGGTTAGTGTTAATATTTCATGCATGCTTTTAGGGTTAGTAGAAATATTAAAGTTGATTTCATGTTTTACATTTTGGTTTTGATGATAGGAGGTTTGATGTTTGGACCTTAGTTGGATTAGGTTAATTACTTTGGACTTTAGTTACTGTTTTAAGCCCAAATTAGGACCCCGGGATCGAATTGGTGGAAGTTAGAACCGAATTTGCAAATTAAATGGAAACCGGTAACGGGACAGTTTTGATGGGGTCTAAAGATCGGGTCACCACGATTAGTGTAGTTGTCTTTTGATCAAACCCTTTGGACTGGAGTTTCCCTTAGATTTTAGCTTTCATAGGAATTTTACGGACCGGACTTTGAAATTTTATAAGTCGAGTTATACCCTGATTACCAGACCTAGGTCAGACCTAGACAGTTTGGAAAGATGATGGTTTTCGAGGATCTTAAAGCATGTGCTGGGTCTCGAGTTCAACTTAAGAGTTTTAGAGACATCCCTAGGTTTCCGAAAAGTCCAACACCAGACCCATAGGATGTCGAGAAGTCAAGTTACGACCCTTTTTGTGTGGATGCTGTAATCTGTCTTGTTATGTGAAATTGTTAATAAATGTGTTGTTGATTGAAAAGGCTTATTTGGTGCTATTATGCGATTACTTGGAATGTGTTAGGTAATTTAAAGTGTAAATTCATGATTGATAGGAACCTATATGGTTCCTAGGGGAGGTTTAGTTAGAAGGTAGTTAATACTAACTTCGAAGGGCGCGTTTTGATTAGAATAATTATTCTATTTTAGGCCCGAGCTAATTCGCGTCGTTAGTGAGCTCAAGTGTGTTCGTTTTGCTGTGAAGTGAAGTTAACCAGGTAATGTCTATGCTCTAATCCCCACTGGGATGCTCTTTAAATGTGTTTTAATGTTTTCTAATCTGTTTTGAGAATTACATCTCGAAAGGGGACTTTATCTGGAAATGTGATCATCTGTTTTTTTATATTTGTTTGTAATTATTGATTTATGAATTGAGAACTGAGATGGTCTTTTATGCGCGGTTTTATTATTGGTTTTGATAACCTGGGTTGGGTTTGACTTGAGAGTTGTGAGCTGACTTTTGCATAAGATACTAATAATTCAAAGTGAAACATTAAGCGGGTTTCGGGGCATAACCCGGAGATCAGGATTTGGTATCCTGCCGGGTTATAGACCAGGAGATCAGGGCTTCTTCCCTGATATAGGATAGAATACGTTGATGCCTGTGGTAGGCGAATACTTTGATGCATGTGGTAGGCGAACTCTTTTGATGCCTGTGGTAGGCGAATACTTTGATGCCTGTGGTAGGCGGCCTCTTAATGCCTGTGGTAGGCGAAATCTTGATGCCTTTGGTAGGCGAATGTTACTCTAAGGGATGTGGTATCCCGCCCGCATAATAAAATATGAATTGGTTGGGTTGAGGAAAACAGTTAAGGGTTAAAGGTTTGCGAAATGTTTTGACTTGTTCCCTCTCCCTCAAATGAATTGAAATGAACTTAACTTGTTTTTAACGTTAGGGGTAGACATTATTGAGATTTCCCCCTCATTTTTGAAATGTTTTGTTTTCAGGTGAAGATCTATATGCTGGGGACGAGAATTAGAAGTGAGGACGACATGTTTAGGAGTCGTTAAATATGTTGCTTTTCTTTTATGAGAAACTTCAAGTTAGTTTTGAGGTTTATTACTAAGTATGAGCTGTTAGTTGGTTTTGTCGTTGACAGACAGTTGTAGTTTCCTTCTCGCCTTGTATTCCTTCGGGGATACGGCAGTGACGCCCAAATAAAGAAAAAAAAAGACTCCCGCTGAATTTTATCGTTAACGTTAGTTTGACTTTGACTTTTCTATAATTGAATTTTCGGGGCGTTACAGAATGGTATCAGAGCTTTAGGTTGCGACCTAGTAGCTCCTAAGTGTCTCTTAGGTTTAGTTAGACCTTAGGAAGCTAATATCGGAGTGTGAGTGTAGGTGTGGGTTGGGATGCATCGACTTGATTGTTTCTTCATGTTTTTATTAATGTGTTTTATTTTTAACTTTTGTTTCGATCTATTATTTTCCCGTTCCAAGAGATGTTATGCAAGAAGCTAATATTTTTTGTGGAGTATGATGTTGAGTACTTGAGAATATTATGTTCGATTGAATCTTTTGGGTATCCCTATTAAGCACTTTGGGTTTAGTTCAGGCTTCAAATTGTATTTATTGGGTTTTGGAGTATGGACTATGATGATTGGGAATGTACTTTAACTTATGGACCTGTGGAATACTTGAAAATTTCTATGTGAAGTTGGCCTTTGATTTCAATTTTTTTTGGTTTTGGGGTTAAACTTATGTTTGTGATTCAACGCGATTCATTCTAAGTCGAGGTCTTGGGTTAGAGGGAACTTTGTAAGGAAAGTGTTGGTTAAAGTTCGAGTTGAGGGGTAAAGCTGAAGTGAAGGTTTTGTGCTTAATCTCGTGGTTAATTTGATTTTTGGTGGTACGGTAAGTTGGAGACTTCCTGTAAGATTGAATGAACATCGTTTCTTTGTAGTATTTAGAGCAGATGATGGGTTTTAGAGTAATATTGGGATTATGATTGGTTTTAATCAGGGTATTGAGTTTCAAGGACCACTTTTAAGGATAAAGGAACTTAGTTTTGAGATAAAAGTTAAGATGAATATTTTGTTAATGATCGTACGTTTGAACTAGACTTTTGGATATCGATTATGAGACTTCGAGCTAAGTATTAAATTTAATTTTGGTTCCTAGAGTATTGGAATAAGTGAATACTCTTAAGGTAATGTTGAGCTAAGCAAGATCTTCCAAGGTTATTGTAATTATAGAGATCTTAAGTTGTATTAAGGTTATGAATCAAGGAATGTGAGGAAACGTGTGGAGGAAAAAAAAAGTTTTTTTTCTAGTTATGTAATGGGTGTGTGCGCCGGTATTGAAGTGGAATGGTGCAATTATTGTTATGTTATCTACAAGTTGGGAAGTTGTCTGGATGATTAGATCGTTAAGAATGACATGTGATACTTTGAAAGGGTTTTTTTTTATTCATTATAGGATGGAGATGTACTTGATCCGTAACTATTTGTTTTTAATATTTTTTCCTAGAAAGTTCAGAGTGAGTTTCTGTTGTATATTCACGATTCATGGTCTCATATATGCTTACTGTCATTCATATATATGCAAACATGTGAGTCTATGTACGTAATTGTCTATTCCCTATTGCGAGCCTTTTATTTATGATTGTGTACATGAAGTGAGTCGATCGTCTGAGAAGTGGGTATAACCCATGATGAAAGCTGCAGGTATTTGATGCCCACAATACTGTCTGAATCCCATCTGGTTAAAGTTCAGTATGGATATCATTTGATTGGCTTGACTGAATATTTTCTGGGATGACCTATTTTACATTTGATGAATCTGTGGAAATATTATTTGATTAATTCTGTTGGGTACCATCCAACTGAATCGTTTGATTATCGCATGTTTATTAGAGCAATTTCTTTCTTTGATTTGTCAATCTATGTTGATGGTGACGTCTATTATCCAGAACTATTAGGGAAGAAATTAGACATAATGAGTATATAGTGCTTAAGATATTGGAGGAGCCAAGTGAAGTGTTGGATCATGCCTGGTTACTTATATTGGTTATGGAGATTACCGTTAATGGAAGATAAATGATGAGATGTACGAAGCAAGTTATTGTCTAACACAGGTCCCTATACTTTTTGTGCTTGAAACACGTGGTAGATTTGATAATTACCATTATTAGTGGTTCTAAAATAGAAGTGGTGATGATTTTGATGGCTTAAGTACATGAAAGCTTTAAGTTGCAGTTGGGTATAATCTAACTTTGGGATATATTGAGGTTGAATTAATGCTTTTGAGGAAGCACCGGGCCTAAGGATGACTCTTATTTGAGGTGTTGGGTGGTAATTTGAGTTTCGGGGACGAAACTCCATTTGAGAAGATTGAGAGGGTAATGATTGGCAAGTGCTAGTTCTTATTAGGCATATGTAAGATAAGTGAAAAGTCTCATTTGGCGTGGTAATTAAGTGTTTTGGAGTTAAATGGTGATTTGGTAAATTAATTACAGTGTTAATCATGTCTTGGGTTGTGTCAATCTTAGCTTTTGGTCTTTATATTAGATGAAAACATAAGGTTCATGTGTCATTTGAGGCGCCAGGTTAGTGATCTGACATCTGAGATTATTAACTGGAATTTCTCTTTCTCATACGGATAAAAGGTTGTCTCAAGGAAGTTATGTTGTATGGTTACATATTATTAAATAGTCTTGTGGTGATTGACATAATGTGGATCTTATCATTGGAAGGGAGGAAAATTTTACAATTGCATTAGAGGAAAATTAGACAATTTGGTCTTACTTGGGTTATCAAGGGAAACTATTGAAAACTATCGTTATTTTATGTTGCCCTAGCACAGAAGCAAAAGACTTGTTTTGAGAGGTGATTATTGGGATCTTATAACATTTTGGGTGTTGGTAATTATCAGTTTGGTGTGTTCTAAGATCTTATTTCATGATTTTAGAAGATCGATAATGGGAAGATTAGGGTAAAGTTGGATTTAGACTTGGTTATAAGTTGTTGAGTCTACTAGGGACGTTCATTGTGAGAACGACTATAAGCAATACCTTTGGGGAATGGGATGTGTTTCTTCTCCTTGTTTCGTTATGTGTTGCAAGTGCATGCATTTTGTTTTAACATATGGTATATGCCATATCGCCACCTTTGCTATGAGCACGAGACTCTAGCTCCTCTAAAAGACTTGCAAACCCGAGGTGGGTACGGAATACAACCCCAAGGAGGGCCTGGCACAAGAACAAGACCTCTGATGAGAGTTCGGAGGCCGAAAGAGGACTTGATCTACGAGGAGCAGCCGCAGGAGATCCCAGATTACTGAGAGAAGCCGCTTCATGAAAAGACCGTCCCTCTAGTAAAAGTGTGATGGGAAAGCTATACCCCAACTGAAGCAATCTAAGAAGTCGATGAGGAGAATAAGTCGAAGTATTAGCACCTATTCAACACATAAGGTGCGTCAAGTTTCGAGGACGAAACTTCTTTTAAGGAGGTAATGATGTAAAACCTCGAGTTTTAGGAAGAACGGAATCGTTAGAATTATTGCCGAACCATTAGGCTTAAGTTTAAGTTTCGAGGACGAAACTTCTTTTAAGGAGGTAATGATGTAAAACCCCGAAAAATCCAAGGATGTTGACTGTGACGTCGTTAGTCAATTAGGTTTGACTTCGTTAATTGTTATTATTCGTTTGTATTTATTTTTTGCTAACACTTGAGCTCGTAGGATCGTTGAGGGACTAACAAGGGTATATCGGTAATTTCGTGGTTTTAGTATTATTAGTATTACTATTAATATTATTGTGTTTAATAAAATTTGTTATATGAATGATTATGTGAATGTTATTTGATGTGTTTAGTATTAATTTTATTATTATTAGTATTGTTTTTATTATTATTACTATTATTATGGTTATTATTATTTTTTCCAAAAGAAAATCTGATTCGAATTGGGTTGGTTTTGGATTAAGTAGTATTAGTCGGGCTTTTTAATTGATAATATAAAAACCCCTCTCCCTCTCAAAACCCTAATATCAAACCCTAACCCTAGCCTCCCTCTCTTTCTCCCACCTCTCTCTCTCCCTTCTCTCTCTGCCGTCCACACCCAGCCGTCGCGCCGCCCTACGCCGGCGACCACCCAAACCACCGTCAAACACCAACCGACGGCCACTCTCCCTCTCTCTTTCTCTCTTTCTCCCTATCGTTCTCTTTTCTTTTGCTCTTCCCCGCATCTGCTCCGTCGCAACATTGCCGGAAAGTCGCCGCCCCCGACGCCAGACGACGTCGCGCCACCACCACCGCTCTGCCCGTCCACCGCCGACGCCCAGATCGAAGGGTGGTGGGATTCGAAACCACGGTTGCTGCTGTCCAACGCCAGGTGCCACCGACCACTTTTCCGACGACCATCGATGACTTGCGCCGCCGACCAACCCCGCCACTGCCTTCCCTCGTGCCACCGTCAACACTGCCTCGCCGGAAACCGCCAACCCTTCTTTTTTTTTACGTAAACCCTAAATTCAGTTTGAAACTTTTCTTTCTTTTATTCCTGTTTTTTGTTTATTATTATTATTATTATTATTATTATTATTATTATTACTATTATTATTATTTCTTTTACTAAATCTTGTAATTTGGGTAATTAAGGGTGTAAACTATTTAGTTGTTATTTGTAATTAAATTTGTTTTTGGTTGTAATATTTGCTTGTAAATTTGTCTAAAGTATTATGTGTAATCTTTATGTTGTAATTTGGTGTATTAGGGTTAGTTGTAGTGAAATTATTATTATTCGATTGTAGGATGTACTTTTGTTTTTCTTGTGAATCATGTTAGGGTTTTAGATAACACTATTATTGTATGCACGAATTAAAACGTTTAATTATCTAGAGTAATTCTTGTTTGTTAGTAAGTAGTCATACGTTCTTGTTAATTCTTTTAGGTGTTTAATATCATGTGTAATCTTGCTCAATAAGTTTAGAACGATTAAATTAGTAAAGTACAAATTCTTGCTTATTAGTTTAATTAATTTATGATTCTTGATTTAATCTTGTTTAAAGCAATTGGTTGTTGGGATTCTTGATTAGTAATTTAAATGTTTATATGTTCTTTATAGTTATTCACATGTTCTTTAAGTTCTTTCTTGTTTATTGGTTAAGAAATTCATGTTTAGGTTAGTGTTAATATTTCATGCATGCTTTTAGGGTTAGTAGAAATATTAAAGTTGATTTCATGTTTTACATTTTGGTTTTGATGATAGGAGGTTTGATGTTTGGACCTTAGTTGGATTAGGTTAATTACTTTGGACTTTAGTTACTGTTTTAAGCCCAAATTAGGACCCCGGGATCGAATTGGTGGAAGTTAGAACCGAATTTGCAAATTAAATGGAAACCGGTAACGGGACAGTTTTGATGGGGTCTAAAGATCGGGTCACCACGATTAGTGTAGTTGTCTTTTGATCAAACCCTTTGGACTGGAGTTTCCCTTAGATTTTAGCTTTCATAGGAATTTTACGGACCGGACTTTGAAATTTTATAAGTCGAGTTATACCCTGATTACCAGACCTAGGTCAGACCTAGACAGTTTGGAAAGATGATGGTTTTCGAGGATCTTAAAGCATGTGCTGGGTCTCGAGTTCAACTTAAGAGTTTTAGAGACATCCCTAGGTTTCCGAAAAGTCCAACACCAGACCCATAGGATGTCGAGAAGTCAAGTTACGACCCTTTTTGTGTGGATCTTGAATCTGTCTTGTTATGTGAAATTGTTAATAAATGTGTTGTTGATTGAAAAGGCTTATTTGGTGCTATTATGCGATTACTTGGAATGTGTTAGGTAATTTAAAGTGTAAATTCATGATTGATAGGAACCTATATGGTTCCTAGGGGAGGTTTAGTTAGAAGGTAGTTAATACTAACTTCGAAGGGCGCGTTTTGATTAGAATAATTATTCTATTTTAGGCCCGAGCTAATTCGCGTCGTTAGTGAGCTCAAGTGTGTTCGTTTCTTTGTGAAGTGAAGTTAACCGGTAATGTCTATGCTCTAATCCCCACCGGGATGCTCTTTAAATGTGTTTTAATGTTTTCTAACTGCTTTGAGAATTACATCTCGAAAGGGACTTTATCCGAAATGTGATCATCTGCTTTTTTATATTTGTTTGTAATTATTGATTTATGAATTGAGAACCGAGATGGTCTTTTATGCGCGGTTTTATTATTGGTTTTGATAACCTGGGTTGGGTTTGACTTGAGAGTTGTGAGCTGACTTTTGCATAAGATACTAATAATTCAAAGTGAAACATTAAGCGCTTGAGGGCATAACCCGAGATCGATTTGGTATCCCGCCGTTATAGATCAGAGATCGTGGCTTCTTCCCGATATAGGATTGAATACTTTGATGCCTGTGGTAGGCGAATACTTTGATGCATGTGGCAGGCGAACTCTTTTGATGTCTGTGGTAGGCGAATACTTTGATGCTCGTGGTAGCGGCCTCTTAATGCCTGTGGTAGGCGAAATCTTGATGCCTTTGGTAGGCGAATGTTACTCTAAGGGATGTGGTATCCCGCCGCATAATAAAATATGAATTGGTTGGGTTGAGGAAAGCAGTTAAGGGTTAAAGGTTCATAAATGTTTTGACTTGTTCTCTCCTCAAATGAATTGAAATGAACTTAACTTGTTTTTAACGTTAGGGGTAGACATTATTGAGATTTCCCCCTCATTTTTGAAATGTTTTGTTTTCAGGTGAAGATCTATATGCTGGGGACGAGAATTAGAAGTGAGGACGACATGTTTAGGAGTCGTTAAATATGTTGCTTTTCTTTTATGAGAAACTTCAAGTTAGTTTTGAGGTTTATTACTAAGTATGAGCTGTTAGTTGGTTTTGTCGTTGACAGACAGTTGTAGTTTCCTTCTCGCCTTGTATTCCTTCGGGGATACGGCAGTGACGCCCAAATAAAGAAAAAAAAAGACTCCCGCTGAATTTTATCGTTAACGTTAGTTTGACTTTGACTTTTCTATAATTGAATTTTCGGGGCGTTACAGAATGGTATCAGAGCTTTAGGTTGCGACCTAGTAGCTCCTAAGTGTCTCTTAGGTTTAGTTAGACCTTAGGAAGCTAATATCGGAGTGTGAGTGTAGGTGTGGGTTGGGATGCATCGGCTTGATTGTTTCTTCATGTTTTTATTAATGTGTTTTATTTTTAACTTTTGTTTCGATCTATTATTTTCCCGTTCCAAGAGATGTTATGCAAGAAGCTAATATTTTTTGTGGAGTATGATGTTGAGTACTTGAGAATATTATGTTCGATTGAATCTTTTGGGTATCCCTATTAAGCACTTTGGGTTTAGTTCAGGCTTCAAATTGTATTTATTGGGTTTTGGAGTATGGACTATGATGATTGGGAATGTACTTTAACTTATGGACCTGTGGAATACTTGAAAATTTCTATGTGAAGTTGGCCTTTGATTTCAATTTTTTTTGGTTTTGGGGTTAAACTTATGTTTGTGATTCAACGCGATTCATTCTAAGTCGAGGTCTTGGGTTAGAGGGAACTTTGTAAGGAAAGTGTTGGTTAAAGTTCGAGTTGAGGGGTAAAGCTGAAGTGAAGGTTTTGTGCTTAATCTCGTGGTTAATTTGATTTTTGGTGGTACGGTAAGTTGGAGACTTCCTGTAAGATTGAATGAACATCGTTTCTTTGTAGTATTTAGAGCAGATGATGGGTTTTAGAGTAATATTGGGATTATGATTGGTTTTAATCAGGGTATTGAGTTTCAAGGACCACTTTTAAGGATAAAGGAACTTAGTTTTGAGATAAAAGTTAAGATGAATATTTTGTTAATGATCGTACGTTTGAACTAGACTTTTGGATATCGATTATGAGACTTCGAGCTAAGTATTAAATTTAATTTTGGTTCCTAGAGTATTGGAATAAGTGAATACTCTTAAGGTAATGTTGAGCTAAGCAAGATCTTCCAAGGTTATTGTAATTATAGAGATCTTAAGTTGTATTAAGGTTATGAATCAAGGAATGTGAGGAAACGTGTGGAGGAAAAAAAAAGTTTTTTTTCTAGTTATGTAATGGTTGAGTGCGCCGTTATTGAAGTGGAATGGTGCAATTATTGTTATGTTATCTACAAGTTGGGAAGTTGTCTGGATGATTAGATCGTTAAGAATGACATGTGATACTTTGAAAGGGTTTTTTTTTATTCATTATAGGATGGAGATGTACTTGATCCGTAACTATTTGTTTTTAATATTTTTTCCTTGAATGTTCAGAGTGAGTTTCTGTTGTATATTCACGATTCATGGTCTCATATATGCTTACTGTCATTCATATATATGCAAACATGTGAGTCTATGTACGTAATTGTCTATTCCCTATTGCGAGCCTTTTATTTATGATTGTGTACATGAAGTGAGTCGATCGTCTGAGAAGTGGGTATAACCCATGATGAAAGCTGCAGGTATTTGATGCCCACAATACTGTCTGAATCCCATCTGGTTAAAGTTCAGTATGGATATCATTTGATTGGCTTGACTGAATATTTTCTGGGATGACCTATTTTACATTTGATGAATCTGTGGAAATATTATTTGATTAATTCTGTTGGGTACCATCCAACTGAATCGTTTGATTATCGCATGTTTATTAGAGCAATTTCTTTCTTTGATTTGTCAATCTATGTTGATGGTGACGTCTATTATCCAGAACTATTAGGGAAGAAATTAGACATAATGAGTATATAGTGCTTAAGATATTGGAGGAGCCAAGTGAAGTGTTGGATCATGCCTGGTTACTTATATTGGTTATGGAGATTACCGTTAATGGAAGATAAATGATGAGATGTACGAAGCAAGTTATTGTCTAACACAGGTCCCTATACTTTTTGTGCTTGAAACACGTGGTAGATTTGATAATTACCATTATTAGTGGTTCTAAAATAGAAGTGGTGATGATTTTGATGGCTTAAGTACATGAAAGCTTTAAGTTGCAGTTGGGTATAATCTAACTTTGGGATATATTGAGGTTGAATTAATGCTTTTGAGGAAGCACCGGGCCTAAGGATGACTCTTATTTGAGGTGTTGGGTGGTAATTTGAGTTTCGGGGACGAAACTCCATTTGAGAAGATTGAGAGGGTAATGATTGGCAAGTGCTAGTTCTTATTAGGCATATGTAAGATAAGTGAAAAGTCTCATTTGGCGTGGTAATTAAGTGTTTTGGAGTTAAATGGTGATTTGGTAAATTAATTACAGTGTTAATCATGTCTTGGGTTGTGTCAATCTTAGCTTTTGGTCTTTATATTAGATGAAAACATAAGGTTCATGTGTCATTTGAGGCGCCAGGTTAGTGATCTGACATCTGAGATTATTAACTGGAATTTCTCTTTCTCATACGGATAAAAGGTTGTCTCAAGGAAGTTATGTTGTATGGTTACATATTATTAAATAGTCTTGTGGTGATTGACATAATGTGGATCTTATCATTGGAAGGGAGGAAAATTTTACAATTGCATTAGAGGAAAATTAGACAATTTGGTCTTACTTGGGTTATCAAGGGAAACTATTGAAAACTATCGTTATTTTATGTTGCCCTAGCACAGAAGCAAAAGACTTGTTTTGAGAGGTGATTATTGGGATCTTATAACATTTTGGGTGTTGGTAATTATCAGTTTGGTGTGTTCTAAGATCTTATTTCATGATTTTAGAAGATCGATAATGGGAAGATTAGGGTAAAGTTGGATTTAGACTTGGTTATAAGTTGTTGAGTCTACTAGGGACGTTCATTGTGAGAACGACTATAAGCAATACCTTTGGGGAATGGGATGTGTTTCTTCTCCTTGTTTCGTTATGTGTTGCAAGTGCATGCATTTTGTTTTAACATATGGTATATGCCATATCGCCACCTTTGCTATGAGCACGACTCTAGCTCCTCTAAAAGACTTGCAAACCCGAGGTGGGTACGAATACAACCCCAAGGAGGGCTGGCACAAGAACAAGACCTCGATGAGAGTTCGGAGGCCGAAAGAGGACTTGATCTACGAGGAGCAAACAGAGATCCCAGACATCGAGAGAAGCCGCTTCATGAAAAGACCGTCCCTCTAGTAAAAGTGTGATGGAAAGCTATATACCCAATCAAGCAATCTAAGAAGTCGATGAGGAGAATAAGTCGAAGTATTAGCACCTATTCAACACATAAGGTGCGTCAAGTTTCGAGGACGAAACTTCTTTTAAGGAGGTAATGATGTAAAACCTCGAGTTTTAGGAAGAACGGAATCGTTAGAATTATTGCCGAACCATTAGGCTTAAGTTTAAGTTTCGAGGACGAAACTTCTTTTAAGGAGGTAATGATGTAAAACCCCGAAAAATCCAAGGATGTTGACTGTGACGTCGTTAGTCAATTAGGTTTGACTTCGTTAATTGTTATTATTCGTTTGTATTTATTTTTTGCTAACACTTGAGCTCGTAGGATCGTTGAGGGACTAACAAGGGTATATCGGTAATTTCGTGGTTTTAGTATTATTAGTATTACTATTAATATTATTGTGTTTAATAAAATTTGTTATATGAATGATTATGTGAATGTTATTTGATGTGTTTAGTATTAATTTTATTATTATTAGTATTGTTTTTATTATTATTACTATTATTATGGTTATTATTATTTTTTCCAAAAGAAAATCTGATTCGAATTGGGTTGGTTTTGGATTAAGTAGTATTAGTCGGGCTTTTTAATTGATAATATAAAAACCCCTCTCCCTCTCAAAACCCTAATATCAAACCCTAACCCTAGCCTCCCTCTCTTTCTCCCACCTCTCTCTCCCTTCTCTCTCTGCCGTCCACACCTAGCCGTCGCGCCGCCCTACGCCGGCGACCACCCAGACCACCGTCAAACACCAACCGACGACCACCCTCCCTCTCTCTTTCTCTCTCTCCCCCTATCGTTCTCTTTTCTTTTTCTCTTCCCCGCATCTGCTCCGTCGCAACATTGCCGGAAAGTCGCCGCCCCCGACGCCAGACGACGTCGCGCCACCACCACCGCTCTGCCCGTCCACCGCCGACGCCCAGATCGAAGGGTGGTGGGATTCGAAACCACGGTTGCTGCTGTCCAACGCCAGGTGCCACCGACCACTTTTCCGACGACCATCGATGACTTGCGCCGCCGACCAACCCCGCCACTGCCTTCCCTCGTGCCATTAACATCGCCGCCGGAACCCTTCTTCTTTTTACGTAAACCCTAAATTCAGTTTGAAACTTTTCTTTCTTTTATTCCTGTTTTTTGTTTATCATTATTATTATTATTATTATTATTATTATTATTACTATTATTATTATTTCTTTTACTAAATCTTGTAATTTGGGTAATTAAGGGTGTAAACTATTTAGTTGTTATTTGTAATTAAATTTGTTTTTGGTTGTAATATTTGCTTGTAAATTTGTCTAAAGTATTATGTGTAATCTTTATGTTGTAATTTGGTGTATTAGGGTTAGTTGTAGTGAAATTATTATTATTCGATTGTAGGATGTACTTTTGTTTTTCTTGTGAATCATGTTAGGGTTTTAGATAACACTATTATTGTATGCACGAATTAAAACGTTTAATTATCTAGAGTAATTCTTGTTTGTTAGTAAGTAGTCATACGTTCTTGTTAATTCTTTTAGGTGTTTAATATCATGTGTAATCTTGCTCAATAAGTTTAGAACGATTAAATTAGTAAAGTACAAATTCTTGCTTATTAGTTTAATTAATTTATGATTCTTGATTTAATCTTGTTTAAAGCAATTGGTTGTTGGGATTCTTGATTAGTAATTTAAATGTTTATATGTTCTTTATAGTTATTCACATGTTCTTTAAGTTCTTTCTTGTTTATTGGTTAAGAAATTCATGTTTAGGTTAGTGTTAATATTTCATGCATGCTTTTAGGGTTAGTAGAAATATTAAAGTTGATTTCATGTTTTACATTTTGGTTTTGATGATAGGAGGTTTGATGTTTGGACCTTAGTTGGATTAGGTTAATTACTTTGGACTTTAGTTACTGTTTTAAGCCCAAATTAGGACCCCGGGATCGAATTGGTGGAAGTTAGAACCGAATTTGCAAATTAAATGGAAACCGGTAACGGGACAGTTTTGATGGGGTCTAAAGATCGGGTCACCACGATTAGTGTAGTTGTCTTTTGATCAAACCCTTTGGACTGGAGTTTCCCTTAGATTTTAGCTTTCATAGGAATTTTACGGACCGGACTTTGAAATTTTATAAGTCGAGTTATACCCTGATTACCAGACCTAGGTCAGACCTAGACAGTTTGGAAAGATGATGGTTTTCGAGGATCTTAAAGCATGTGCTGGGTCTCGAGTTCAACTTAAGAGTTTTAGAGACATCCCTAGGTTTCCGAAAAGTCCAACACCAGACCCATAGGATGTCGAGAAGTCAAGTTACGACCCTTTTTGTGTGGATCTTTATGTCTGTCTTGTTATGTGAAATTGTTAATAAATGTGTTGTTGATTGAAAAGGCTTATTTGGTGCTATTATGCGATTACTTGGAATGTGTTAGGTAATTTAAAGTGTAAATTCATGATTGATAGGAACCTATATGGTTCCTAGGGGAGGTTTAGTTAGAAGGTAGTTAATACTAACTTCGAAGGGCGCGTTTTGATTAGAATAATTATTCTATTTTAGGCCCGAGCTAATTCGCGTCGTTAGTGAGCTCAAGTGTGTTCGTTTTGCTGTGAAGTGAAGTTAACCAGGTAATGTCTATGCTCTAATCCCCACTGGGATGCTCTTTAAATGTGTTTTAATGTTTTCTAATCTGTTTTGAGAATTACATCCCGAAAGGGGACTTTATCTGGAAATGTGATCATCTGTTTTTTTTATATTTGTTTGTAATTATTGATTTATGAATTGAGAATTGAGATGGTCTTTTATGCGCGGTTTTATTATTGGTTTTGATAACCTGGGTTGGGTTTGACTTGAGAGTTGTGAGCTGACTTTTGCATAAGATACTAATAATTCAAAGTGAAACATTAAGCGGGTTTCGGGGCATAACCCGGAGATCAGGATTTGGTATCCTGCCGGGTTATAGACCAGGAGATCAGGGCTTCTTCCCTGATATAGGATAGAATACGTTGATGCCTGTGGTAGGCGAATACTTTGATGCATGTGGTAGGCGAACTCTTTTGATGCCTGTGGTAGGCGAATACTTTGATGCCTGTGGTAGGCGGCCTCTTAATGCCTGTGGTAGGCGAAATCTTGATGCCTTTGGTAGGCGAATGTTACTCTAAGGGATGTGGTATCCCGCCCGCATAATAAAATATGAATTGGTTGGGTTGAGGAAAACAGTTAAGGGTTAAAGGTTTGCGAAATGTTTTGACTTGTTCCCTCTCCCTCAAATGAATTGAAATGAACTTAACTTGTTTTTAACGTTAGGGGTAGACATTATTGAGATTTCCCCCTCATTTTTGAAATGTTTTGTTTTCAGGTGAAGATCTATATGCCGGGGACGGGAATTAGAAGTGAGGACGACATGTTTAGGAGTCGTTAAGTATGTTGCTTTTCTTTTATGAGAAACTTCAAGTTAGTTTTGAGGTTTATTACTAAGTATGAGGTGTTAATTGGTTTTGTCGTTGACAGACAGTTGTAGTTTTCTTCTCGCCTTGTATTCCTTCGGGGATACGGCAGTGACGCCCAAATAAAGAAAAAAAAAAGACTCCCGCTGAATTTTACCGTTAACGTTAGTTTGACTTTGACTTTTTCTATAATTGAATTTCCGGGGCGTTACAGAATGGTATCAGAGCTTTAGGTTGCGACCTAGTAGCTCCTAAGTGTCTCTTAGGTTTAGTTAGACCTTAGGAAGCTAATATCGGAGTGTGAGTGTAGGTGTGGGTTGGGATGCATCGGCTTGATTGTTTCTTCATGTTTTTATTAATGTGTTTTATTTTTAACTTTTGTTTCGATCTATTATTTTCCCGTTCCAAGAGATGTTATGCAAGAAGCTAATATTTTTTGTGGAGTATGATGTTGAGTACTTGAGAATATTATGTTCGATTGAATCTTTTGGGTATCCCTATTAAGCACTTTGGGTTTAGTTCAGGCTTCAAATTGTATTTATTGGGTTTTGGAGTATGGACTATGATGATTGGGAATGTACTTTAACTTATGGACCTGTGGAATACTTGAAAATTTCTATGTGAAGTTGGCCTTTGATTTCAATTTTTTTTGGTTTTGGGGTTAAACTTATGTTTGTGATTCAACGCGATTCATTCTAAGTCGAGGTCTTGGGTTAGAGGGAACTTTGTAAGGAAAGTGTTGGTTAAAGTTCGAGTTGAGGGGTAAAGCTGAAGTGAAGGTTTTGTGCTTAATCTCGTGGTTAATTTGATTTTTGGTGGTACGGTAAGTTGGAGACTTCCTGTAAGATTGAATGAACATCGTTTCTTTGTAGTATTTAGAGCAGATGATGGGTTTCAGAGTAATATTGGGATTATGATTGGTTTTAATCAGGGTATTGAGTTTCAAGGACCACTTTTAAGGATAAAGGAACTTAGTTTTGAGATAAAAGTTAAGATGAATATTTTGTTAATGATCGTACGTTTGAACTAGACTTTTGGATATCGATTATGAGACTTCGAGCTAAGTATTAAATTTAATTTTGGTTCCTAGAGTATTGGAATAAGTGAATACTCTTAAGGTAATGTTGAGCTAAGCAAGATCTTCCAAGGTTATTGTAATTATAGAGATCTTAAGTTGTATTAAGGTTATGAATCAAGGAATGTGAGGAAACGTGTAGAGGAAAAAAAAAGTTTTTTTTCTAGTTATGTAATGGTTGAGTGCGCCGTTATTGAAGTGGAATGGTGCAATTATTGTTATGTTATCTACAAGTTGGGAAGTTGTCTGGATGATTAGATCGTTAAGAATGACATGTGATTCTTTGAAAGGGTTTTTTTTTTATTCATTATAGGATGGAGATGTACTTGATCCGTAACTATTTGTTTTTAATATTTTTTCCTTGAATGTTCAGAGTGAGTTTCTGTTGTATATTCACGATTCATGGTCTCATATATGCTTACTGTCATTCATATATATGCAAACATGTGAGTCTATGTACGTAATTGTCTATTCCCTATTGCGAGCCTTTTATTTATGATTGTGTACATGAAGTGAGTCGATCGTCTGAGAAGTGGGTATAACCCATGATGAAAGCTGCAGGTATTTGATGCCCACAATACTGTCTGAATCCCATCTGGTTAAAGTTCAGTATGGATATCATTTGATTGGCTTGACTGAATATTTTCTGGGATGACCTATTTTACATTTGATGAATCTGTGGAAATATTATTTGATTAATTATTGGTACCATCCAATCAATCGCTTGATTATCGTGATGTTTATTAGAGCAATTTCTTTCTTTGATTTGTCAATCTATGTTGATGGTGACGTCTATTATCCAGAACTATTAGGGAAGAAATTAGACATAATGAGTATATAGTGCTTAAGATATTGGAGGAGCCAAGTGAAGTGTTGGATCATGCCTGGTTACTTATATTGGTTATGGAGATTACCGTTAATGGAAGATAAATGATGAGATGTACGAAGCAAGTTATTGTCTAACACAGGTCCCTATACTTTTTGTGCTTGAAACACGTGGTAGATTTGATAATTACCATTATTAGTGGTTCTAAAATAGAAGTGGTGATGATTTTGATGGCTTAAGTACATGAAAGCTTTAAGTCATTGGGTATAATCTAACTTTGGGATATATTGAGGTTGAATTAATGCTTTTGAGGAAGCACCGGGCCTAAGGATGACTCTTATTTGAGGTGTTGGGTGGTAATTTGAGTTTCGGGGACGAAACTCCATTTGAGAAGATTGAGAGGGTAATGATTGGCAAGTGCTAGTTCTTATTAGGCATATGTAAGATAAGTGAAAAGTCTCATTCGCGTGGTAATTAAGTGTTTTGGAGTTAAATGGTGATTTGGTAAATTAATTACATGTTAATCATGTCTTGGGTTGTGTCAATCTTAGCTTTTGGTCTTTATATTAGATGAAAACATAAGGTTCATGTGTCATTTGAGGCGCCAGGTTAGTGATCTGACATCTGAGATTATTAACTGGAATTTCTCTTTCATACGGATAAAAGGGTGTCTCCAGGAAGTTATGTTCTATGGTTACATATTATTAAATAGTCGTGTGGTGATTGACATAATGTGGATCTTATCATTGGAAGGGAGGAAAATTTTACAATTGCATTAGAGGAAAATTAGACAATTTGGTCTTACTTGGGTTATCAAGGAAACTATTGAAAACTATCGTTATTTTATGTTGCCCTAGCATGTACAAAAGACTTGTTTTGAGAGGTGATTATTGGGATCTTATAACATTTTGGGTGTTGGTAATTATCAGTTTGGTGTGTTCTAAGATCTTATTTCATGATTTTAGAAGATCGATAATGGGAAGATTAGGGTAAAGTTGGATTTAGACTTGGTTATAAGTTGTTGAGTCTACTAGGACGCTCATTGTGAGAACGACTATAAGCAATACCTCTGGGGAATGGGATGTGTTTCTTCTCCTTGTTTCGTTATGTGTTGCAAGTGCATGCATTTTGTTTTAACATATGGTATATGCCATATCGCCACCTTTGCTATGAGCACGAGACTCTAGCTCCTCTAAAAGACTTGCAAACCCGAGGTGGGTACTAATACAACCCCAAGGAGGGCTGGCACAAGAACAAGACCTCGATGAGAGTTCGGAGGCCGAAGAGGACTTGATCTACGAGGAGCAGCGCAGGAGATCCAGACATCGAGAGAAGCCGCTTCATGAAAAGACCGTCCCTCTAGTAAAAGTGTGATGGAAAGCTATACCCCAACTGAAGCAATCTAAGAAGTCGATGAGGAGAATAAGTCGAAGTATTAGCACCTATTCAACACATAAGGTGCGTCAAGTTTCGAGGACGAAACTTCTTTTAAGGAGGTAATGATGTAAAACCTCGAGTTTTAGGAAGAACGGAATCGTTAGAATTATTGCCGAACCATTAGGCTTAAGTTTAAGTTTCGAGGACGAAACTTCTTTTAAGGAGGTAATGATGTAAAACCCTAAAAATCCAAGGATGTTGAGTGACGTCGTTAGTCAATTAGGTTTGACTTCGTTAATTGTTATTATTCGTTTGTATTTATTTTTTGCTAACACTTGAGCTCGTAGGATCGTTGAGGGACTAACAAGGGTATATCGGTAATTTCGTGGTTTTAGTATTATTAGTATTACTATTAATATTATTGTGTTTAATAAAATTTGTTATATGAATGATTATGTGAATGTTATTTGATGTGTTTAGTATTAATTTTATTATTATTAGTATTGTTTTTATTATTATTACTATTATTATGGTTATTATTATTTTTTCCAAAAGAAAATCTGATTCGAATTGGGTTGGTTTTGGATTAAGTAGTATTAGTCGGGCTTTTTAATTGATAATATAAAAACCCCTCTCCCTCTCAAAACCCTAATATCAAACCCTAACCCTAGCCTCCCTCTCTTTCTCCTCTCTCTCTCCCTTCTCTCTGTAGTCCACACTCACTGGCCGCGCGCCTCTACGGCGACCACCCAAACCACCGTCAAACACCAACCGACGGCCACTCTCCCTCTCTCTTTCTCTCTTTCTCCCTATCGTTCTCTTTTCTTTTGCTCTTCCCCGCATCTGCTCCGTCGCAACATTGCCGGAAAAGTCGCCGCTTCGACGCCAGACGACGTCGCGCCACCACCACCGCTCTGCCCGTCCACCGCCGACGCCCAGATCGAAGGGTGGTGGGATTCGAAACCACGGTTGCTGCTGTCCAACGCCAGGTGCCACCGACCACTTTTCCGACGACCATCGATGACTTGCGCCGCCGACCAACCCCGCCACTGCCTTCCCTCGTGCCACCGTCAACACTGCCTCGCCGGAAACCGCCAACCCTTCTTTTTTTTTACGTAAACCCTAAATTCAGTTTGAAACTTTTCTTTCTTTTATTCCTGTTTTTTGTTTATCATTATTATTATTATTATTATTATTATTATTATTACTATTATTATTATTTCTTTTACTAAATCTTGTAATTTGGGTAATTAAGGGTGTAAACTATTTAGTTGTTATTTGTAATTAAATTTGTTTTTGGTTGTAATATTTGCTTGTAAATTTGTCTAAAGTATTATGTGTAATCTTTATGTTGTAATTTGGTGTATTAGGTTAGTTGTAGTGAAATTATTATTATTCGATTGTAGGATGTACTTTTGTTTTCTTGTGAATCATGTTAGGGTTTTAGATAACACTATTATTGTATGCAATTAAAACGTTTAATTATCTAGAGTAATTCTTGTTTGTTAGTAAGTAGTCATACGCTCTTGTTAATTCTTTTAGGTGTTTAATATCATGTGTAATCTTGCTCAATAAGTTTAGAACGATTAAATTAGTAAAGTACAAATTCTTGCTTATTAGTTTAATTAATTTATGATTCTTGATTTAATCTTGTTTAAAGCAATTGGTTGTTGGGATTCTTGATTAGTAATTTAAATGTTTATATGTTCTTTATAGTTATTCACATGTTCTTTAAGTTCTTTCTTGTTTATTGGTTAAGAAATTCATGTTTAGGTTAGTGTTAATATTTCATGCATGCTTTTAGGTTTAGTAGAAAAATTAAAGTTGATTTCATCTTCTACATTTTTGTTTTGATGATAGGAGGTTTGATGTTTGGACCTTAGTTGGATTAGGTTAATTACTTTGGACTTTAGTTACTGTTTTAAGCCCAAATTAGGACCCCGGGATCGAATTGGTGGAAGTTAGAACCGAATTTGCAAATTAAATGGAAACCGGTAACGGGACAGTTTTGATGGGGTCTAAAGATCGGGTCACCACGATTAGTGTAGTTGTCTTTTGATCAAACCCTTTGGACTGGAGTTTCTTAGATTTTAGCTTTCATAGGAATTTTACGGACCGGACTTTGAAATTTTATAAGTCGAGTTATACCCTGATTACCAGACCTAGGTCAGACCTAGACAGTTTGGAAAGATGATGGTTTTCGAGGATCTTAAAGCATGTGCTGGGTCTCGAGTTCAACTTAAGAGTTTTAGAGACATCCCTAGGTTTCCGAAAAGTCCAACACCAGACCCATAGGATGTCGAGAAGTCAAGTTACGACCCTTTTTGTGTGGATGTGAATCTGTCTTGTTATGTGAAATTGTTAATAAATGTGTTGTTGATTGAAAAGGCTTATTTGGTGCTATTATGCGATTACTTGGAATGTGTTAGGTAATTTAAAGTGTAAATTCATGATTGATAGGAACCTATATGGTTCCTAGGGGAGGTTTAGTTAGAAGGTAGTTAATACTAACTTCAAGCGCGTTTTGATTAGAATAATTATTCTATTTTAGGCCCGAGCTAATTCGTCGTTAGTGAGCTCAAGTGTGTTCGCTTTCTTTGTGAAGTGAAGTTAACCAGGTAATGTCTATGCTCTAATCCCCACCGGGATGCTCTTTAAATGTGTTTTAATGTTTTCTAACTGTTTGAGAATTACATCCCGAAAGGGGACTTTATCTGGAAATGTGATCATCTGTTTTTTTTATATTTGTTTGTAATTATTGATTTATGAATTGAGAATTGAGATGGTCTTTTATGCGCGGTTTTATTATTGGTTTTGATAACCTGGGTTGGGTTTGACTTGAGAGTTGTGAGCTGACTTTTGCATAAGATACTAATAATTCAAAGTGAAACATTAAGCGGGTTTCGGGGCATAACCCGGAGATCAGGATTTGGTATCCTGCCGGGTTATAGACCAGGAGATCAGGGCTTCTTCCCTAATATAGGATAGAATACGTTGATGCCTGTGGTAGGCGAATACTTTGATGCATGTGGTAGGCGAACTCTTTTGATGCCTGTGGTAGGCGAATACTTTGATGCCTGTGGTAGGCGGCCTCTTAATGCCTGTGGTAGGCGAAATCTTGATGCCTTTGGTAGGCGAATGTTACTCTAAGGGATGTGGTATCCCGCCCGCATAATAAAATATGAATTGGTTGGGTTGAGGAAAACAGTTAAGGGTTAAAGGTTTGCGAAATGTTTTGACTTGTTCCCTCTCCCTCAAATGAATTGAAATGAACTTAACTTGTTTTTAACGTTAGGGGTAGACATTATTGAGATTTCCCCCTCATTTTTGAAATGTTTTGTTTTCAGGTGAAGATCTATATGCCGGGGACGGGAATTAGAAGTGAGGACGACATGTTTAGGAGTCGTTAAGTATGTTGCTTTTCTTTTATGAGAAACTTCAAGTTAGTTTTGAGGTTTATTACTAAGTATGAGTTGTTAGTTGGTTTTGTCGTTGACAGACAGTTGTAGTTTTCTTCTCGCCTTGTATTCCTTCGGGGATACGGCAGTGACGCCCAAATAAAGAAAAAAAAAAGACTTCCGCTGAATTTTACCGTTAACGTTAGTTTGACTTTGACTTTTTCTATAATTGAATTTCCGGGGCGTTACACAAATTCTCAATCTTTTATCTTACACACATTGACACAAATTTTGATTCTTTGTATTTTATGTTTATTTTAATTTCATTTGATGCCATAATCATTGATGTAATTATTAATTTACATTTTTTATCGTGATGTTAATCAAAATTTTATTTTCTTTTTACAATTATTAAAGAAAACATAGAGCAATAATATACATTTTTTATATATTTTACGGGAGCTATGTTTTATACTTTAAGATCTCTTAAAATTTAGTTTAGTCTATTTTTTATATTGAGATTGATATAGTATAATAGTAAATTTGAAAGAAGAAAGATTAATTAATGAATATTTTCTTATACAAAACTCATCAATATTATTTTAATTGTTTACTAATATTTATGACCTATATCTATTAGTTTATCATTTTTTAAGTTGACATTTATGCAACTAAAGGAGTGATAACTAGGTGGTCATTACCCTCAATTTTCATACTCCCATTCAAGGTTCAAACCTCTGAAATTGTTTCACATAGGTTTGGGTTGTCCCTTGGGGGACTTATTTTAATATATTTAATAGATAATCAATGAGGGGTAACTAAAACAAATGATTAAAATGGAATTTTGAAAGTTTTATCCTTTGGGTTTGTGATAATTTACATCATCTAATTGAGTATAACAATTTATAGGAAATATTTACATTTTGATAATTTAATTTAATTTAATAAATTGTTATGTACTACTATATGTTGACATGTGGCATATTCTTAGATGAGTTAGTTTTGTTTTAATATAGTAAATAGATATTTACTGTACAAATCGAAAGTTACCAAAATTTAATGAAACTTCGAAATTTACCAAAACTTACCAAAAATACCATTTACCATACTTACCATTTACCATTTTAACTTTATAGGCCCTTAACTTAAAATGGACCCGAACACGAAGTGACCTAATTCGATCCAAATTAACTTGAGTTTATCTATGACCAAAGTTGTTATTTTTTTTAGATAAGTAGCTCGCAATCAATCTAATCCAAATGACCCAATTGCCAGGTCTAGGCGGATGAAAAGTGAGTGGGAATACGAATATAGGAGTTTGTCTATGAAACCCTCAAAATTAAAGAGGGGATTGGGCTTGTACACTGCAGAACTTTGAACTCGACAAAATGAACCGGACCCAAATTACCCACCCAAATTCGATCCAGAATCGAATGCGGAAAAACCAAAAATAGGTAACCTAAAATGGCCCTGAATACGAAGTGACCCAATTTCTTATTCAATGGCCGAATCAAGTTTAAAAATTAAAATGGGGGTGAGTGGAATCAGAATCTTAGTAATTTTGGATAGTCCTTATTCCGGTTGAGAAATAAGAGTTAAGTGGGTGGGAATACCAATGTCGGGAGTTTGTCCATAGAACCCTCAAAATTAAATTGGGGATTCGGCTTGTACGCTGCACAATTGATAAGACCTGGCAGAATCTACCTGACCCAAACAACCCATCCAAATCCAATCCAAATCCAGACCCAGACCCCAAAAAGTTGAAAATAATGAACCCTGAAATGGACCAGACCACAAGGTGACCCAATCCGATCCGACTTGACTTAAATTTAACTTTAATCAAAGTTGTTCTTTTTTTAGATGAGGCGATCTGAAATCAACCTCTTCCGAATTACCCAATTACCAAGTCTTGGCGGATGAAAAGTGAGCGGGAATACGAATACCGGGAATTTGCGTACGAAACCCTCAAAACTAAAGAGGGGATTGGGCTTGTACGCAGCGGAATTTGGACTCGGGAAAATGGACCCCACACAAATGACCCGCTCGAATCTAATCCAAATCCAGATACAAAAAAGCCAAAAATAATTAGGACATGCAAAGTTGGATGGTTAGTGTGTGAGGGTAAAAATTTATTGAAAGTTATCGTAATTTACCTAAAATTTCTGAAACTTGTCGTACCTACCAAAAAAAACATTTGGCATATACAAATCGAAATTTACTAAAATTAACATTTAGCATACTTGCCATTTACCACTGAACTTTGCAAGCCCTTAACCCAAAATGTACCCGAACATGAAGTTACCCAATCCGATTATACCTAACCCGAATTTATCTTTAACCAAAGTTGTTCTTTTTTCAAGTAAAGCGACACGAAATCAACTCGACCTGAATGATCCAATTGTCAGGTATAGGCGGATAAAGTACTCCCTCTCAACACAAGTAGTTGTTTTTCACGCTTTTCAATGTTCATCTTTATTCAATAATTTCTTACGTAATATTTTATCAAATATTTTAAATTTTATACTTTGCGAAGAGTACTTTTTGGTATGAATCTAATGGTATTTATTTTGTGGGATGAGTCATTGTGTGTAACGAAAGATCAATGATTAAAGTTACCTACATAAAAAAACGGGCGACAAATTAAAAAATGGAGGGAGTATATGCTACTTGCACAATCCCTATTATTTTTAGCCCCTAATCAATCTAGCCGCACATATGCGCCACTCATTTTAACTCCTATTATATTTATTTTCCACCACTTAGTTAAACTCACCAGAAAGGTGACAAATGCGCCATCAGAAAATTTTAATTTACAGGTGAAACACTTTACAACTCAAAAGAAGTTAAAAGTGTGTTCCATGAGTAACATTATCACCGCCACGTCAGTTTCTCGACGAGTTTAACTCGGTGGTGGACACAAAAAATAATAGGGTCAAAGTTTAGCTCATCCATTAAAAAATTATAACTTCATATCATTTTTTCAAGTACCCTAAATTTAGATTATTTTTTCTAATTTTCCATTTAAATTTGTCAACTTGTTATGAAAAGTTCATCAATTAATAACTTTAGCCATTTAAATTTTAAAAACGGTCATCTATGTATTATACAGTAGATGACATGCAACTTTCTCATTGTTATTATAGATTATCGGTAAATTTATTGAATAGATAAATTTAAATAGAAAAAATTCGGAAAAAAAATCAATACTTTGAAGATACTGGGAAAAAAAAGGATATTTCTAACTTATGATGTTATTATGAGGGGTGAAGTTCTTTAGAATTAGGTTACAAACCTCAAAAGAGCATCAATTATCTACAAAACTGCCAAGGCATAGACTTCGGGTAAAAGATTTAGCATTTTTAGGACAAGCAGCCTTTTAAAATGTACTCAAGGTCATCCACAAAAAGGGGGTACAGTTATAAATTAATCCAAATCAGCAATTACCTCCAAGATAAGAAGTCTGTAGGCGGAGCAGGTCATGGTCAACGACTCACTCCGGAACTTGTCTAAATGTTCCCTTACCACTGACCAAATTGGGGGGAAGGATCCCCAAAGTTGTGTGGACCAAGGAGTATGAGAAGACTTTTTTTTCCAAAACTTAAGAAAAGACTTGACATGGAGAGTATAACACTCCCTATTCAGTACATCTAGAAGGTATCCAAGATGTATCATAATATGAGGAGAGCAGTTTTGATGGCATTACGAAAGAGGACATAGCGACCCTCATGGATGAATGTGTTACTTGTCAGCAGGGAATGAGTACCTACCAGCGATCAATAGGTAAGTTGAAGCCCTTAAAGATTCCCACCTGGAATTAGGATTCAATATCCACAGATGTTATCATGCGGATACCCACAACGATCGTCGGGGAAAATGCAGTTTGGATGATCCTAGATCGAATGATCAAGTTTGCCCATTTTACCCTTAGTAAGATATTCAGACAACAAGATATCAAAAGAGGCCTTTTAGAACACTTCATGGCAAGAATGAAGGTATGCGTTAGAACCATACTAGGCTGGGAACGCAATGAGGAGATCCAGATCCTCCAACAACATATCGAAACGGCTCAAAGCCGACCATAGAGTGGTGCTGATAGAAGAAGGAAACCGTTAGAGTTTAGATAAGGGACAAAGCATTCCTAAGGATTTCACCAGCAAAAGAAGTACGGGGATTTAACGTTAAAAGGAAGTTAAGCCCTTGATATGCCGAGCCATATGGAATCATTGAAAGAATAAACCCTGTGGCTTATAGGCTCGCATTACCTTCTAATACAGGAAACATTCATGATATATTTCATGTTGTACGACTCTGGAAAGATGTTCCTAATCTAGATCATGGATAGAACCCAAATCATCGGGGCTGAACACTTCTCTTCTGAGATTACATGAGGACCCAAGCAAGTCATGCGAAATAAAACCCCTCACCTGTTTTGAAGTAAGACCCCAGGGATACGACGGTAGTGTTTTCAAAATTTCAGGGACGAAACTTCTTTTAAGGGGAGTAAGATGTGATAACTCAGCGTTAACTATCCCTTTAATACATGTTAAATAATGTAACTAATCAAGTTTAAAAATAAGTAAGTAATAATTAAAGCGCGTGTTCTAAATTTTATTTTTCTAACCAAGTGTGTGTTTTGCAGGATTTGAAACGATCATCAAGGTTCTTAGATTAAATTTTTTTTTTTCTTGTTAAAGTTCCTTCTCCCGATCTAATTTAAGGTTATCATGTCATCATGGATAAATAAGTACTCTTTTCCAGGACCCCTTTTTTTTCATTCTTTTACCCATGACAAGTTAAAAATAATTATGTGAGTTATCGAGGAGGTGTATATTTATTTGGGTTTCCATAGGTTAACGATAATATTTTTGCGGTATAATAAATTTAAGTAATTTGGGTTTAGGGAGACATAAGTATAAGGGAGGGAGTAAAAATTGATGAATTTATTTATTTGCGCCTCACTTTGGCCGGCTAAAAGGAAGAAGAAGGAGGCCATTTGGGCCTAGTGAATGTGTGTGTGTGTGTGTGTGTATATATATATATATATATATATATTAGGGAGATTTATAACCCGGATCATCATTCATCAACCTTATTCTCAAACACTCACTTTCCCTCTCTTACTCTTTCTCTCTCTCGGGTCCACCCTAATCACCACGAGTCTTTCCAGCGTGCTTTGTCCTCGCTCACACGTTGCCCGGGAAAACCTCCCAAGAGGTCACCCATCCTTGGACTACTCCCAGCCAAGCACGTTTAACTGCGGAGTTTCCAACGAATGAGCTACCATAAAAGAAGATGCACCTTTGTTATATAAGTAGTCATTTCAATTCCTTTAAGCCACACTTAACCACATATTCGAGGTGTTACAATCATCCCCACTTAAGCGCACAACGTCCTCGTTGTACCACAATATATTCCAGAATCTTTGCCCCGCTAGGTGACTGCCCATGGCTCTCCCGTCCACTGGTGCAGCTCACGGTCGCGGATTGGCTCTGATACCATCTGTAAACGCCCCGACCCCTTCCCGGGCCACGGACATTACCAATAAGTGTTTCAAGGATCCCACAAATCACCACGAGTCTTTCCAGCGTGCTTCGTCCTCGCTCACACGTTGCTCGGGAAAACTTCCCAGGAGGTCACCCATCCTTGGACTACTCCCAGCCAAGCACGCTTAACTGCGGAGTTCCTAACGAGTAGCTTAAAGGAATTGAAATGACTACTTATATCACCAAGGTGCACCTTCTTTTATGGTAGCTCATTCGTTGGGAACTCTGCAGTTAAGCGTGCTTGGCTGGGAGTAGTCCAAGGATGGGTGACCTCTTGGTAAGTTTTCCCGGGCAGCGTGTGAGCGAGGACGAAGCACGCTGGAAAGACTCGTGGTGATTTGTGGGGCCAATCATCGATCCTTGAAGCACTTATCGGTAATGTCCGCGACCCGGAGGGGTCGGGGTGTTTACAGAAGGTATCTGAGCCGACCCACGACCGTGAGCTGCACCAGTGGACGGGAGAGCCATGGGCAGTCACCTAGCGGGGCAAAGATTCTGGAGTGTAATGTGGCACAACGAGGACGTTGTGCGCTTAAGTGGGGGTGATCGTAACACTCCAGATATGTGGTTAAGTGTGGCTTATAGGAATTGAAATGACTACTTATATCACCAAGGTGCACCTTCTTTTATGGTAACTCATTCGTTGGGAACTCCGCAGTTAAGCGTGCTTGGCTGAGAGTAGTCCAAGGATGGGTGACCTCATGGGAAGTTTTTCGGGGCAGCGTGTGAGCGAGGACGAAGCACGCTGGAAAGACTCGTGGTAATTTATGGGGTCAGTCATCGATCCTTGAAGCACTTATCGGTAATGTCCGCGACCCGGAGGGGTCGGGGCGTTACAGTTATATTATGTGTTAGGATACTCAGGGCGTTGTTAGCAGACAAACAATAATAAGGGTGAAAAATAAATAAAGATTCGACACAACAAATTAACGTGGAAAAACCCAAACCAGGAAAAAACCACGAACGATGCACTATCAGAGAATTACAACAGTGTTTCAGAGATTCCCAAACCTCCACAATCTCTCACAGCCTTCCTAGAGTTACAACCTGAGAACTCAACACTCACAGTTGAGCCTCACACAACTCCCTTAGGAAAACAAAGATTACATGTCAATCTCTTGTGGTATAAGATGAAACACTCTCAATTGCTATTGTATATCATAAGGAGAATAAGACCCCTATATATACTAGGAGGATACAAGGAGACCTAGGTTACAATATAGCAGTAACCTAACAAATATTGAAATCTCCAGAAAAAAAAGGGAACTGTAGTAGAATAGGAAGCAATATCTTGGTGTAGAAAGGAAAACAATCTTGCGCTGGCACCGTCCAAGATAACTCGCCGAAAGACCCAGACGCTGGCAACGCCTCATCTCGTGGAACTTCTGGACAAAGCGCTGGCAGCGTCCCACTCGAGAACTGCGGTTCTCTACCACTGCTGGCGTTCCTTTCTCGTTTCTTCCATCTTCTTCCTCCCTTCTTTCTTCCTTCTCCTATTTGGTCTCTACTCCCAACAAATTGGTCTTCACACCCAACAATCTCCCACTTGAAGAGAAATTTCAAGCGCAGCCTTCGACCACTTCAACACCTTCTCGAATCCTCTGGTGCATTCGTCTCGATCTTATTCAGCAAAGATCAACAGAGGTCCCAGTTGACCTCCCTTCAACTCCTCTTTTTGCAATAGGCTCCCACTTGAAATGATCAAGCCCCTGCAACTTCGACATACGCATCATCGTCAACAACTTAGAGGAATTTTGGATTGGGACTTTCCCTCGTGTTGAACTTGTCAAATTCCCGTGCAGGTTGGATGCGTTCCTCGGCTGATCATCCGTTCCCATAGCCTCGACCTGAAACCTCCTCGTTTCTGGTACCCTTTTCTCATCAGAGAAGCTAACATGCCTTTGATGAGCATGAACAGGCATGTTAGAGTTATCAATGACAGAATATAGTTTCCCCCTTTTCCTGCCATTAGCAATTATCAAAGATCCTTTAGTTACCCTCCAATGATCATCTTCAAATCTCATCGTCAACCCCTCCTCATCCAGTTGACTCACATATACAAGGTTCTTGGTCAGACCCGGAATATACCGAACATTCTTCAACCTCCAAGTTCCACCCTTGGAAGTTTTAATGTTCACATCACCTTTAGGTTGTGACCGTTTGCAAGCCTAACCCTGCCAAACCTCCCACTCACAAAATTGCTAAAGGCCTCCCTGCTAGACGAAGAGTGAAATAAACACCCGAATCTATCACCCAATTCCTTTCTGACATGCCAACACTAACAGTTAGGGCATCACCGATATCCTCAGCAGAATATACAGAGTCATGGTCATTATGATTGCTCTTCCTGGGTTTGGGACAATCCCTACGAAAATGACCTCTATCACCACAGCTCCAACACAACACTTGCTCCATGTTTCGACCTCTAGATTTTGATCGACCCCAACCCGAACTCCCACTATTCCTCCTACCCCTGACAGTCAAAGCATTCCCCGAAGACTCAGACACATCGGAATCTTTCCTACGAATACTTTCATTCAGGACAAAGTCTCTAATTTCCCCAATCTTCAGTTTCTCACCCTTCTTAGTTGAAGAAGTTACAGAAGTCACGGAATTTTCCCAAAACTTAGGTAGGGTAGCCAATAGTATGTTAGCATTCATCTCATCGTCGAAATTAAATCCCACAGAGGTTAACTTTGATAGTATTATATTCAACTCATTCATACTATCATGCATATCACCAGACTCTTGCATGTTAAATTCAAACAAACGACGTAACACATATACCTTATTCACCGCTGAAGGTTTCTCATATGTGTTTTGCAAGGCCTCGAGCAGATCTTTCGTCGTTTTTTGATCTTTGACGTTGAAAGCCACGTTTCGAGCTAGCGTCAGCCTTATCGTTCTGAATGCTGACCATCAAGCTCTTCCCAATCCTTCTGTTCTATCTTTTCTGGCTTATCACCCATCGCAAGATGCAACCTTTACTGGCGGAGCACATCCTCAATGCGCATCCTCCACCATGCGTAGTCTTTCCCATCGAATTCTGGAATCTTCACAATTGCGCCCGCCATTGTTTCTCAGTCTGCAGATCAACCACGCTCCAGCCAGAGCTCTAATACCATTTGTTAGGATACTCAAGGCGTTGTTAGCAGACAAGCAATAATAAGGGCGAAAAATAAATAAAGATTCGACACAAGGAATTAACGTGGAAAAACCCAAACCGGGAAAAAACAGAGGATTACAACAGTGTTTCAGAGATTTTCAGACCTCCACAATCTCTCACAGCCTTCCTAGAGTTACAACCTTAGAACTCAACACTCACAGTTGAGCCTCACACAACTCCCTCAGGAACACAGCGATTACAGGTCAATCTCTTGTGGTATAAGATGAAACACTCTCAATTGCCATTGTATATCATAAGGAGAACAAGACCCCTATATATACTAGTAGGATACAAGGAGACCTAGGTTACAATATAGCAGTAACCTAACAAATATTGAAATCTCCAGAAAAAAGGAAACTGTAGTAGAATAGGAAACAATATCTTGGTGTAGAAAGGAAAACAATCTTGCGCTGGCACCGTCCAAGATAACTCGTCGACAGACCCAGACGTTGGCAGCGCCTCATCTTGCGGAACTTCTTGACAAAGCGCTGGCAGCGTGCCCCGGGGTGCTGGCAGCGTCCCACTCGAGAACTGCGGTTCTCTGGCGTTGCTGGCGTTCCTTTCTCGTTTCTTCCATCTTCTTCCTCCCTTCCTCCCTTCCTTCTCCTATTTGGTCTCTACTCCCAACAAATTGGTCTTTACACCCAACATTATGATCATGCATGATCAATGGTATGATATTCTCACTGTGGAAGTATGGGTAATTTGGAGTGCATGCACTTAGATTAAGGTTAAAGTGCCAAATTAAAGTGCCAACATTATGATGTTTAATGGTAAATTGATGAAGTTTGGTGCTTTGGATGTTGAATCATGTTAAGAGTAGGCGTTGCATTTATGATATATGATCTGTGGGATGTGGTTTCTGGATGATTATTTCTGGAAATTTAGATTTTATACTTAAGGTATGTATTTGGGAAGAGATTAGTGTGGGATGATTAAGTTTAATATGCATGCAAACCGAAAGGCAGTTGAGTGGTCGAATCTGGTTGTATTCTGAAATTCCTAGAATGTGAGTTTGGCTTAGTTAATGGCCTGAATAGGAAGCCTAAAATGTTAGCTAACACCTGGTTTTTGAAGTTCGTAATTCCGATGTGTATATCTTAATTTATAACCAAAACCGTAAAGAGGTGCATGTATGTACGTTTTTTAGAACAATATGAAAATACATGTTTTTCTTCTGATTAGAGACCTCTTTGATTAAGTGTTCAACATGAAAGTTATAGAGTATTTATCGAGCTTTCCATAAAGGTAAATTTCATAACCATAGGATACCGGGAGTGAAAGTTATGAGTCACCGAACCTTGGTCAGTAAAACTGTGTTACCCAGAAAATCAATATGATTGTCCTGTGTTCTTGGCCGAATTCCGACCCTTTCCCATGTCCAAACCAGTTTATGATCAACATGAAAGTTTTAGTATGTTCTTCAAGCTTTCCATAGATAGCTTACATGTCCCAAACTGATATCTATAACTCGAGTTATAACTCTCCGAAAAACCAGCGTTCATACCCGCACGTTCTGGACAGCCTACTGAGTTGGGGATTTTTACCCTCCATAACCACGTTTTTTTACCTTCATGATCAACTAGAGAGTTTTAGTACATGAGCTTAGCTTTCCAACAAGTCCTTATGCGTAATGATACGATACTTGTGGGAGAAGTTATGGCCTTCCGAGTAACCTTAGGAAACAAGTTTAATTATCTAGTAATTTTAGAATTCTACTAGGATATTCTTCATTACTTTCACCCAAGTTAAGTTATAATTTATGATTCTTATTCTTTCTTAAGTGTTCCCAAGAGGTCGTTGCGCTCAACTGTTCAAGTCCCTATGAGTTTAGGTGTGTGTAAGTCTGAGTTTATCCAGGTATGTATATTGACTGTAACTTTCAAGTTGAATTCTATAATTTAATTTATGCCTTATAAATAATATGTTCTTTTAAGATTCATGTTGTTTGTGCAAAGTGTACATGTCATGTTAAAGTATAAGAAGAGTTTTATGTGATTTTATGTACCAAAGTACGGTACTAAGTAAATTATCTTACTTAAATATTTATGTTACACGTCCTCCATGTTAACACACTTATGTCATGTAAGTACATGTGGTTAGACTTTTCTTTGATAACAAGTATTGATGTTATTAAGGATTTTTCATGAGTACATTACTGCACAAGTACAAGTTTTTTGTCTACGGGAATACCATGGATAAATTATATTAAGGATAAAATCATACAAGAACTCATTTTATAACAAGGTTTAAGCAAGTAAGTTTTAAGTTTTTCTCACCTAATTAAAGGCCCCGCCCATGTTACCGTGTCTTAGTGCATACCATGTTAATCGTGCCTTAGTGCACACCATGAAAAACGTGTCTTAGTGCACACCAGGATAATTCGTGCCATAAAGAGCACCCCATAGAAATCTGGCTAGTACAGGATAATATCCACCATCTGGATCTCCCAATCGGTCCGGGTATGTGCATATGGAGGTTTAGTCGATGATCGCAAGTAGGGGACCTTCAAGTTAGTAATACGGGAATCAAGTTTTAAGTATTTTAAGGTATCCAAGTTATTTGGATCAAAGTACCATTTATGAAGTATATACTAAGGATTACAGGTCATGATTGATGGTAATTCAAAGTCAAGTTTATGTTTAAATCAATGTGTGGTTAACATCAAGTTTATGTATGATTTACAAGTCTCCTAAACTATGCTTATGATTTGTTCAAAGGAGGGAACTCTCAAGTATGGTTTTCAAGTAAGTTATGGTTTATGTCATGCCTTAAGCTTCTATATACGTTATGTTTAAAGTTATCAGGTACAATTTAAGTTATGGTTTACGTCATGAACCAAGCTACGCTTTTTGTTGATCCAAGTATGGTTTTAAGGTTATAAGTTAAGTTATTACTCTTATGATATGATAAGTTATGTTTATTGTTTATCGATTGTTGTTATCGTTATGATTGTTTACAGTGTTTTAAATGAATTTGGAACTGCGCCCACAACAAAAATTAATTTTGAATTAATTCTTACACTATATGGGTATACGTATTGAGTTTATCTCATTCTTCGAAGTTTTCTATTTTCGTTTTAGGACATCCGGCTAAGGGAAAAGGCAAGGCACTGAAAGGACGAACCTCTAGGCCCTCATAAGACGACGAAGGTGATTTGGGGAGCAACTGATTGAAATAAAGGAGTATTGTTATTATGATAGTTATTGTATTATTTTAAGTTGTGAGTTATGTGGTGGAGTTGTTCAAGTTAAGTATGTATCTTGGTGGTTTGTGATGTTTATGTTGAATTCATGTTATGTATGTGTGTTTGGGTTAGAGTTTAGTCTAGTCCCATTCCGTGGACGGCGGTAATACCCTCGGGCGCTAAGTCCGCCGTGCTAATGTTAGGTTAAATGAGTCATTAGCTTAATCTAGTGGTTAATAACCTGGGGGTGTTACAAGGGGGGTGGTGTGTTTTTTGAGAATTGAATCTCACGCATGCAAATTTCCCAGACAACACATTAAATGCAGCACCATCTTGTTTTCCACAACTCATTATCTTTTTCTTTTTGTGCAAGTGTCACGTGAATCAACAAAAAAGGGGGGGGGGAATGGGAAAAGCCTTCACTGACTCAGTGAATCAAAGACTCATCTGAGTTGGCAGCTAACATGGAGGGATGAGTGAAGGAGTGATCGAAAATAAAAGGAAAAAACAGAAAAAACCTACCCCATTTAATACCTCCCCAATTTCCCAGTTTACGTTTGCCCTAAATTCTCCCCCCCCCCCCCCCCATTTAATACCTCGATGTTTCCCAGAAACATCCTCCCATGCCTGCCCCTTTTCCCAATACCCCCAATTCCCCAATGAGTTTCTTCCTCTCTCATCTCTGCGACGAGGACTCACTATCTCCCATCCAATCTCCATCCAAACTACCACCCTCAACCACCACCGTCGACAACCATTAACGCGTAGCGCTAACCCTAACCCTAATTCAAACCCATTCAACCTAAACCCTAAACCTACTGGCAAAACCCTAAACTTGATACCTGGAAGATGAAGACGACGGACTCACCATCGGAGATATGTCAACGGCAAATCCCAGCAACTCACCACCACCTTCGTCGTCGTCGACCAACGGATATGTCGAGGATAGCGAAACCCTACACATCGGAGATGAAGAGGACGGCAGATTCAGATAAGTTCATCGTTTTTCTTCATTTTTTAGGGTTTTTTTTTGTTTTTAGGGTTAATCTTTTCTGGATTGTGAGTATTTGATTGATTTTGTTCACTTTTTTTGGATTTTTTAGTGTTAATTTGTTTAGGGTTTAGTGTTTACATTCTTCGTAATTGTATTTGTTCAAATTTTTAGGGTTTTCTCTCTGTTTTGATCGAATATGAATTTTAGGGCTTTATAATGTTTTCTGGGTTCTTAAATTTAGGGTTCTTAATCTCAAAGAAAATGAAAGCATAAAAAATGAAAGTTTAAACCAAAATACTTAACTTCATTGATAATAGATTAAACCCTAAACAACATACTAGAGACCTGAATTCAAAAACACCACAAGAAAACAAGCTAGATCCTCAATTCAAAAACCAGAAAACAAACTAGAAAACAAACACCACCAGTAAAACCCTACTACTCATCTTCCTACGACTCCTCTTCCTAAATTCAGTCCAAGTTGATGATCTCTGTTCCATCAGGAACAGAGGAAGAGTACTCTTCCTCAACCTTCATCTTTCGCCCCAGAATACTTCATGGGGAAGTATATGGGTGAAGTTGCTTAGCGCAACTCCAGTTCCTTGGACTTTCATTAGATTCGTCACATCCTTTGAAGATGATATCTAGGTCAACCAATCCGTCATCATTTGCCCAAATCATCTTCTTGAGTAGTACCCCGTTTCCATTTTTCTTCATCATCTTGAAAAGCTCTTTAATGTCTGACCTCAAACGTTCATACTGCACTTCATATGGATGTACCGCAGCAGCTCTACGTCTCCCAGTTTTCCTGGAAGATTTTGGTGTCATAGGTGATGGATTGGGTGAGGGATTGGGTGAGGGAATTAGTGAGGAATTTTCCCGTTTCACAGCTGAAACAGACATCGGTGCCTGGCTTAATGTTCTTTCAGAATCGGTTTGTTGGTCAATTTCATTTTTTATGGTTGTTTCTGTTTTGGTGGTTGTGGCTGTTTTTAGGGAAGAGGAAGGGCTCTCCATTTGGATTTTGTTTGAGAATGGTTGTTTCAAATGTATTTGTAAGTGATGATAATTGAAGAAGATCTACTAGTATTTATAGGGAAAACCTAGTGGCCTTTGGTGTTCTATCATTAATTTGCTGTCTGATGTGAATTTTTTGTCAAGATGAGAAAACTAATTTGTTTTCTGATATTAAATTTATCAATTAATTTGCTTAATGATTTGAAATTTATGGTTTTGTTATTTTAAAAACTATCCCAGAAATTGGCTTGTGGTGTGAAGCACATCAGGTTTGTTAGGACTCGAGAGGTTCTCATGTGAACCATTGAGGGAAAAAATTCATGAGAATATCTGTTATTAATGAAAGCAATAAGTTATTGTGTATTAAACTTTTAACTAAGGGCCCAAATTTGGTCCTGAAAATTCATGAGATTATTTGTTATCTCATGAACATGTGTTGCTAAAAGTTATGACTATAAGAAGATCTAACAATTCAATTATCTGATTCGTAATTCAATAGTTTAGGTAATTGAGGTAAATAGATTAGCTCTCCAGGGTTTATTTGTCCCATAGGTACTCAAAAAACTGTGCTCTTTTCTGTGAGGGGAAAAAAATTCTTTTGTTTAGATTCATTGTCCCAAAACGATTGTATATTTGGAGTTGCCATTACATGATATTTTGGGCACAATCATTGAATCATGTAGCTGGATTATACTACATGATTTGGTTGAGACCCTTTGACTTAAGGACATTAACAAGCAGATAAAAGCGGAATGGATAAAATTGAAGTATGTTTCGGTTATTTTGCATGATAAGGAGACCCTTTGACTTAAGGACATTAACAAGCAGATTAAGTATCTAGAATTGAAGTTGTAAACATTAGGTAGTTAGTTTTTGTTCTTGCTTCAGCTCATGCATGGTCCACAAGTACTTCTATGGTTTATCTATTTGTTTTGGCATTCGTTGTCGGTATGCATTTTGGTTTGGTTGAAGCTGGTATCTACAAATTATTGTTTACATTACTTGCATAAAAGGATTTGCAACTTTGAAATCTTTCTATATGTACTATGATTACTTTCACATATTCCATCCTTCCCAAAAATAATTGTCCATTATATTTATATTTATTTTTCTTGTCTTAATAAAGCTTGTTATCAGATAATTTGCAACCTCAAACTCTTTTCTCAAAAACATTTTTAGTGGGTCTCTTGGAATTATTCTCTCATGAACATGTGTTGCTAAAAGTTATTACTATAAGAAGATCTAACAATTCAATTGTTCTTTCACATAATGTTCCTGACTTGCCCTCTTCTTTATATGGTAGGACACTAACAAGAAGAACTACTATTATTTATAGGGAAAACCTAGTGGCCTTTGGTGTTCTAGCAATTAATTTGAAACTAATTTGTTGTCTGGAATTTAATTTTTTTTGCTTTTGTTATTAATTTGCTGTCTGGTTTCGATTAATTTGGTTGCTGATTTGAAATTTATGTTTTTGCTAATCCTTTTTGCTAATCTTTTTTTTTTTTACGTATGCCTTATAATATTTCAGCCTTTTAATTTTGATATTTCAGAAATTGAATTTTGATAGTTTTCATTGGTTCCTTTTATTTGCTCTAATGGGTTTTCAATGGGTTCTTCTTCATGCTTGTATCTCTTGTGTTGTGTCCATGATATTTTGGGTTACATTATCTCATTTTCTACTTAAATGGGGTGGACAAGTAGCATCCATTTGTGATAAAATACTTTGGTCTTTTTTAGTTTAAATTGTAATGGTTACATTTATTATGGAAGATCAGAGGTGTAAGTGATTTGACTTGGTTTTGTCTCCCTGACATAGGTAAATCACCTAGATTAAGACATACCTAGATTTGGGTTGGGTGAGGTCCATTGCTTTTGATCCAAGTAACAATTGATTTTGCACTGGTTCTGCAGATCGAACAATTAAGGTTTGGGACATATTCCAACTGCATCTTTCTTATGCAAATCTGAGTTTGATTTATTTATTTATTTATTTTTTTGGTGGGGGGGGGGGGGGAGCTCTGTTTCCTCATTGATTTCTTTACCTCAAGTCAGTCCTTAATTATTGGTCATTTTGTGACAACATTTTTTTGTTGATATAGATATGGGATGTAGCCAGTGGGCGATTGAAACAGCTGAGTTCAACATTTTCTGACCAGTGTACCTGAGTTCAACATTTTCTGACCAGTGTAGAGTGGAAGGTTGGTGTCCGTTTGTGATATTGTGTTTTTCTTGCCGTGGTTCTGAAGTGTGGAAGTGTCCCAATACTTGCTTATTGTTGCAGTACTGCTTAACTTTCAAAACTTTGGAGAATTTTTCAGTAGATGTTTGGCTTGATCTCTAATTCACTTGCATAATGTCAGATGCTCTTTGTAGAAGTGTAGGTATACAGGTTTAAATTGAACCTGACTTGTAATTTGACTGTATGTTTCTTTGACTTGTAATTTGACTTGCATCTAGTACTATGGCTAGTCACATGCAACTACCATTTCAGTCTCGAAAGGCTCCGCTTTTGCACAATTGCCTTCCATTTTAGACTTAGGTTTAATGACCGCCCCCTACTTTGAAAATCGTGACAATGTCTAGTGAACCAGATCGTGCAACAGCAAAGGATCCTTGGTGTTACAGCTACACTGCATAAGGAATGAGAATTTACTTTTTATCATATGTGCAGTTCTCAGCAAAAGACAATTATCAATGCAATGGCAGTGAATGAGGATGGAGTGTTGACTACAGCAGGTGTGATTTCATATGTGCAGTTCTCAGCAAAATCTGGTTTGACAGGTCACAATGGGAGCTTGTGGTTTTGGGACTGGAAGAGTGGCCATAATTTCCAGCAAGCTCAAACAGTTGTATCTTTCTGTTGTTTGATGTTTTTAGGAGTGCTGTTTAGGGCTGGTTAACAGCTTTTCACTACTCTCCTTTGTAATTGTTTATGGTTTGATTGATTTTTTGTGGTGCTGATAAGCTTTTCACAGCTATCCTTTGTAATTGTTTCTGGTTGAATTGTTTTTCTTAGGGTGTTGTTTAGGGCTTGTTCAATTGCCACTCAGTTATATTTATTTTTTGTAGGGAACTGTGATTGAATTAACCCATTTATCAAAGAGAACTTATTTGTATCTTGATGGTGATTGTATACAACTGATTTTAGTGTTGGGGTGATTGTATGGATGGAGTGAAAACTCTTGGTTACATCTCCATGTACAGTAGGCTTCTCAACTAAGTTTTGGTCAATTTTTTTTTAGTCAAAAATACTAGGTTTTTTTTTTTTCTGATCACATAAATAGGGTGGGGATCGAAAAATGAACTAATTGGATTGGTATAGTTTGATTATGGATCATTCAAAATTGATTGTTTGAAATTACACTTATTTTTACAAAACTTTTCAATAGATTGATCTACCTAAACCCTTTAGTACATACATGTTGCATAGAAAGAAATCAATTTCCCCAATCTTCTACCTAAACCCGCCATCTTCTTCTTCATCTTCCTTGGTTGAAATGAGGTGTTTGACCCTGACCCTGCGAAATGATTCATCGTTAAGATTCTAATACGTTTGATGTACAATATAGACAAAATGCAGTTATATCAAATAATAATCTTACCGACGTAGGCTGAAAAGGAGGATTAGTTACGGTGTAGTTTAGCACAACATGCGGGTGGGTGTACATTTGCAACCCGTTGGGAGCGTTAGAACCTTGCGGCATTTGATACCCAAATCCAGGTGTCATTTGGAAGCCTGGTTGAACAATTGATCCAGGTGGCATTTGGAAGCCTTGGTGAACACTGGTTGTCGGTGGCGTTTGCTGTGTTCTCCTCCTGCTACGGGGTTGTTCATTATGATAACCGGTTCTCCTTGTCTGTCTCCTACCCCTACCCCTTTTATCGACGGGGTCGTTCACGGGGACAGAGTCGTTAGCGTTGGCGCTCGCATCCCTTCGAGAAGTTCCCTCTCCAGCAGGCCACCTACCGTACGCTCTACCGATCTTGTCAATGACCCGGGTCACGACCCCATCACGGTCCCCAGTAATGGATGGTGCCTTCTCTTTCAACTCGGAAAGAGCCTTCATCATTGCTTTGAACATTTTCTCATCCATTACGACCAGTGTAGAAACATACTCAAACGCACTCTGCAGTTGTTCAAATCGGATAACCTCTTTGGTTTTAGCCCGATGCAGTTGGTAGTACGGAACTTGGATAGTGAGATGTTTTCTTGGAAGGTCTTTCCTCCACCAGTCCAGAATGTACCTTTCTGGAACGTAATCCAGCCCCTCCTCGTCGAAAACACGTAGTATGTGGGAGCACAAGATTCCCTTGAACTCAAACTTCTTGCAGTCACACTTCATTTCTAGGGTCTCTCCATCTACTTTGACGATAAACCTGGATCGTCGGGTTGTGATTTCTTTCGGCTCATATACTGCACGGTCCTTCCTCACAGTGACCTCATAAGTGCACGCCCTTTCCTCGTCGTGTATCTTCTCTGCTTTCACTACATAGATCAGGTTTTGCACCTCGTTTTGAAGCTCAACAAACTTCTTTGAAGTGTATAGCTTCTGGAATACATGCTCATAAACAAAGCACGATTGACATTGGACTGGTTTATCCTTTGATCGGAACGTTTCCTTGTCCTCTTCTCTAACTCTCTTTGCTAGTGCGAATCCGAATTGTTTCACAAATTGTTTGAGAGTCGTGTTGACATTCACGAAACCCTTGAAGAAGTAGTTCATCCCCTCGCTCCTTTGCGTGCTTGACATTCCTGCCCAGAACTCATCCCTGAAGTATACGGGTACCCATCTATTCATTTTATCATACATGTCATTGCACCAGTTGGAGTTGTGCAGGCCGTACGTGTCAACCCATTCTTTCCATCTATCTTCGAATTCCTCAACATCAGGTGAATCGTAAAGAGTATCTCTGAGCCCTCGAAGTATATCTTTTCCCTCTGGTTTGTTGCATAGATGCTTCTTCGCGTTCTTCATCACGTGCCATATGCACCATCTGTGTCGTGCATTCGGAAATACCTTTTCGATAGCCTTGCCTGCACTTAAAAAATTTAACTTGTTACAAAGTGTCATGCACGCTGAAAACTTGAGTACTTATAAATAAATATAACAGAATAATTAAATCTGACCTATGGATTGGCAAGGGTCTGTTATGATCGCGATCGGAGCTTTCCCTGACATGCATTTCAACCACGTCTGAAACAACCAAACAAAGTTATCGGCTTCCTCTCCAGCCAACAGCGCACAACCGAGCAGGATGGACTGTCCGTGGTTGTTTACCCCAATGAAAGGAGCGAATGGCATCTTGTACCTGTTGGACACATAAGTCGTGTCGAACGACACCACGTCCCCGAAGTCCTCGCAAGCTGCCCTGCTCCTTCCGTCCACCCAAAAGACGTTCCTCAGAGTTCCAACATCATCGGTATCATACGTGACGAAAAAGTTGGAGTTACCGGACATCATCTCCTTAAAATGTCCCATCATCGCCCTGAAGTCGCCGTCTTGCAATGCGAGTCTCCTTGCCCTACTGATAATATTGCGGCAATCTCTCTCGTCGAATGGAACTTGATCATGGCCGCCGTGTTGTACCGCAATTGAGTTGAAGTTTTTGGAGATTTGCACGCCGACCGTGTCGTTGTTTATCATCCTCCACTGATTCTCGAAACTTATGAACTTGTAGTTCCGCATGTATTTTATGTCTGCAGGGTTGCACTCGTGGTTGTGGTTTGTGTCGACTGTAGTCAACTTGTACTTTCCGCTTTGCTGCTGGAACGTGGCAGTGACTTTGAAACCACACCCGGTGACAGAAGTGTTGGATGATTGGTTTGGATTTGCACTATTTGACTCGAACGTGCCATATTTTGTACAAACCATCATTATCCTCTTGATGAGTGCTTCGTTTGTCGTGGCAGGTTGTCCGGAAAATTTTTCGGAGCTTCTAATACGTACTTGGAACCCATTGGCCCGCCCATAATTATGCATATGGTTCACAAATTGCCCGACCGAATCAAATTCCATCTCGTGAAAAGGGGTGGTGACGGAGAATGATCTGCCACTGTTAGGATGGTCACTCGACCCATCAACATCACCATTAGTAGCAACATTCATGGCTTCCACATCATCCTCGGGTATGAAAGGGGCCTTAATCCCATCTTCTGCCTCAATTTTGTCTTCATCTCCGAATAAATCACGAAACAAGTCGTCACGATTACCAACAACAGTTGACCCATCATCATTAAACAACTCTTCTAATGGATCGTAATCGGAATCACTGTCACATTCCTCGTTCAAGTCCATTTGTCGGGATGCCATGATGATATCGATGAAAATCTACACCATGAATCATTAAAATAGCACATTAGGGATTGAAATTTATAAAATCTACAAAATATATTATACATTCATCATATTAAAGTTGCGTGACAATTTACATTGTTAGAATTAGAGAAGAATACTTAAAAATTAATAAAAAAAACAATTTATTCAAGTCATTAGAACAAAAAAAATAGCACATTAGGGATTGATACCAAAAAATTAATCATCTAAAATTATGAATCATTAAAATAGTACATTAGTTATTAAAATTTATAAAATCTACAAAATATATTATACATTCATCATAATGAAGTTGCATGAAAAAATTTACATCATTAAAATTAGAGAAAAATACTTAAAAATTAATAAAGAAAACAATTTATTCAAGTCATTAGAACAAAAAAATAGCACATTAGGGATTGATACCAAAAAATTAATCATCTAAAATTATGAATCATTAAAATAGTACATTAGTTATTAAAATTTATAAAATCTACAAAATATATTATACATTCATCATATTGAAGTTGCATGAAAAAATTTACATCGTTAAAATTAGAGAAGAATACTTAAAAATTTAGTAAAGAAAACAATTTATTCAAGTCATTAGAACAAAAAAGTAGCACATTAGGGATTGATACCAAAAAATTAATCATCTAAAATTATTAATCATTAAAATAGTACATTAGTTATTAAAATTCATAAAATCTACAAAGTATATTATACATTCATCATATTAAAGTTGCATGGAAAAAATTACCTAGACAAAATTAGAGAAGAATACTTAAAAATTAATAAAAAAACAATTTATTCAAGTCATTAGAACAAAAAAATAGCACATTAGGGATTGATACCAAAAAATTAATTATCTAAAATTGTTAATCACTGAAATAGTACATTAGTTATTAAAATTTATAAAATCTACAATTTATAAAATGTCCAATTAAATTTAAAAATGTCAATACATGTAAATGGAGTGAGTGTGACACGGATTGCTGACATGGCCAAAAAAACTCAATCTTAACCGTCAGATTCAAAATAGAATAGACGGCCAAGATCTTTTCACGAAAATAATACCCTTCCCCCTCTTCCCGCGCCTTTCATCCACTCCCAATGGAGCAATACCCTAACCCTAGTCGAAACTCTTCTGCGCCCTAAAACGAAGAGAAGCCCAACCAAACCCTAAATCTCTTCTCCAATTGAAATTGAAACTCAACCAAACCCTAAAAATCGAAACCCACTGTCATCTAAACCCTAAAACGAAGAAGAAGAAGATGAAGCAAACGAAGAAGAAGATGAAGCAAACGAAGAAGAAGAAGAAGAAGAAGAAGAAGAAGAAGAAGAAGAAGAAGAAGAAGAAGACCCCCTTTCATCTCTCCCTTTCATCTAAACCCTAAAACGAAGAAGAAGAAGATGATGAAGCAAACGATGTATTAACGAGGTAAATGTGGTTCATAATTTGAATTCGATTTTTAGGGTTTCCAATTTGTTTGTTTAGTTAATACATGGTTAGTTTCGAAATCCATAACTTGATTGAACCATAATTTGATTTCGATTTTTAGGATTTGAAACTGACTTCCAAAAATTGAAATTGGGATGAATGCATAATCATACTACTTACTATATTACCGAAATTGGGTTTTCTTCTTCTTCTTCTTCTTCTTCTTCTTCTTCTTCTTATTATTATTATTATTATTATTATTATTATTATTATTATTATTATTATTCTTTTGATTGAGGTCAGTGTGAATTTGTATATAAAAGCTATGTTGTAATAGTGGATTTTATTTTGCATCATAAATTGATTGAACTGGTGTTATTTATATCCTTTGAACATGAAAAACTTCTAACAGCTACATTTCTAACGGGAAAAATTTATTTGAGTTGTAATTGCTGTAGTTTTTCAAGACATCCATTATAGTTATTTTCTTAACTGGGAAAAAATGAGTTACCATCTTGGTTCAATTAGGTGATTATAGTTATTTTCTTAACTGGGAAAAAAATGAGTCACCATCTTAGTTCAATTAGGTGATTACCCCTTCTTTTTTACCCTCTTAATCCCTGTTTTTGGTGAAAAAAAGTTGCAGTCTTGCATTGTTATTGCCAAAATCTTGCTACTTTGAGGTTAAATACAAACATTGACTCAATCTTGGTGGGGTTTTTTTTGGTGTTTGGCAGGTGGACGTTCACTTTGGTGACACCCCTAAATTTGCCTATCTTCATGGTGATATATTTCTATTCTTGCCCAAAATCCAGTCCAAAATCACACCTTCTGTGAATCATTATGTCATTTTATTTGCTCTAATGGGTTTTCAATGGGTTCTTCATGCTTGTATCTCTTGTGTTGTGTCAAAAATCACCCCTAACATCAGGCAATGGCCTTCCAGATTTCAAAACAGGCCAAACAAAAGCACACCAAACATCTGAATTATAAGTGCTGACAATATAGTGCTTCACAAATTTTAGAAATAACGCTTACGTCTTGTGATAAATGAGGTTGGATACTGTATGCCAATTATTAGTGAGATATATCTGAATTCATGCACCAGAGATGTTCATTTGGAGCTACTAAACCATCCCTATGTCATTTTCTACTTAAATGGGGTCTGGCACAAGTAGCATCCTTTTGTGATAAAATACTTTGGTCTTTTTAGTTTAAATTGTAATGGTTACATTCATTATGGAAGATCAGAGGTGTAAGTGATTTGACTTGGTTTTGTTTCCCTGACATAGGTAAATAACCTAGATTAAGACATACCTCAATTTTCTATGTTTAGCTTTGTGACTATTTCTTCATTGATTTCTTTACCTTAAGTTAGTCCTTACTCATGTTGACTACCTGTTTGACATTTCTCTCAACCTTAACAAAAGTCAAACACAACTTCTCCAATTGAGTCTTCTATTGGGAATCAATCAAAGTCACTAAAATAGTTGGACCTTATCTTTCAAAAAATATTAGCTTAACTACTCACTTTTGCCACAGTTTCTTAATTTAACTTGTTCAATTGATATTGCTTTTGTTTCTGTATTCCCCCCCCCCCCCCTTTCCAAAAAAAATCTCTTTTGGGCTGTGAGATCATAATATTCCAGCTCTGTTTGCATTTTGTGACTGAAGTTATTAGGGTCTCGGTTGAGGAGAGCACCTGCCATCTTATGGTTGGGAACTTATTTAAGACAAGTTTCATACACTAAAACTATATGACTTCTAGTAAAACATTGAAGTATCTTTTTAAAGTCTGCTAGTTGCCTTCTTGCCTTTCTATATTCAGCTGTGTTACATAGTAAAACTATATGACTGCTAAAGATCGGAAAGATGTGGTCTGTACAAAGTAAGAATTAGAAATGACGTGTCGGTTGTGAAAGTGTAATGTTTGTTGACTCGTCTTGTAAGAGTATTGTCTATTCAATTGGCCTCTGAAATTTTTTACCTCTTAATGATATATGTTGCTCAGCACACATTGTTAAATACATGGTAGGAGTTCAATGGCTCTCAAAAGTCCCCAGTGTCATGCTTGCATGCTTCATATACATATTCTGACAGTCACTTGGAGTTGTATTTAGAGGTTCTTATATAGTAGAAATAATTGCTGTTTCGATATCAATTTCCATGTTAGGAGTGGGACATGTTAATTTAGAAAGATTCATCCTTACCGCTTGTTTTTGCTTGAGATGGATAGCTAACCTAGTAGTTTTTGATACAGAAATGGGGCAACGACCATCTTTCATTGGTATGTGAATTTGCATTTGCCCAAGAGTCAGTTAACTTACATGATGAAATGAGCTCTATCGGCTCAAAGCATTTGAAGTACCCAACTTTATCGAGGTAATGACACTTGTCTAGACTGTATCCCAGTGCCTACCGCCCTGCTGAGTATACAGTCAGTGAGTTACTCATTGAACCGATGTAGGCATCTGAAGTACCCCCTGTAGTGGAGTTTAATTTATGCCAGGTGATGCTACTAAACTGCTCTCCATATGTTGTGCTTATGACCCATAAAATATGTGGTTATCAAATTTGAACCCCATCTTTACACCTTGTCTGGAAAATTTGCAACTTTTCAACATAGTTTTAAGGGTAACTCCAACCTTTAGTTGATCTTGTTTTATCAAATCTGCTTTGACAGGTCACAATGGCAACTTGTGGTTTTGGGACTGGAAGAGTGGCCACAATTTCTAGCAAGTTCAAACAGTTGTGCAACCGGTTGCTGTTTGTTTTATAGTCATCTGCACCGCAACTCACCCTCTCAACTTCAAGCCGCCCATCAGACGCTTCTAACTTTAGAGTTACTGTTGTCTCTTTTATAGTCATCTGTAACTGTTGTGTTATCCATGTGAACTGTTAGATTAGGACCAGTTGTGTTATCTCACAAAATGTGATGGAATTCGGATGTAGCTGAGATTGCTATCATCCTTGAGAGGCAAAGGGGTGCTGTAATTTTGTTTTTTGATACTTTTTGAGCCTTTTAATGGTTTGTTCTTGATACATGTGATCAATTTATGACATAGTGGGTTGGATCATAAGAAGCTCAGTTTATGATTCTTTTGCTGAACTGATTTAGCGAATAATAAGCTAGCCAATGATTCATCTTCATGATTCATCTTATACTTGCATAGCTAAACTGAACTTTCTTTTACTTAACTGATTTAACAAATAATAAGCTAGCCAATGCAGAAGTGCAGGACAAACATATGCAACTGTATGAAATAGTAAAATCAAATTCATTCCTAGTACTTGTTGTTTAATGCCCAGAAAGAGAAGCCACACATTCACTTTATTAAAGAACAAAAATAATGTATTGTTTCCCATAGATAGATATGTCAAATGCCCTAATAGGCATCTGCCTGGATATGGAGAAGGATGCAAATCTAATAAAAACATCTTGCCCTATACATTCAAAAATGTACAAACTGACTTGTTCTACCCCCTGTACTTGATACAAATTGATCGCTATGCATAAAAAATGTTTCTAGACCTCCATCATTCACGCCTTTTATGAATTTTGTGCCGATGAATTTTTGAATCGCTAATGATATTTGGTAAATAGGTAAATCAATAATGATACAGAATTCAAAAGTTCAAACATTGTCATTATAATATTTTATAAGTTCAAACATCACACTTAACAAGACGTCTAATATTTATGAAATATTACAAACATCATGCATTCTTTCCCAACATATAATAATACATCATTAACACCTGCATTAACAACAACACTACAACAAAACCTAAAACCCATCCTAATTTTAGTTGTGATGATGTAACAGCTTCCTTCAACTTGCGGTTTCTCCTTCGTAACTCTTGATTGTCAATGTCAATTCGATAAACCATCTCTTTCAACTCATCAACCTCCACTTCTAACTTCTCCTTTTTGTCCAACACATACATTAAACTAGATGTCGAACTATCACATACAACTTTACCAAGCCATTTGTAATATAAGCATCCACCTCGTTTACCAGCCTTGTTACAAGTAGCAAAACGCCTTCCTGGGTTTTTAGATGTCCATGACGTCTTTACTACACAAAGATTACCATACTCGCAACAGGCATCGTCGTTGGTATAACATGGACAAGTGAAGCAGACATCAAACGATTGTCGTGACGGGTAACCACATGATTGTCAACTACAACAAGTATGTGAACACCAAAGTAGAACCAAGTCAATTGACAACTTCATTGATCAATATAACAATGATTAACCATTTCAGGCCACATATCATTGCTTACAAGCAGAGCAAATCCATCCTTGCTAATGTGCACCCTAGCAGACCAACTCTTCCCAATGATTACATATATACTATTTCAAACTATACTTCCACTTAAGAATCAAACTACTCCCTCCCAGAATACCCACATTCACCACTAACCCTTAATTGTCCATATTTCATAACATAAGATCTCACTGAAGTGTGAATCATGTGTGCATCCCCAACAAGAGCAAACTACACTGAGAAAATTGCAAGGAACAAATCAGTACCAAACTGAAAATGTACCCACATGAAAAAGCTCAAGACTATAGAAATTGTCCTACAAACCATGCTAGGATACCAAAAAGATTTATCTCATCAGACAATGCAGATGCAAATCTTTGCACTTTGAGAGCATACGCTGGGCTCCTCATACTGCAAATTTGCCACATACACCAGACCAAAATACATTTCTTTGATTCACCTTAGAACCACCAAAAGTTACCAATCGCAGATTGAAAAACAATTGAAAGAAACCACACCAAACTTACTCACCCAACTAGAGAATACCCACAATTTTCATATTTTATTCAAAAGACAGACAAAAATTCATGAAAGAAAACATACATTTCACGAATACAATCAAATTAAAAGAAATCATACTCACTCACCACTTCATTGTTGAAAAGCCTCGTCAATTATCGGAAGTCGAATTTGCAATTGTGCTCGATTGACCTCGTAATAGCAGACCAAAGAACAATGAGTTGCTTCAAGTTTCATGCCCACCCTCTCGTCTTCATCTCCGGCGATTATAGCCGTGTTGCGTTCGTCGTCTACGTCGGATTCTTCCGGGTATCAAGTTTATGGTTTCGCCGTAGGATTAGGGTTTAGGTTCAATGGGTTTGAATTAGGGTTAGGGTTATAGCTCTTAATGGCTGTCGACGGTGGTGGTTGACGGCGGTGGTTTGGATGGAAATTGGAGGGAGATTGGATGGGGAGATGGTGAGTCATCCATCACAGAGAAGATAGAGGGAGGAGGCGTGTTCTGGGGAAGGAGGTGAGGCATGTTCTGGGAAAGGAGGAGAGGTGTGCCTGGGAAATGAGGAAGGGATTGGATGAGGGGGAGGGTCTGTTTTTTTTTCCGTTTTGTTTTCCAGCTCATTCTCTCTCTCTCCTCCATGTCAGCTATCACATAGGTGAGTATTTGACTCAGTGAGTCAGTCTATCATTCCCCGGGGGAAATGTGATATATTTAGGGCTCTTGATCTATGATCCAATGGGTAGTAAATATTCTTCTCACATTCTCACCCTATCTATTCTCATTAATTAAATATTAATTATAATTAATATATATATATATATATATATATATATATATATATATATATATATATATATACACACACATATGGTCATCAACAATTGGTTTATCATGTTGATTTATTGAAACATAATCAAACATTCATACTTTGAGCATTTATATACTTGTTTTTAATTTTTAATTTATATTTAATGCTTAATTAATTTTTATTAAAATCTTTATGAACTTAATTTGTTTTTTAATTTTTTTATATGGTAATTGATTTTCTATAAGTAAATGTGTGTCATTTATGGCCTTCTATCCATTTCAATTTATTAAAACATTCATAAATTAATAAAATGATATTTTTGTCAGTGTGTATTTATTCCCAATCATATTCCCAATTTGAATTACCACAAAACAAACAAGAAGGTTGGTATAATTCATAAAGACATGTTAATTCTCATTGCCATTATGAATTTCTATTCCCAGTCCCATTATAAATTCTCATTGCCATTCTTATTGCATGTCAAACGCCCCCTTAGTGGTCATGACCACCTTAAACCCCCAGGGAAGATTTTAATATAATTGCGGATAAAAACTATGAATGATATGTTTAAGAAATGTGCATAGTGATTTATCGAACGCCCCTAATCTAAAGACACAGATCCGTCATTGACTTTAATTTCTATTATTTTTAGTGTCCATCGCCTACTAAAATTCGTTGGGAAAGTAACGTGACATTGGTGATATTATACAACTAAAAGAAGTATTTTACAACTAAAAGAAGTTAAAAGCGTACCCTAGGTGTAATATTGTCATTGTCATTGTCATGTTTTCATGAGTTTATAAACATGGATCATTTTTATTCAAGTTTACAATTTAATTTGTCAAATCTATATACTTATAATGACAATCTATGTGGGACGCAGCAAATACTGCAACGAGAGCATTTCAAGGAGTCCCAACCAATCACAATTAAGAAAAAAATGACCCAATTTTTAATAATTTTTTATTTTATTTGCAACCGGATTTTATTATAAACCTAAGCTGCTTGGGACTCTGACACCAATTACAGTTGTTCCATAACTGTTTTAAATTTAATTTTATTTTAGAATTAAAAAAACTATTACAAATCTCATACGGCTTTGGACTTTGATAACGTTTCCAACTGTTCCATATCTATATATATTATAATAGAAATCATTTTGGGCCCCGCAAAATAGAGTCACGGCAGTGACTGTAAGGGAATTGGCTAATCATAACGTATAAAATTATATTTTTTTTACTATTTTCAATTTTTTTAATTTCAATCCAGATTTTATTTCAAAATTAAAAAAACCAAAATGTATCACTAATCCTTGATTGCTTTGGACTCTGAATTAAGTTATTTCGGTGTTGCCTATAATAATAACAATAATAATAATAATAATAATAATAATAATAATAATCATCATCTATATATTATAATAGAAATCATTGTGGGTCTCACGAAATAGAGCCACGGGAGTGTATGTAAGGGAATTAACCAATCACAACGTAGAAAATTATATTTTTTTCTATTTTCAATTTTTTTCAATCCGAATTTTATTTTAAAATTAAAAAAACTAGAAAATATCACTAATCCTTTATTACTTTGGACTCTGAATAAAATTATTTTGGTGCAAATAGCAGTAATTATTTCGGTGTTGCCTCTAATAATAATAATCTATCTATATATTATAATAGAAATCATTGTTGGTCCCCCGAATAGAGCCACGGGAGTGATTGTAGGTCAATTGGCCAATCACAACATATAATTTTTTTTTTCTATTTTCAATTCTTTTTATTTTCAATCCGGATTTTGTTTTAAAATTAATAAAATCATAAAGTATCAATAATCATTAATTGTTTTGGACTCTAAATTAAATTATTTTAGTGCAAATCTATGTGGGACCCAGCAAATAATGCAACGAGAGCTTTTCAAGGAGTCTCAACCAATCACAATTAATAAAATAAGGACCCAAGTTTTAATAATTTTTTATTTTATTTTCAACCGGATTTTATTATAAACCTGAGCTGCTTGGGACTCTGACACCAATTACAGTTGTTCCATAATTGTTTTAAATTAAATTTTATTTTAGAATCAAAAAGAAACCATTACAAATCTCATGCGGCTTTGGACTTTGATAACGTTTCCAACTGTTCCATATCTATATATATTATAATAGAAATCATTGTGGGTCCCGTAAAATAGAGCCACAGGAGTGACTATAGGGGAATTGACCAATCATAACGTATAAAATAATATTTTTTATTATTTTCAATTTTTATTTTAATTTCAATCCAGATTTTATTTCAAAATTAAAAAAACCAGAAAGTATCACTAATCCTTGACTGCTTTGGACTCTGAATTAAATTATTTTGGTGTTGCCTATAATAATAATAATAATAATAATAATAATAATAATAACAATAATAATAATAATCTATATATTATAATAGAAATTATTGTGGGTCCCACGAAATATAGCCACGGGAGTGACTGTAGGGGAATTGGTCAATCACAACATAGAAAATTATTTTTTTTCTATGTTCAATTTTATTTTATTCTCAATCCTTATTTTATTTTAAAACTAAAAAAACCAGAAAGTATCACTAATCCTTTACTGTTTTGGACTCTGAATTAAATTATTTTGGTGCAAATAACAGTAATAATAATAATAATAATAATCTATATTCTATATATTATAATTGAAATCATTGTAGGTCCCATGAAATAGAGCCACGGGAGTGATTGCAGGGGAATTGGCCAATCACAACGTATAATTTTTTTTTTCTATTTTCAATTTTTTTATTCTCAATCCGGATTTTATTTTAAAATTTAATAAACCAGAAAGTATCACTAATCCTTGACTGTTTTGGACTCTGAATTAAATTATTTTGGTGCAAATAACAGTAATTATTTTGGTGTTGCCTATAATAATAATAATAATAATAATAATAATATAATAATAATAATAATAATCTATATCTATATACTTATAATGACAATCTTTGTGGAGCCCAACAAATACTGCAATGAAAGCGTTTCAAGGAGTTTCGGCCAATCACAATTAAGAAAAATACAATTTTTAGAAATTTTTTTAATAATTTCAGAAAATCATAATAATATTCGATGAAAATCAAAACTTAGGCTGCATTAGACTCTGACCCCATTTTCAATAATTTTATATTTTATTTTGAACCGGATTTTATTTGAAATCTTGGCTGCTTTGGACTCTAACCCCATTTACAGTTGTTACATAACTGTTTCAGATTTAATTTTATTTTAGAATTAAAAAAAAACTTTTACGAATCTCATATGGCTTTGGAGTTTGATCACGTTTACAATTGTTAAAATATCTGGCGCAACTGCAACTATGTTACGTTCATTACTTTTTCCAAAACATATAAATACAATACTTTCACATACCAGCCAGAATCACAATTGATCTTCGCCGTATTCGTGTCAATTGATTATTGACCTTCCCAATTCATACTCTCATTAAGGTAAGTTTCAAATCATTATTATATAGATATTCAAACCTATTGGGTTCTACATTGATTGCATTCATTGAAATTGATATATTCAAAAACTACTTTGAATTCTGCAGATTCAATTCATATTACCATTCTTGATATAATGTATGTATTATAACAGAAATCATTGTGGGTCCCACGAAATAGAGCCACGGGAGTGACAGTAGGGGATTTGATCAATCACAACATAGAAAATTTTTTTTTTTCTATTTTCAATTTTTTTTAAGTTTTCAATCCGGATTTTATTTTAAAATTAAAAAAACAGGAAGGATCACTAATCATTGACCCCTTTGGACTCTGAATTAAATTATTTTGGTGCAAATAATATTAATTATTTTGGTGTTGGCCTCATGTGTTTTGTTATTATAGGCATATATAAACGTATGTATATATTTCATTTGAACAATTGATTATGATGTATTTTCATTGGATAATATAATATTTTTTTCTGTATAAATTATACCTACAGTTATTGTTTTTTCTTTTAAAATTAAAATTATTTTATTATACTTCGTGCATCGCACGAGGCTTTTTCTTTTGAAATATATTATTGTCATCTATTTTTTTATCGAATATTATTGTCATCTATTAAGTGGTTCATCATTAGTTTGATTTTTTTTTTGCAAGTTTGGGCCAGTTTGTGTCTTTCGCATCTGAAATTGTTGGCCAGTGTATTTGAACAATTTGTCATGTTTCGTTTTCATTGGATCATATGATCAATGTTTCATTCTCTCTAAATTATATCTACGATTACTATTAAATTTTTGATTTTATAAAATAACAATTTTAAAAATACTCTGTGCATCGCACGGGTTGAGCCTAGTTGTGATAAAAAAAATCATCAATTAATAACTTTAGCTATTTGAATTTTCATCCATATTTATTGTACAATTGGTCACATGCAACTTTATCACTGTTTTTATAAATTTATTAGCAAATATAAATTTATCAAGTTGATAAGTGTAACTTGGGAAAAAATAATCCATACACTTTAAAAATACCAAAAACAAACTTTATCAAGCTCTTCATAGGCTTGAGGAGGCCGGCCACCCTAAACCACCCTTCCCCCAACAAAAATAAAAAAATTGTTTTGGATAAAAATATGAATTATACGTTTAAGAAATGTGTGTTGTATTAATATATTGGATGTCTTTAATTTAAAGATACATATCTATCTCCGACTTTGACCCCAATTATTTTTTGCGTCCACTTGTTAGTTGAACTCGTCGGAAAAGTGATGTAGCGGTGACAATATTACATTTTAAGCATTTTGTAGTTCAAAAAAAGTTAAAAATGTGTTTCACGTTTACTATCTTCACTACCACATTATTTTTTGGACAAAGTTAACTCGGTAATAGATACCAAAAATAATAGAGTTACAGTTCAATTCATCTACAACAACATTATAAGTTCCAATAATTATTTTGAGCCCAAAATATTGATTATTTTTTCCATTCTTTCAAATTCGTCAACTTGTTATTAGAAAAAAAAAAATCATCAATTGATGACCAGCTATTTAAATGAGGCATGGACGGCCCATGTTAAGTTCTGCACCCGGCATGGTATAACTTGCGTGCTAGTTGGGAACATCATTAAACATGGAGTATTATTAATTTGATTTGAAAATGACATGACTCTTGGTCAATACTCCTATATATATATGGATGAAATTTTTCCGTGTAGAGTGTCATTGGTAATGGTAATTGTAAATGGTAACTTTACACATGACAAACACATTCCAAGCTTGTAATAGTTAATAATTAATACTACCTCCGTTTTGTTTTATCTGTCGCCTAAAAAATTGTAGTAAAAATTTTGACCGTTAATATCTTAATTTGTATAATGATTCATCATATAAAATTGATGTCATTATATTCGTAATAAAAATACTATTAAAAAAGTATAATACTATAATTTTTTATAAAAATTTTATATTAAAAATGGTTGATTAAAAGTTGGCACCGAAAACCGTAAATGACAGATAAAAAAGAACGGAGGGAGTAATATATATGAATCTGATAAAAAGAGAGTTTAAGTAAGAATGTGAAAATAATAATACTCGTCATAAAATTCATGACCACATTCCCTGATATCTATGACCATACATGGTCAGATGCAAAATCAAAGGTTTTAATTTTCTTTTTCAAATGTTTCGAGATGATGTTCACTTTCATTAAAACTTTTATTTTATTGAAATTACCTAAATATCCTTAGACCCTACTCTTTTGTGTGGTAAATGATACTCCCTCCTTCCCATATTATTTGTCCATCTAGACATGATTTACAAAACCAAAAAAACTTCCACTCTAAACTAATTTATCTCATTGGAAATGTAAAAATGTTGAATAAAATGGTGAATAAAAAAGGAAAAAGGTGAATAAAAGGGAAAATGGAAGAAAAAGATGTAATTAATAGGGTGAATTTGATAAATTAGTAATTAATGTGTCATTGGAATTATAAAGTGACAGATATTATGAGAAAAAAAAAAGTTAGTTAAAGTGACAGATAATATGGGAAGGAGAGAATATTATTTTTAGTTTACTCCCTTTGTTTTTAATATGTCATTCACGTTTTGTGAGGTCATTTTTAAATTAATATTTTTTAGATAAAACTTTCATAAATATAACATTATACTTTTTAATAATATTTTAATTATAAATCTAATGTCATCCATCCGCTATAATGAATCGATGTACAAATTAAGATTTCAATAGTGAAAATCTTTTCACGAAAATTTGGCGCGACAAATAAAATAAAACAGTAGCATTATTATTTTTTTCTTAAAATATATGTCAAATCAAAGTAGACAAATATTAATTGTCCGGTTAACTAACTTTGTTGTTTCCCTCCAATCAGTAACATGTTGGAATTCTAGTCCTTCAGGTTCTTTATCATCTATTTTGTGGGAGAGATCTCCTGAAAGAAGAAGAAGGGTTACCTAGGTTGTATTTCTTACATTTTTTTAAAATCATAATAATTATTAATTTTTATGAGTACATAATTGATATTAAAAATCTCAACAAGTGTTCATTTCATTAATAAAAAAAAAAGGACTTTTATCATGAGTCTCATTTGAATATATTGAAGTAAAATTTGACCTTTTCTGTTGAGGATTCCCATATAAGCACATCTCAACGCGATTTATGCTCTGCGACTTCGAGTAGCCTGTAGTAGCTATCATCATCTTGGAAGAGCGCCAAGGCAGAGAGCGAAGAGAACCTACATCGCCATGGAAGCCATTGATGAATTCTTGAAGAAATGCAAGCAGTCTGGAGATGCTGCCTACAGTGCTCTGCGTTCTGTCCTTGAACGACTCGAAGATCCGAATACGAGGTCCGATGCTCGAATCTTCCTCGCAAATCTCCAGAAACACTTCGATTCTAATGGAGGTTCTGATCATTGCTTGTCTACCTACCATTTCCGCATCCATGACATCCAGTTGGAACACTCTCATGCTTCAGGTTTTTCTCTTCTTCATCGTTTGAGTTTGAATTCTCGTTGATTCGATCGTTAATGGCGACGTAGATTTTGCTGCCATAGTTGTCTGTGTGAGTTGTTGTTTATTTGCACTGTGTGTGTTAGTGGAAAAATTATCGGATTCTGTCGATATATTCATTCGGTTTTGAATTCTCGTTGATTCGATCGTTAATGGCGATGAGGATTTCCTTGCCGTAGTTGTTGGTGAACTCGTTTTAGAGATTGAATTTCGTTTGGATTGATCGAGAGAAGTCAGGAATGAAATAGTGATCTTATGCGATGAGTTGTTCTTGTTAATGGAAAATTATTGGATTGTGTGGCTATAGTCATTCGGTTTTGAATTCTCATTGATATTCGTTCGTTAATGGCGATGAGGATTTCGCTGCCATAGATGCCAGTGAACATGTTTCAGAGATTTCCTGTTATGCATTGAATTTCGCTTGGTTTGATATAGAACAGTCAGGAGTGATAAAATGATATTATGCGATGAGTTTTTCTTTAATCTTTACACTGTCTTTGTTATTGCAAAATTATCGGATTCTATAGCTTTAGTTTTGGAATTGTTGATGATTTCTGAGCACTGTGTCTGTTTTCTGTATGTCTAACGTGAATCAGGCTGATGAGTATTTTTTTTTTTCATGGATTAGTTAGCTAACATCCACTCTGATATTGGGTTAAATATGTAGATCATTTTTCGTTTATTTAAATTAAGTACGAATCTCCTGTTCCTTATTTAAAATAACAAAACAATCATTTCACATTTAAAATATGGCGTTGAACGTTCAGACGCATGAGAACATCACATCAGTATTGCATCATCAATAGGAAAAAATCAACTTGTGCCCCTCACCCCTGCTCCGATTTAGTGATTTATGCCAGAGTTTCATTCAGTAGATATAAAGTGTTTGTGATAATTTGTCTTTTCCCCCTTATAAAAGGCTATGTTTTTATTCTTGTTAATTGTGCTTTTTTTGACCATTTTGGCAGTTTTTTTTGTATAGTTGACCAGAGATTATTGGCTATAGCTATCAACAATTTATTATGTGCTCATGGGTGTCAAGTCATTTTCACTTAGATATCGGATTTTTCACTCTTACTAGCATGATTGTTTACTTGCGTACATCCTGGAGTATAAACTCTAAGTGCATATGGTATATAGTGATAGCTATGTATGTTGTGACCTCTTTCTTATCCCGTTGAGCAGCAGAGCCTAGGTTTGGACATTTTTGACTCTTAGTTTCATACAAAATAACCTCTATGCAGTTGTTATAAACTGTAAGAAAACATGCTGCATATATTGATCCCTCCACTCATTGTGGTCAATGGGTTTTGGGGTATTGGTTTGATCTTCAGTAGTACACTGAGAATCAGAAGGATGACTAAAGGAAGACTAAATGTTATTGCACAATTGATCTTCAAACCCTGCCTGGTAGATATATCAGTCTATTTAATTAGCACGCGAAAAAAGAAAAACTCTTCGATTTGATTATATATCTTTCAGCTTGATTGAGATATTGAATATTTAGGGCCTCTTGTCGTGGAATGTGGGAATTGTTGGCAGTTTCTTGCTTTTATTTGCATGTAGTTGACTTCAATTCAAACTGACAAAATTAGTCCATGTAATACAAGTGAAGATGTTTTTGTTTTTCAATTGTATTGCATAGATGACACTCCTATGTGTGCAATATGATAATGGCAAAATCATTACTATGCAACAAAGACAAATATTTTTTCTTTGAGTATGGTAATGCTTAAGTTGAGCAGATGTATTGGGATGGCCCTATGCTCATGAGGAGGAAGGATTACCGGTCACGTTGTACACGAAGACTGTAAGGACATTAATCTTTTATAAGATATAGGAAGATTAATGTCCTTGAATCAAAAGATAGCTAAGAGATCATTGTAACTTGTAGAATGGTTTATTTATTCGTGAGAATGTGAAAAGTGTGAAAGCTACTTTGACGGTTGGTTTCCTCCATCAAAGTGGGGTGAAAAGGGAACTTGCTGATGGGCAAAAGAGGTTCCTGTGTCTTTTGTAATAAAGTCTGAGTGTACATTGTTTGAAATAAATTTTGCTATCCTAACAATCTAGAATGAATTTGACCAAAGCCTTTTGATTTGGAAATGTATGTGCCATGCTCTCAGTTCTAAATCTCTAGTTTTGTAGATGGAACTAAAAGTGTTGATCATGTGCACCATGACATTTGTTAAGTTGTGATCTCTTAATATGTCCATATCTTCTATTTAAGGTCTCAAGATTGTGCTGAGGAATTGTTATTGATTTCAGGCTCCCGGCAGAGGAAAAAGTTGACAATGATGGTGATCCCTAGCATTTTTATTCCTGAAGATTGGTCTTTCACGTTTTATGAAGGTTTAAATAGGCATCCTGAATCTATTTTCAAGGATAAGACAGTTTCTGAGCTTGGTTGTGGAAATGGATGGATAACCATTGCTATTGCTGAGAAATGGCTGCCATCAAAGGTTTGATATGTTTATGTAGCTGTCATGCATGCATTACATATTTGCATGGTTATTTTTGAACAACAAATGCTTATGGTTAAATTAAAATTCTAAGATTAATATCAATGGTCGCCTGCCCACCCCCAAACAAAAGAAAAACCAAACATTAAAAAGAACGCAAATCCAGTATCATCAATCTTTTGGTCTGATAAGTACAAGAATCCTGGATTATAACTTTATATCAGCTTCCTTGTTGGGGGCAATTGTGTTTTTTGGATGGTTCTTTTACAGGTGTACGGCCTTGATATAAATCCCAGAGCCGTGAAGATATCATGGATTAACTTATACTTAAATGCTTTGGATGAGAATGGTCAACCCATCTATGATTCTGAAAAGAAAACTTTACTGGACAGAGTGGAGTTTCATGAATCTGACCTTCTAGCTTATTGCAGAACCAATAACATTATGCTTGAAAGAATTGTTGGCTGCATACCACAGGTAATGTTGTGACCTTTTCTACTGGCATCATTACCACAGCTGCTCATTGTTGTTGAAAACCTGCTTACCTGCTCCTACCATCAGATTATATCTCAATCTTTTGTCATGTTTTCTTTTCAGATTCTTAATCCTAATCCAGATGCAATGACCAAGATGATAACTGAAAACGCAAGTGAAGAGTTTCTGTATTCGCTTAGTAACTATTGTGCACTTCAGGTCAGAGATGGTTAATTCCATTTTTTCTCACATTTTTTAATGCAGTTTCCATTACATGGTTCCTGCAATTTCCTGTGGTCACATTTGCTAAGCTGTTAGCCGTTTAGACAATTGAGTGGACAATATCTGTTGAGTGTTGATACATTGGGAATTTATAGATGGGTCCTGTGTGAAACAAGCAGATGCCATTTGGTTCTGTTTGTTGCGATACCTATGTATGTATTTTCATCCTATCCTAGCAATGTAAGTTTTTTGTGGCACTAGTTTATTGCATTCTCCGCAGAGTTGATACAAAGCAAGGAAATGAAGTTTGAGAATACTTGTTTGTACAGTTTTTGTACTTTTGAGCACTTTCATATCTCCTTTTTCCTTCCTTTTCTTTGTTTGGGTCTGATGCATCTGAATTGATGTCTGCTTCTGTTGAGATTAACCTGTTACCTTTCCTCCTTGAGCTAAGTTATTCAAATGCTACTTTTGTTATTTGGTACTAGGGTTTTGTTGAAGATCAATTTGGGTTAGGTTTGATAGCAAGGGCAGTTGAGGAAGGAATTGCAGTAATTAAACCAACTGGAATTATGATCTTTAATATGGGGGGCCGCCCAGGACAAGCTGTCTGCAAACGCTTGTTTGAACGTCGGGGTTTCCGTGTCAATAAGATTTGGCAAACAAAAGTTATTCAGGCAAGGAACTCGAAGCTGATATCATTATTTTTATTTTTATTTTTTTTTATGTCTTGTATGAGATTTGTCTGAGATGTGTTTTACAGGCTGCCGATACAGATATTTCAGCACTAGTAGAAATTGAAAAGAACAGCCCACACCGATTTGAGTTTTTCATGGGGCTTACGGGAGATCGACCAATTTGTGCTCGAACTGCATGGGCATATGGGAAGGCTGGTGGTTGCATCTCTCATGCCCTGTCTGTTTACAGTTGTCAACTTCATCTACCAAATCAGGTGGGAAGATTTTTTCCTTCTGTTTTCCCCCTCGACAATTAGATACATGATTGTTAGTAAAAGTACATATCTCAATGTAAACTATAGTCATGGTTGATTACAGGTTAAGACAATTTTTGAATTTTTGAGAAATGGTTATAAAGACATCAGCAATTCCTTGGACTTGTCCTTTGAAGATGATGCTGTGGCTGATGAAAAGATTCCATTCCTCGCTTATCTTGCAAGTATCCTTAAAGAAAATTCATTTCCTCCCTGTGAGTCCCCAGCTGGAAGCAAACGGTTCCGTGATCTCATAGCAGGATTCATGAAAACATACCATCATATTCCACTAAGTGCCAAGGTAAAATGGGAAATATGATTTGTAACTACTGATCATAACCCTTTCCCAACCTCCTCCCCCATATTTTGAAGTTTTGGCAGATGAGTACCTTTTCTATGGGTGGTTGTTTCTCTTTGGTTTCCCATTCTGAAATTCTTGTGTTTTTAGCAATGATTTCTAAATCTTGGGTCAATTGGAATTAGTCTCTCTAAATTGCAAAATTTAGGGGTAAGACTACTACATCCCACCCCTCCATACCCCGCTTGGGCGGGATTTTGGAGTATTCTTTTTTTTTTTTTTGGTAATATTTGAAAAGGATATTGCAAACTTCCATTGGTGCTCATTTTGTTTTACTTTTGTTTCTCATTATTTAGAATGTAGTTGTGTTCCCTTCAAGGACTGTAGCAATTGAGAATGCTTTATGGCTGTTTTCGCCACAACTTGCTATTGTCGACGAGCATCTGACAAGAAACCTTCCCAGGCAATGGATGACATCTCTGGAAATCAAGGTATATACTCTCTCTATATAAGTGGCACCTTGTCCTGGCCAGTATGTAATAGCTGACCATTCAGAACACATAGAGAAATCTTTATGGTTTTAATTGCATGTCCTCTAGATTGGTAATGATCAATCTGAACGAGCTCTCTGTTTATGCAGCAGAAGAAAGACACCAATCAGGCTTCAGAGAATGTCATTACAGTTATAGAGGCTCCACGCCAGTCCGATTTGATGGTTGAGCTGATCAGGAAGCTGAAACCTCAGGTTGTCGTCACTGGTATTGCCAGTTTTGAAGCTGTTACTAGTTCCGCCTTTGAAAGTCTACTGGATGTTACGAGGGAAATAGGCTCACGTCTTTTCTTAGATATATCTGATCACTTCGAATTGTCAAGCCTTCCAAGTTCCAATGGAGTCCTAAAGTATCTCGCAGGAACTTCACTCCCATCTCATGCAGCAGTTGTTTGTGGTCTTCTGAAGAATCAGGTTCTGGTCACTTTTTTTGCCATTAAGTTCAGCTTGACTGATAGCTCTAGAAAGTTCAGCCTACTAATCAATTAGTGTATCATATCTTTTGGTGCTTTGTGGTGGAACTAGTCCCTAATTGTGCACAACAATCTCACAACGTGAATGTTGATGTCTCTCCAGGTTTACTCAGATCTTGAAGTAGCTTTTGTGATTTCAGAAGATGAAAATGTTTTCCAGGCTTTGTCGAGGACAGTGGAGCTTCTTGAAGGGAATACAGCATTGATTAGTCAAAACTATTATGGTTGTCTTTTCAATGAACTACTTTCCTTTCAGCTGGCTGATCGACGTCCGCCTACAATGGTTTGTCACTCTTTCCTATTTTCATCTCTTCGTTTAATGTCAAATTGATGGCAGTTTTATCTTGAGGCAAAATTGACATTGGTTTAGTGAAACACCAGTTGGTGGTCTAAGTAACAATCTACCTATTTGCTCCCTTTTTTCCCTATTTTTTTCGCTTGTTTGGGGCGTTGAGGTAACTTACCTAGAGTGATAAGTTGATCCTATTGCTTTTCTTCCAGAGGGAGCGTGAAAAGAAGAATTCTGCTAGTGTGATTGGCTTTGCCAGCTCTGCTGTCTCCGTCTTTAGCGAAGCTGAACTGTCAATAAATGAGGTAGATGTCGCTTCATCCCTCATCCACATGGATGTCGATCAGAGCTCCTTGCCATTGCCGTCAACTGTTAAGGGTGCTATTTTTGAAAGTTTTGCCAGACAAAATCTGTCAGAATCTGAGATCGATGTGACAAGCAGCATCAAACAATTCATAAAGACCAAATATGGTTTCCCAAGCAATGGGAGTATGGAATTCCTATATTCTGACTATTCTTTGGGTCTTTTTAACAAGCTGGTGCTTTGCTGCATCCAAGAAGGTGGCACATTCTGCTTTCCTGCTGGATGTAACGGGTGCTATGTAGCTGCTGCCAAGTTCATGAATGCAAACATTGCATATATCCCAACAGTAGCTGATGTTGGGTTTAAACTAACAGATGATGTACTGACCAAGGTTCTGGAATCTGTTGAAAAGCCTTGGGTATACATCGCTGGACCGACAATCAACCCAACTGGTTTGCTTTACAGCAATAAAGAGATGGAAAAGATACTCACGGTCTGTGCGAAATTTGGGGCTAGGGTTCTGATTGACACCTCTTTCTCCGGATTGGAGTATGATGTCGATAACTGGGATGGCTGGAATTTAGAGTCCACACTAGCACAGCTTTATGGCTCATCAAGTTCAACTTTTAGGGTTTCTTTACTTGGTGGACTGTCAATGGAGATGCTCACAGGAGGATTGGCATTTGGGTTCCTGGTTGTAGACCAGTCTCTTTTGGATGAGACGTCAAATGGTTTTGCCGGATTAAGCAAATCTCACGGTACAGTGAAGTATCCAATTAAGAAATTGCTGGCTCAGACTGAGCAAGAAGCCGGTAGCATGTCTCAATATGTTGCTGAGCATAAAGGAATACTTAAAAGTCGATCTCAGCGCTTGAGGGAGGTAATACTACTATCATGTCTGATTATGTCTTTCGCTTCTTTCAGCACATTCAAATGCATGCAAATTTTCTCTCTGCATATTTAGCCTCCATTGTTCTTGGGTTGTTTGCTGACACCATATTAATAGGGTATGGATTTGGACTTTTGAGTTATTGTGATCCCTTGTAAGTAGAATATTGAGATATAAAATATGATATGGAGATACAGCGCAGCTGCTAATTGATCCCTGCCACAAGGCACGTGAGATGTAAAATGTAAAATATTTTAGACGTCACTTGGAAATTATGTATAAGTAAAAAGCATTTTGTTGCTCGTTAAGAAGCTAGCAAACTAGGGATAGATATTGGTTGGGTGGTTATACATCTGGAAGTTACGTAGCCATGACTATTACTTTAGGAAAGTAACATCCTTTTCTCACATTCTAAACTGTAAAATGTCAGTTATTTTGGTGATGCCATGAGTGTCAAGCAATGGACTCTGTCTTGTAAGATGATTCACTGCTAGAACAAAAGTCTCATTAGGCCCTACCTCAGTAGCTCTTACAACATGTCACCTCCACCCACTGTTAATTAGATGTCTACAGCTATCCAAAATCTAAAACTCTTATAGTTGATCTGGTTTCAGAAACATGAGCCTTAATAACCAACCGTTTCTCAAATTGCCAGCTCGTTAACAAATCCTTTGATTGGTTGATCAGTTTGGTGTTTATGTGATGTGCTGTCACCGGTCCTTTCACAAGTTGCCAACTGTTAACCTCTGAATGTTGTCGATTCCCGTCTTGACTCTTGAGCATACAGCTGGCAAAATTTACACTGCCTACATATTGCTGTCTATTGTGTCTTGAATTTTACTTGACATGCTGTTACCTATATATTGTTTTAATTCCCGGTCGTTTGTATTTCTTCCTCTTTGAGCAGTTGATCAATTTGATGTGTTTGTTTCCATCTTCAATGGACAATAATGTTTAACAGCATTTACTTTTCTAATCCTTGGCTTCCTTAAAGAGTCTTTTCTCAAATCAATTGTGCTCTTGCTAAAAGGCACACACATTGCACTTAACCTTGGCAAATATTTGTTATTTTAGTTCCGGGCTTTCGGTGGTGTAATCTGAAACTCAGATGCCTTTGACATGTAGTTACTTCTGATTGCCAACTTTTGAATCTGATTTTAGACCATTACTTATTCTCAATGTCAATCTCACCTTAGTCGCGAGGCAATGACTAGCGATTGTTTTGCAGCAGCTGATGTCAGGATCCCTATGCACCTGGACTCCCCCCCCCCCTCCACACAAAAAAAAAAAAAATCTATTCGCTGGTAAATATGGACCAGTAAAACAGTCAATTCATCAAGTCTATGCACATCAAGTTAATTTGGTGTGATTGCCAGTGGTAGTTAATTGAGTATAGAGAGTAGCATTTATCCAAAAAAAAGTCGCTATATTCCTCACCATCCATAGTTGACTTCTCATAAATGTGAGCTTGGAGCATAATAGTGATATGATACCTTTTGGTGGAGACAAACATGAAGATAACCCAAAATAGAAAACTAAGATTGTCATTTTGAAGGCCTCAGTTATTCCTCATGTGATTCTTTGGGTTATTTGAAAGGAAAGGAACCTATGGGTTCTCGAGGGAGTTGAAATCCCTGTTCAGAAATTGAAAGACAATTTTGTCAAGCCTCTCTTCTTTTGGATTAGTGGGAAGTTTAGCTTTTCCTTTTTTGATGTGGTAAAATTTTGTGGACAATTTGCTTTTTGGTTGTACATGACTTTGTACGGTGCTAGTTGAGCATCAGTTCTTTATTTCCATTATTGACATATATTTTTTTTCCTGTCAAAAAAAAAAAAAAAGATTTGTCATTTTGAAATGGTGTGTTTTTTGGCCACCTTAACCTCCCCCTTTTCATTTAGGTTTGTGGTAAAAAGTTTCCTTTTGTGTTCCATGTAACAGACATTGGAGAAGTGTGGTTGGGAAGTCCTTCCACCACGCGCTGGTGTTTCCATGGTGGCAAAGCCTTCTGGGTATCTAGGAAAACGTGTCAAACTTCAAGACAACACCGATGAAGAATTCGAGCTCACTGACTCCACGATTCGACAAGCCATCTTCAAGGCCACTGGCTTATGTATCAATAGCGGTGTTTGGACCGGAATCCCTGGCTACTGCCGCTTCTCAATTGCTCTACAAGAAGACGAATTTGATCGGGCATTGGCCTGTGTTGCCAAGTTCAAAGAAATTGTCTACTAGTACCATCGACATCCATTGGCAATAGCAGTGTTCTTCCATTCGTAGCCATTCTTAGTTTATTGTTCGGGACTTTTAGGCATTGTATCGTTGATGTTTTCCCTATTGATTTGTCGGCGTCCCAAGAGACGAATTTTTGCTTCTGTTGGGTCTATTTTTCCCTGCCTGTGATGAATTATATATACGTGTGTAGGGCAGGTATTGAAATTGTCTTCACAACTTGAAAATTTTTAGTTTCAAAATGTATATCATGAGTTGAAGAGGAAATCTGATTACTTTAGTACTATGTAAGAGTGATTATATTGCTCCCTCTATTTTGTGTCTAGAGGTAAGCTTAATAGTGTGCAATTGCGCATAGGAGATGTGCTAATTTTGTGTCTTATAAAGAATAAAGATCACTAAAATTAAAATTATTACATGGGGTGAAGAAAATGTATGGCTTTGTTTGGAAGCAATTTTGGTAGTGTTGCTAATCCTTTAGTGGCCTAAATTGATTTAGGAATGAGAAGTACTTTCGAACTATGTTAAGGAACCTAACTCAACTCAACCGGTTTGATACGTATGATTGATGTTTGATAGTCTAACTAGTTTGGTTAATGCGCAAACCACTAAGAACTTCCAATCGACAAAGGGTGTGGTTACCCAGCTTTTTAGGTAGTTTTTAGCTTTTTGGATAGCTTTGAGCATTTTGATCAGGGTTAAAAAAACTACCTGAAATGTTTGATAAGTAGCTTTTTATATTAGTTTTTTGGATTCAATAAGCTAGTTTTCAAAAAGCTACTTGATAAAGCCTTTTGGGGTAACTTTTCACAAAAAACTATTTTACCAAACACTTTTCTTGCAATTACCTAACTCAAACAGTTAATCCAAATAGCTATCAACTAACAGCTACAATCTAATAGTTGGTTGCAAACAGGGCCAAAAACCGATCAAATTTGGTTGACCCTGTAAATTTGGTAGGTAAGTTGTGGTATGGTAAATGTTGAATTTTGGTAACTTTTGGTAATTTTTGGTAATTTTTGATAACTTTTGATATGAGTAAACTTTTGATAAGTATTAAAAATATGGCAGTCTAAAATGTTTAATAAATAAATGTTAATTTTTTTGGGTAAATTTCGGTAACTTTTGGTAATTTTTTGTAACTTTCGATAATTAATTACCTAACCCAGGATACCCATGAAATTTACAGGGCAGATAGTTGAAGTTTAATTGTGTAGGAGAGCAATTCACTTATATGAATTGAAGTGTATAAATAGTTAGTTTGGAAAAGTTGTTTGTTAATTAGGGATTAGACATGGATTTACGTTAGCATTTGGGGAGTAATTTCTAGCTTGGATGGTTGATGTTTGATATGAAATATTAAATTGAATTGGCATGGTTAATTATACATTCAATGTAAGTCTGATCTTTCCAATTTATCTCACCTTTAAGATGAGGAATACGCCAGTTATCCGGTTTGATAAAATCTAATATACAAAGTGTGCACTTAAAATGTTCAAATTTTGTTGGAAATTACCTAGACTAACTTATTATTCAAAAAATCAAAGACGGTTCTGTTTATCTGGTGAACCGAACCGTTAAAGCAAATACACTAACATCTCGTGCATCGGATTATCCGATTCTAGTTTACGTTTTTAGTAAACCGCTTTTTTCGGTGCACCGCTTCAAAAACTGAAACCACACCAAAGTGAAATGTGAACACCACTAGTAATGAGTTGGGGCCATGCTTCGCTCCCAACCTTTAAGATAAGGCACACCCTAGTTTTTGAATTGATAATGTATGTCCATATGACATTTAACAAAAGGATAGAATATAATTAATACGCCAAAAGGGAAAGTAATTTGTTTGAGATGAGTTTTAGATGAGATACCTTTTACAAGAGAGCAAAGTCAAATGTGACAATTATTAGGATTGACATACACGAAGTAGAATAACTTCTCAAATAAAAATAGTAATAATGTACATATAACAAAACTTTTAGTGAGGTTTAATGGAGCATTTCACTAGCAAAACCTAGTCAGGCAAGAGGAATGAACTTTTTCTTGACATATGTTGACCAGGGGTTGACCGGTTTGATTCATTACTTTGATTACGCTTGACCGAAGTATTTGGCCCGTAGTGTGACCGCTCAGGTCATATGCTTATTATATGTCCAATGAAATATCGAAGGTGAGATTTTACCCATATAACACACGACGTTTTATCTTAGATATGTAATTTAATTAAAATTATCCACATTTTAAAAGAACCCCTCCCATGTATTAACATATTTACATCTTACCAACACTACTACTCATAATAATAATAATAACAATAACAACCCACAACAACAAAAAAAAATTTTGAACCAAAAGGGGTTTATATTATTTATCTTTCAATGAAGATACACATGTCTTTACTTGCCAGATCATAGACAAAATCTGGATCATTTTCCTTCCAAGCTCTCTCCTGAGTGTCCATGGTTGGTAAATGGGCTAACTCATGTGCAACTTTGTTGCAACCCCTGCGTACATGATGTCATGTTATATTCTCAAAACCGGATCTGTATTTAGTCAATTCAATAACCACATAGCCAGTAAAGGAGTCTCCTTCATCTTTCTTTTTCACCTTCGACATCAGCGCCAAGTAGACCCCTTCAACTTGTACTCTTGGGTATCCCTTCTACATCATCCGTTTGAGAGCAAATAAACATGCATGGGCTTCTTCCGCTTCTGGGGAGGAGAACGCATCATTTCTCCGAGTTCCGCACATTAGCACATGTAGTAGGTTGTCCCGAAGAACAAAGCCCCATCCGCTGCCTCCGTCCTTTCTCCTGCTGGCATCGAAGTTTAATTTCACAAATCCCAGCTTTGACGATGTCCAAATCTGTCCTTTTGCCTTGTCTTGTGGCTTCCCTAGTTCTTTCAGCTTGTGAAAATCGTCCACCAATTTGATTGCACGACTGGCCGCGTTCTACGTTATCTACATTTTTTTAATAATTCCTGCAATATATTAATATATTATTTTACATCTTAATAATAATAATACTAATACATCATAATAATAATAAAAAATTTAGTATATTTTATCCTAATAATAATAATAATAATAATATAATAATAATAATAATAATAATAATAATTTCCATAAAAAATAATTAAAATTTCAGCCCTGACACGCCATACTTAATTTGATCCAACGGTCGAGAATATCCGTGAGAGGGCTGGCCATTTATCTCAACGACTAGTCCGATATCCCGTAGTCAGTGTGCCGTTTGAGGTTCAAACCTTTTTCCTTTTCTTATTTTCACGTTTTTAATTTTTTGGGGGGTTCTTTTTCTCTAACGTTAAACAAAAGTTAGGAGAGAGAGAAAAACCGTCAACGCGCCGTTATATGATAGGGTTTGGAGTGAATGAGAATAACGACAGCCCCCTCATAACGGCACCAAACGGACAACGACGACGTCGGTGCCCTCTTCTCTCTCTAGTATTCGTTAACTCCTCTGTCTTCTTCTTCTGCCTCTCTCTCTCTCTCTATCCCTCTCTTTCTCTCTCTAGACTCTACGAGGTGAATCCCTCTCTGAAAGCTTTGGTATGAGGTGCTGGATAACGGTGTGAAGGTTTTGGTTGTATTCCCGCCAGTTTTTAGGTCAGCTTCATATTCGCTAATTTTCGATCAATTCGTGTTGATTTTGCCGAATTTGGGGTTGTGTTCTTGATAGTAAGCTGGTACTGTTTGTTTTGGAATCTCTGTGATGTGATGTTTCAAGTTCCCACTGTTGTTTTTTTTTTTTTCGATTTTGGTTGCGTTTGATGGTGAATTGAGTGCGTTTTGTGTTAGGTTTCTTGATTTGATTTGATTTGATCGGGTGAGTGATTACGGTAAGATCCGGGTTTGATTTGTGTTTTACTGTAGGGAATTGAGGTTAGGGGATTTGTTTTAGGATTTTTAGGGTTTTGGCGATTGATTGTTTAACTGAGCTGTGTCTTTGGTGATGATTAGGTTGGTTAATTGAGATACGAATGTGGTGTTTGCGAACTCTGATTGACGAAATAGATGGGTGAAGGCGAATTCGAGGTGGAATGTTGTTTGGAGAACAAGCAATCAGCAGCTGCTTCGAGCTCCTCGGTTTCAGATGATGGGAGTGGTAGTGGTAGTTTGAAGTCTTCAGGTGTTAGCAGCCCTGCTCCAGCTTCACCCTTGCATCGGTACTTGATCAGTCGATCCCCTCAGTAATCTTTTCTGCATTTTGATCTTAACTCTCCTTTACTACCTAATGTTTTATTTGGATGCTAAGTAGATTACTAGTGCCTATATAATGGAGAATCTGTTTAGCCTCATATTATGATTGTTTAGTCTGCATTTTCCTCATTATATAGTTGATTAGATGCAATTTGTATCAGTGGTGAGGATAGCGGATATGTACCTTCAAATTAGAGGTGTCCAATATATTGTTACTCATTCAGTAAACATAAAATTCATAAATTTTTATCCCACACTATATTTAAGTGTTTTTTTTTTTTGGGAGAGGGGAGCCATGGCCGACCACCTAAGAGATGTGCCAGTGAGGATATTGGACTTCTTAGACAAGCTGGTCCTTGAATAGAAGTGTGATTTTGTATCCCTGAATTCCCTCCTTGTCATCAAAATTTTGTTCTTTATTTGCGTACAAAAGATCTTCTGTTTAACGACATGAGTGTTCAAAGTTGAAAGCAACAATGATTGAATGTAAGCACTATTCATGCTGCATGTTGTGGAACACTATTATTTGTAATTAACCAAGCACATGTTTAGTTTTGAGAATGTTTCAATGATGGAAAACTCTGAAAGTTGATGAATAACAGTAGAAATTACTTCTTTTTACCAACTTGAAGCTGGGGTTAAGACAGCTGGGTTTGTCAATTTGACTTGAACTAGTGGATTTCGCTGCTCGGTAATTTGTTTTAATATAAACAAATTCATACGTCCTAAAATGGGTAGGGAATGCAACAAAAGAATTCTTTCCTTTTCTGAAAGGATTGATCTAACTGCTAATCGTTCATTTATGTACTCCAAATAATGTTATTTAATATATCCTAACTGTCTCTTACTCTCTTTGCAGGCGGACAACTGGTCCAATTAGGCGAGCTAAAGGTGGCTGGACTCCAGAAGAGGTTAGGAACAAAAGTTAAAAAAGTCAAGTAGACATATACTACTATATGTGGAATACATAACATTTTAAATGAAGATATATCTTCAAAATACTTCTATAAGCGATAACAACAAACATCCATTTCCATCACGATTCCCAATGTTGTGCTTGATCGAGGCTAATAAAATGCAGTTGCTTTTTTCTGTCAGGACGAGACCTTGAGAAATGCTGTTGCGGCTTTCAAGGGAAAGAGCTGGAAGAAAATCGGTATGCTGTATATATAGGCTTGTGTGCTTGTCTTAATTGTTGGAATTATACAATATGCTTAATCTTTATCCACACAAATAAGTAAAAATCTATTGGCTCCTTCATAACAAGAAAAGGCCGTTGAACCTGTAGCTTCTGTATAAGCAAGAGTCATGCTGACTTTTAAAGGGCATATATTCAAACTGAAGGTTGCAATTTCTTGTTGGCCACAAAACACATTACATGGAGTGAGCACGAAGGCAAAGTAAGCATTATAGTTACAAGGCCTACCTGAAGGCTAGGGAGAAAACAAAGAGTAGTTTTTGAATTTGGTTTGGCTCCAAGCTTATTGATGTGAAAACGAGCCTAAGCATGAAGCTTTTGTCCGACCCACCAAGCTCAAGGTCGGTTTAGTGGAAACTTGATGAGCTTGGTTTGAATTTATTTGATCTAACTGTGCTCGATTCAAGCTTGGTTCGGTTGAGTTTTGTTGCACCCCTCTTCATGTCGGAGAAGGAAGTTATATTTTGGGGTCTTGATTGAAATAATATAAAATTTTTTTGAGCTCCAATAGTAACCTATTTTCTACAACTAAACCTACACCCTTTTGCATCCATGGGAAAGGTGATCTGGTGGTGGCGGCATTCAAAATTTATTTATTTATTTTATGACTTGGCGATATCGTTGGTCACACTGGAAAGTTAACTTGGTTAGTGCCACATCTTTCTGGTGGTAGAAAGTTGTGTAGGTTTAGTTAAAGAAAAATACGAGTACAGAGTGTTCGAGATCGAAACATCAGTTTAAATTGTTTGCAATCAAGACCCCAAACTAGAGATGATTCTGCGCCAAAAACCCTCGTAAATGTGATGAAACAATTGTGCCCCCTTCCCATATGTGGACACCACAATAATGCCACAGTATCTCTTTTGTGTTTAGCATCATAAAAACTAGAAAATGTAGTGGAGTGATAAGTAGAAAAAAGGGAAGCGAAATTCCGGCTGGGCCACACAGCCTGGGATAGCCTGAGTTTAGTCCATTGTAAAGCCAAACACACAAAAACCAGACCGGACCACCAAAACCTTGGCTGGATTTCACCTCTAAACTAGGGCTAAACTTCCTTAGAAGTTAGACCCCATGTCTCATGTGTACAAGCTTGAAAGTAGTGTTTTGAAATTCTCTAGAGATGCCCTCAGGTTTTTATTACCAAACCTTGGTTGGGTTTCTATTCCAAGTTTCCGGATAAGTATCTCTTTGCTGGACATATTCAACCTTTTTTCTTAATCATTATTCAAACTCTTTCACCTTCATCTCGCTACCTAGCCAAGCATTCATGCAGATCAAATCATCTCACTATTCATTGATGCTATCAAGCTCTTAGAAAGTCTCAGGAGTATCGAGAGAAAGTACCTTGTTTATTCTTCTCCCTCATCTTCCATTTGCTGCTTTCTGCATTGCATTCCATTGCATTTGCTTTATGTATTTTCATGTTTTGTTGTTCTAAGAAGCTAGCCAAAAGAGTTGTCCCACCACCATCAACATCTATGCCATATGCACCTTTCTTTTGTTATTGTTGCATGCATGGTGTTAAATATGATGCTTTCTAGAATAATAACCTGACATTATTAGAAGCCACTTTTGAGTGGGCAGCATACTGGCATTCCCTTTATACCCTAATTTTTGCCCCTGAATCTGATTTCTGGCTCAGGATCACGGGTCACGTTTCAATAGTTTTGTCAATCTTATTCTTCAAAATTGAGTGGCGACTTCATATTTATTTTCGGTTTTCTTGCATTTTGATTATTAATTCTTCCTAATTTAAGCTGAATTTGAACCCAAGAAGATCAGGATAGCTGAAGTACGAAACTGGCTAAGGTTACTCTACCTGAGCAGAATAGTAACCAGAAAGTTATGGTTCCTATCTGCCTCAAAGCTACCGGGTTTCACTATAATCTGTTATTCTGTTTTGATTTCAGTTTAAATTTGTTAAATAAACTAAATAATAAATGGGAAAAGGCATGAAAACAAAATAAACTAAAACAAAATCTCAATCTCATAATTGGCAACCTCAGTCGACTCTCAAAAACAATGTAATCCGCTCATGTCTTGCATGGGAGGGGGGTCCTCGCACCCACCATGCAGTACCTGCACACCACAGTGGCTCTATTTTATTATGTCTACACAGAAGAATATCATGGTGACCTGATAACTTGCATTGCAATACTGATTTCATATTAAGATGTTGCTCATCTAACTTGACATGTTATGTGGTTGCTTGGAATGCTCACAAAACTGTTGGAACATAGCTCTCCTTAGAAATCTGCATGACTGGGTGGAGGATAGTGTGCTGAATCTTTTAGCAAAGCTAGCTGATTGTGAGGTTGCTTTTGAAGGCCATGATGACATTACTTGGCCTCTTCATACAAAGTGGGCAGGTTACTATGAATAGTTTTTGGAAAGGGATTTTTAAAGAGCCGATTCAAATTGAGTTCACATATCGAGCAGTTTGGAAGTCCAATGCAGCCACCAAAGTTTGCTTTTTTGTGTGGGCATCTGTCAAAGGATGGATTGCTGCTGAAGACTTGCATAGGAGAAATTTTAAGTTGGCAAGGTGTTCTATATGTTTTTGTAAAGGAATAGACTATCAACCACCTTCTTATCCGTTGTTGATGGCTATCCGCTTTTATGGAAAATGGCGCTTTCTTTAATGTGACCTCAAGAGTTCAAATAATGTTTTAGTTGCTTGGAAACAAAAGATTGATAAGTGTGTCATATTTGATACCTTTAACAATTTGGTGGTGCACTTGGGAAATTATCGGATTTTTGAGGGGAAGACTAGTAACTAAAAATGATTTTAAGCTTTATTTTTTGTGAACTTTGTTTAGTTGCTGTAATGTTTTGATGATGGTACAAAGTTCACCTTGGATTTTGTTGAGTATTTTGGGGGGGGGGGGGGTCTCTAGGCTTGTGAGTTTTTCAGTTTGCCTCCTATTATAAATGGATGACATCCCCTTTGATGTCCTTTAATCTTCAAATAATAATAAAATAGAAACTTGAGATGTTATGTGTACAATTGAATTTTCCCTGATCTGAAGTACCGTGGCAAAAGGTTCATAACTTGTTAAAAGAACATAGACTTGCAAAAGCCATGTGGTGTGTGGTCTATGCACCTTGACATGAGGGACTATGCACACCACATGGGACCATCTTGCCTCTATTTTGGTCATGTTTGGCAACCAATGGGTAGCTGTTAGCTGTTAGCTGTTAACTATTTGGATTAGCTGTTTGGGTTAGCTGATTGTAGGAAATGTGTTTGGTGAAGTAGCTTTTTATGAAAAGCTACCTCAAAAAATTCCATCAAGTGGCTTTTTGAAAACTAGCTTATTGGGTCAAAAGGCTAATATTAAAAGCTACTTACCAAATACCTCAAGTAGCTTTTTAATCTTGGCCAAAAAGCTAATAGTGTCCAAAAAGCTAAAAGCTGTCCAAAAAGTTGTGTAGCCCTTTATCTTATTTGTCTACACAGAATATCTAATTCATCATGACCCGATGACTTGCATTACATTATCACATTACATCCATTAATATGGCTCGTCTAACTTGAGATGGGTCTTGTGTCCAGCTGAATTTTTCCCAGATAGATCTGAAGTCCAGTGCTTGCATAGATGGCAAAAGGTTCTTAATCCAGAGCTTGTGAAAGGACCTTGGACTCAACAGGTCAGTGAATCTTCTTATTTTGTCCTGGTAATACTGGTAATGAGTATTGGCTGTCATGTGAGACATTCTACTTTCTTCTGCAGGAGGATGAAAAAATTGTTGAATTAGTTGCAAAGTATGGACCGACAAAATGGTCCGTGATAGCAAAGTCTTTACCTGGACGCATTGGAAAACAGTGCCGCGAGAGGTAAACATACAAGGAATAGATGTTAAAATACAATGCCTTGTTGGCCTTGAACAATTGATGACATGGACAAGTGCATCTATTTTGCTTTTAGCTATGTATCATGTCTCTGGTCGATACTGCTCCTTGGGTCTTTCTTTGTCCCTTAACTACATTGATTGCATGATGTGCTTGACTGATGGCTAAGTTTTCTTTCAGGTGGCACAATCATCTAAATCCTGATATTAAAAAAGATGCCTGGACTTTAGAAGAAGAACTCGCTCTCATAAATGCTCATCGGACACATGGGAATAAATGGGCTGAGATAGCTAAGGTTTTACCGGGCAGGTAAGTAAAGGCACTCTTTTTGTAATGATCAGTATGTGAACCTTAGAAATGATCATGTTTTGAATCGTTTTATTATGTCATCCAAGTGGAGAGACAATGTTCCAAAATGATTAGTATGTGAACCCTAAACCCAAAAATGTATTCCTTTTCTATGTTAAAACTTCGTGGAAGTAGGATGCACAATGTTCCAAAATGATTAAACAAGATATGCGGCACAACATATCAGAACAAATTATAATTACTTATATCAATTGATATTTCTGTCTGCAGTTTTATATGAATTCCTGTGAAGGGTCACAGTAGATTTGCTATGTCTTCTACTCATCAGTTGTCTGTGTTTTTTGAGTGATGTTATCCTTGTTGGCCATCCTCCTCTGCCTAGAACAATTAACGAGTCAATAAGTTCCAAGAGGAAATGTACTGCAAGAAATTTTGTTTCAGACTTTGTGCCCATGGTGCCTTTTTATGTATTGTTATGCAAACCTCATTGTAGAGCACTTGCCTCTGCTAGACTCTAGATAACGTTACATAAACAGGCACCCTGGGCACAATGTCAAACACAATTTCTTGCAGTACATTTGAACTTAGTGACTCTCATTAATTGTTCTGGGCAGAGGATGGCCAAACGCTACATAAAAAGACTAGATTAATGTTGGCTTCCAACCATGTTAAAGGGACAGTTCAATGGTGACTTTATTAACTGCCTAGAGATAAAGATGATGAAATATTGGTTCAAGAGACTCATTGTTTAACCTCTGTCTCTTGCCCTTCCTTTTTGTTTTTGTTTTTTTTGCACTTTACTTGAGAGGTTCCTTTAACAAGTGTATGTCTTTTTAAGACTAGCTAGTAGCTTCATAACCAAATTTTTTGCTGAAGAAAATATTTACAAAGGCTCAGTCCGCCCTTGGCAGTTCGCATGTTATGTTGATCACAGATTGGCGTCTGAAAATCTTCTCTATTAGCTTTTTGCACATTGACGACCCGACATCTAGGATTCTAAGGATTCCAATGTGTGTGTCATGCCCGATGTCATTTATTTGTCCTTTTCAGTGTTTCCCGCTATGTGAAGACTAACCTTTTATGTTTGAATTTCGTACTAGGACTGATAATGCTATCAAGAATCACTGGAATAGTTCCTTGAAGAAAAAGCTAGATTTCTATTATGCAACTGGCAAACTCCCTCCTGTTACGAAGTGCAGCCTTCAAAGCAGTTCAGACAGACTGACTTCTAGTGAGGGAATGGCAGTCTGTTCGAATAAGCAATCTGACTCATCTGCGGCCTCAGGCGCAACTGACTTCTCTGGACAAGAAGAAGCTAAAACACAGTTCGATTTCTCTAGCAAAAACCAGGAAACGGGCGCAAGCCTTCATCCTGTTGATTCCACTTATTCACCACAAGTTGTGGAGCGACCGCCTTATGTAGATTTCAGCTGTGGACGTCCCGATTCATTCCCAGTTGCTGATTGTAGAAGTAACAGCATCAGTGATCGTCAAAACACGGTTGCCAACACACCAATACGACCCGTGTATCCGACCTATGGCTCATTATACTACAAGCCGCCTCAATTTGGAAGCTTTAATCCTTCAGAACCCGATTGCGCGCCAAGTACATCAGAAGGGGAAGGCTTCTTCACTCCACCTCGTGTGAAGAGCAATTGTCTATCTATTCCAAGCCCAGAATTGGTGCTGAGAATAGCCGCCAGGACTTTTCCAAACACTCCTTCCATAATAAGAAAGCGAAAGGCAGCAGACATCGAAGCTCTGACAGAAAGAAACGGAAAATCAGACAATGATCATCCCATCACAACGACAAAAGGGTGCTCATCTTCAACGTCAGAAAGAGAAAGGCATGATGGAGTGTTGTTGCCAACTCCACCATCTCATACTTCGGTACTTTCCGAGTTTTGCAGTGGAAAGGCTTTCAATGCATCGCCACCATACCGACTGCGATCGAAGCGTACAGCGGTCGTCAAGTCTATCGAGAAACAGTTGGAGTTCACGCTCGACAGAGGCAAGAGCGAAAGCGGGACAAAGTCTTTAGGTCAGCCATTGAAAGGCAACACTCCGGTGAGAGAAGATATCTCACATACAAACATGGGTGTGACATAGTGTTTCTTTTTGTAAGTTTGGTCCTACTTTTGAGATAATTTAGTGTTCCTTACTACTGAAATTGTAGATGCTTGATTTTTAGCATGCTTCTTTGAGGGCAGTTGATTGCTGTTGTATTTATTATGTTTAGGGAGATGTAGAGGGATACAAATAATGTCTTAAAATGTTGGATGCTACGTTTGCTGCTAACACTACCATGTATAAGACCACACTTAAATGGTGCCTGTCATTGTAGGGGGTGCATGGCCCACATTTGCAATCCAACCTTCACAGTTATATTATCCGTAATTTTGGTCAGTTTTTTGAAAATGCTGAAAATCCTCAAAATTGAAGGCATCGTAATACTATATCTATCATCCATGGTTTGAAAATGTCAAAAATCCACAGTTTCGACAGTTTTTGAAAGTACTTAAAGTCCTCAAAACTGAAGACTAATGATAATCTATAGTTTTGGGCAGGTTTTTGAAAATGTTGAAAATCCTCAAAAGTGAAAATCCACAATTTTGATCAGTTTTTGGAAAAAGCTAAAATCCTCAAACCACAGTTTCAATTCAGTCGGGGGCGGATAAATATAGATTGGGTGTATTTCAGCTTCAGGTAAATAAAAACGGTGTATTTCATTCTTGGGTCAACCCAACGGGTCATGATTGCAACAGTTTTTCCATTTTTTCTTTTAAAAAAGTCTCTTAATACCATTTTTTTGTACAATATACATTAAAAAATATGATTATCTTCTAGTAACGATAGATCATTGTAACTATTTTAACCTAAATTAGAGAAATAACAAATGAGTTACACCTATAGCCTAATAGTTAAAAATTCCAATGAAAAATCACAAATTCTAATAAAGTTGAACTTAAAAAATTATTTTGCCGGTCAAACTGGTAGGTCGAGTTTGAATCACTATTTTCAAGTTCGGTGCATTCGAATTTAGTTGAGAAAATCATGTTCGGATCGAGTCAGAAATTGACAAGTCTAGTTTTGGCCAAACTTTTTAAAAATGTTAAACTTGAAAGTCCTCAAAACTAGAGGTTATTATAATTCACAGTTTTAGTAATTTTTTAAAATGCTGAAAATCCTCAAACTAAAATGATTATTTGTATAAATATTCTGAAAGTTTCAAAATTTTACGCATTCTTTTAATACGTCAATCAATATTTACCAAAATTTAGCCGACCTACATTTATCCCTCCAAGGAACACACAAGGCATACCTTCTCCATGTGCCTTGATCTAACTACTACATTCATGTCTGAGCAGAAAATCTATCAACAAATTGGAAGAAATACAAATTGGCAAAAAATAACCCCAGAAATGGGAGGGTACACTGGAACATAGCAAAGCTGCTGAAACAACTTGCAACTGGATTGACATATAATGCAATCAAAACAATGCAGAATTCCAAAGTTATGTTATACACAAATAATTTACAGGGAAGCACCATAATATGCAAACACTCTGTTGGATTAAATTTTACAACTGAAGCCACGCCCCGCGTTCCCACCAACTTCAAGCCTTAAATCCTGCTGCAGAAGAGGGAAAAATAGGGATCAACAGACAGTAATTATCCCCAACAGAGAAACAAATTCATACATTTAACAAACCTTCTGCTGCTACTACTACTTATTAATATCTGCTTTTTTATTCCAATTATTCCATATATTCAAGTTGCTCCTATTTCAAGAATCAATAAAAAATTTAAAAAAAAGAAGTTGAATCCTATTCGAATTCATATTCATCCAGAACATCATGCAAAATTAAATTTAGCAAAAAAAACGTGCCACATGCACTCAATAAAGGTTCACAAACGGCATGGGCGGATCTTTGTGAGGCATGGCCACCCTTGACAATTTTTTTTTAAAAAATTTAGTATGATTTAGGATAAAGAATATGGATTGTATATTTACTAAATGAGAGTAACAATGTCTTGGTCACCCCTAGTTTTAAGGCATAAATCCGCCACTAAACCTATTACTAGGGCTGTCAAGAATCTAGGTTTGGGTTCGGATCATTTCGGGTTTGGACGGATCGGACATTGGACGAAAAGCGAATGTCCGATAACTAGTTTTTCTGTATTTTCCGAGTCGAACAATTCAACAAGCCTAACTTCGGTCAATGTCGGACGGTCAATAGACAAACAGAAAATATAGTGTCTAGATTTCCAGTCAAATCGGTTGAAGTCGATATTTGGCCGAAAAATCTATGGCCATACCCGGTTTTTTCGGGGTTAGATTGAACCAGGTTTTCAGGCCAGACAGTTTTTGACATCCCTGCCTATTACCATCTGCCGAAAATGCAAGAACAAGAGACTATGATGCAGAATGAAGATAATATGCTGAACAATTTTGATATACCTACGGCAGATACACAAGGACTAGAAACACAAACACTAGCAGCAGACATACATCTGGGATCTCCTTCATTCTAACGGCGATAATATGCTCAGCAGATAAGAAGCCTAATAGTAGTTGTACAGGAATACAAATGCCACTATAAGTTCCTATCTGTTTTTCTTTTCGTTTTTTTGGCCTCTTCATCATGCAGAGTTCCCAATTAAAGTGAACCCCAGATGGACGCGAAACAAAAATAGGATTGAGCAACTTACAGGATTGAACTGAATTAGGATGCTGTCAAAGTGAAATCAACATGGATGTGTTCAACGTTTGAGACGTACATAAGCACTCCTTCAAAGCTCTCTACATGTTAAACCAGATTTTATAGATTTCAAACCAGTTCCAATCACATGACAGTTATCCCAATCAACATTGCTAAAAAGAAATAAATGAAACCGAACAGATCTAAAATGTCCCTAAATACTACTTTATCCAGAAGAAGCCAATTACCTTGGATTATCTAAACCACGAGGAAAGTAGCAACTGTGGTCTGACGAAGAACTTTAGAACTACGATCAAGCCCATGAGAAGCCACCTAAAATTAAACATAATAGGACGGAAAAACAAGTGATACTATTAAAACAAATAATAGATAGAGACCAAAAATACTTGAAATGAAAAGTGATGTTAAGCATGCCCATACCATGTACGTCAAAGCTGCATACCGCTCCTCGTTTAGAAACAATGGCTTACCTCTGCGCATGTCGATATCCTGCAACAAAAACAAATAGTATTATCAATATGAAAGACAAGTACATATAATTTCTGCAGTACAAAACATAGGGAAAGTTTGGCAGTTCCTTTTTCCAAGAAATAAAAATAACATAAAACAAAATAACATAATTAGCTTCCTCGATTGAAGAAACTTAAAAAGGGCACACTTGAAAAGATGGATTTCAACATAGTTCTTTTGTAGTTTATAAAAGGTCTCACGCACGCTTTCACATTAGTACTTTATACCGCACTAACAATCTTAAAATGCAAGTCTCGAACACCCAAACCTAGCATATGACTGACATGTTGTATTTTAGAGGTTTGAAATGACCCAAACCTAAGTCCAAGCCAAATAAACTATTATTGTTTATAATTAAATAATAAATAACTACTACTATCATTATTTACCTCTTTGAGCATATTCCATGCGTCAATTGTAACTTAAAACACTAATTTATTTTAAAAAGAATCCTCTAATAATGTTTCCACAAATTAGATAAATTAAGAATAGAATTTAGTATGGTTTTAAATATAATTATTAAAATTAGAAAACTCAAAAATCTTTCCATGCATCGCATAAAAAAATTCTTGCTATTATTGAAAGCTGAATATCACCAAAAGTAATCCTTCAATTGCAACCAGGGTTAAAGAGGATACACTAGGCACAAAAAAAAAATACACATGGGTGAATGAAAGATAAAACAAACACACAAACTCTAATAAGATGCTTCCTCATCAATAGCCCTGGTTATAACTGAGGTATTCATTCTTTGAGCCTTATTGGCCATCATTCGCATCGCTACTATCCTAACACTTACAAATATTTGAGAAAACTATATCCACAAAAGCCATCTCGACATAAGGTTTCATGGAATGACTAATGACCCTATCTAAGACTTAGAACCTTTTCATAATAATCACTCAGCTTATCTGTTAAAGACAAAATATAGATGAATAGAACTGCCAATAGTTTACCTCTTCACCAAATGCATCAAGGTAAGGAGAGGGCCATGGAGCCTGGCGTGCATTCCGCTGAAGCAGTACTGTTGTTTTCTATTGAAAACACAAGGGGGAAATGAAACATAGCTTAGCATAAACCAAGAACAATGAATGATCTACCTCCTGGAAGAAGCCATAAGAATAATACCCTGATCAGGAGGAATACACCAGTCCCGGCACCACAGGACAATGCATGGTTTTGACAACCACTTTCCCTGTAAGAGACATAATATCATAAATCCAGCTCATTGGCCCAAAATATAATTCTACAGGAAATAGGTTCAAGGTGAAACAGACCTGCAACAAGGCTTCCAGGCTGGCGAACATAGTCTACCACAGAAAAGGCACAAGGCAGGTTCATCCTGAACAGCCTTGCAATCAGGACATCGAGGTCTTATATACCTGAAGCAAAAAACAACAATTTGTATAGATCAAAATCTGAACTGACCAATCGTAAAAGTATACTGCATAGTAAGCATGTGTGAATCGGCTGAAAAGGGAAATAAGAAACACCTCTGCACAAGATCCTGGTAAATCACAGGTAGATGCATCAGCTTAAACGGAACTGCAGGAACTAAATGCAGCGTACGCTGGAAACCTATGTTGCCATACTCCTCGTAGAAATGATGGAACCACTTGAACGACATAGAACGTAGTATTTCATCTTTGAGAACAACATCCAGTGATGGAATTTCAAACATGTTCCGAAGCTCACTAGTTTCATCAATATCCCCTTGCAGATCACTGCTCTCCGGGAAATTTGACATATCTAAATATTTATCAAGTTCATCATCTCTCGAAGGGGACTGAGTTGCAGTACATGAATTTAGGAGTTTCCAAAACAATGCACATCTTCGCAAGTATGGCAAGCACAAATTATGGATGGTATCATTGATGTGACATGAAGGATCAACATAATTCGAGACAAAAAACAGTTCAGCAACCGTATATTTCCCACAAAGCCCAGCAACATCAGAAACTAGACAATCATGGTAGCCCAACTGATTAACATCTTGTTTGGAGTGTACACAATATGTAATTATTGCCTGCGAAGAAGTTCCAAAGGAAAAAAGGAACAAACTTCAAATAAGGATCAGTTCATTAGGGAGCAGACATATGAGGAATCTTTTACCAACCTGAGCGACAGCTACACCATAAAAGAGATGAACAAGAGAAAAGAAGCTCTCCTTCAACAATATGAATGGATAAGGAAGGCAAAACAGAATCCACATTAGTGTTGAGAAAGGATCACGGGTGAGAACAGGACAAGAAGCTTCATTCCAAAGCTGTATATCAGGAAATGCCATATCTGCATCTGCATGTTTTAATAAGCGCAAAATATTCCCTGCAGAGTTAGGCAAATAGAACAGTCAAAAACTTTTGCTTGAGATCACATTTCCATGCAATCAAGTGTAGGAAGATCTACAAAAACAGAACTTGTGCCTCCAGTGTTGGGAGTCCATGCAATCAAGTGAAGTATAATGGATGCAACCTTAAATCCACAGAAGTTACGGGGAAAAAGTACTAACAACTATACCAAAAGCAATAGAGAAGGAAATGGAATTAAATATGACAAAATGCCTATACAACTCAATTTCTTTCCATCTTATCAGAAAGTTGCAAGAAATATAAGTCAGGCTTATGAGAAAATAGTATCAACAAAGTAGAGGACCACGGCACCCATCAACAAACTCCCCTCATACTCAGTTGAACTAAGAAAATGGAGCAGACACTAACAGCGGAAAACTGTAACACAGTTCCTGTGATGGAAGAAGTAGAAAATCTATAAAAGTTCAGGAATTACCTTCTTCGCTCAATGCTCCTCTAAAGCATTTATCATAGGAAGCACCAGAGCAAATTGATGCTGCGAAGAGTTGAACACCTCTAAATCTTAAAAGCATGTCAGGCAAATTCTTGCTTCTTGTGCTTTGGATGATTCTCAGCAGCAAAGGCAATATAAAGCCACCAGTTGACCTTAATTCACTATACAAAGGATTAAGACCACTACGTGGACTCAAACTACTCCTTCCACAACGGGCTGCTATCTCTGTTGATACAACAGTATACTTAAGATTGTCCCACATAAGGGCAGCGGAGCTCACTCTGTTTGACCTAGAAAACACATCTTGTTTTCCTGGAAAATACATTCCAGTAAGCATCTGGAAGACAGGTTCAAGATTAGGTCTTAGCCTTCTATTTCGCTGCACAGGTAGAGCTTTTAAACTATCACCACTTGAAACAACCCTTCCTGCCGTTTTCAACATAAACAAAGCATTTTGAAGCCGGAACAAACTCTTCCCCTCCACCGTGGAGTCCCCAGATGCAGAAGAATGTGACAAAGAACCAGTCAGATCTTTTGGCAGCTCCCAAAATTTATGAGAATCACTTGGTGCAGCAGGCACTGTGGAATTTGCGAGGCACCGGCACACTGGGCACAGAAACTCGCCCTGGATAACAGCAGTAAAAGATAAATATCGGCACAATAGAGAGTAGATAAGACCTTATAGAACCATACCTGATCTGGATCAACAATATGACCACCTTCAAACAGCATTCGCCTTGTAAATCTGTTAAAGATAGAATTTCAGTAATCACTAATCAGTATCTGAACTAAACAGCTCAGACAAGATGGGAAGGCATACTGCTAGAAAGGTAAAGTGAACGGAAATATAAGATTCACATTCCCACCATCACCAATTTAGACCCTTTTAAACCTGCTCTTTGAGCCATTAACAGTAATAATGAGATAAAACTTATTTTCTTGTTTTAACAAAAAAAAATTAAATATTTTGAAAGAACACATCACATGAGCAAAGTAGAAACAATGACTCCTTTCCAAACCTTGAATTACCACATCTCCCTTCCTCAATTCTATGGTTTCTAGAAAAAGCATCAAATGCCAAAATAAGAAAAACAGCTTCCACAGGTCCAATATTATAAGCATCTAGGAATCAGCCTTTCACTTACAAAGATAAGTTGCCTTCATGGAATCTCTCCACATCCTCAAGCAAGATTCACACTATGTCCAGCTATTGTTTAATGTACATTTGATATAAGGCTTTAGTGTTTTGCCGCATCCGCGGGGGGGACCTGGTGTCCATGAATATCTCATATTTTCTCTTGCAAGTTGCAATTGGAATCTCTCTTGCATATTTGCAGAGATGAGGTAAATTGGACACTTTTCACTTGGCTGATAGTGCCTCTGAAATTGTAATATAGCTCATCACATCTTTTAACTCACAAGTATGATCACTTACATTCTATCACTTTCTTTAGACCGCCAACAGTCATTATCTATTATATCGTCCCCATATAACTGCATTTGACTTCAATTAACATTTACAAAGAGAGAGATCAGGTACTCTATCAATGCCACACTTCCAAATCAGATGCAATGCAGTATTCCAAAGAAAGCCTGATTTGATTTTGGGAACTCACCTTTCTTTCAATGAAGACAAATAGCGGTCAAGACATCCTTGATGAACAGCATGGCCACAAGAGGAAACATGAATCCCATCAGAATCCTTTGGGCCAAAACCATCATAAGAAGGGGTCTGCCCGGAGGACTCAATTCGCTGTGAACTTTGTTTCTGTGAAGAATTGGACTCTGCTGTCAGAGCAGCTATATATTTGCCAAGCAACAGCACAGGATCCTGATAGTACGATTTCACATCATAATCTCCGCAGGATGTTCCTTGATCATCCTTTATCTTAGAGTCATGAGTATTACTGTCCATCTCTTTCCAAATAGATAAGAACATATCCTGCTCAAAGGACTCCAGGGAAAATGATATCTTTTCCCTCCTCTCACCAGATCTTGCAGGGATGTCAAGGGTCCGCACCTCAGGAAATACTGACTTGAGGTATTCTATAAAAGAATTAAGTTCTGCAGGGTGAGCCCAACAAGCAAACTCATCTACTGCACCTTGAACTAATTGTGTCATCTGTGAAGATGATAAATTTTCTCTGACAACAGCCTTCGTACTCCCACTTCCAGCGGACAAATTTGTTCCCCCACTAGCTTCTGAAGGATTTGCCATCACATCCAATGGGAAGCCTTGGTCCCAGGAAGGAGGACCTCTGTTAACAAGACTGACAAGCCTAGATTTCTGTTTAACAATCAGCAACGGACAACCAATAGTTAGTATTTCCCTCTGGTAGTTAGACAAAATTCTAATTACCAAAGTCACCAATAAATAGCAAACTTTTACATCAATCACTATAATCACATCAAATGAGTAGTAATCATACCTGGAGAAGAACAAGGAACGATAATGGGCTTTTAGAGATGGGATCACGACAAAGACAACATATATGTGTTTCTTCAGAATTTTGCGCTGATTCAGAGGCATTTTCTTCTTTTCCGAAGGAAGAATCATCTGAGCCACTCTCTGATGTTGACTTCAAAGTAGCCAAGAATTTAGACTGCTCAGCTTTCATTTTTGCCTATAAATGAACTAATGAGTTAATACAACCACAAGAAAAGCCAGTAACTACAATCACTATACATATCACTCTAGATCGTGCAATATCTAGTGGTTGGTGAGTAGTAAGGTACTAAGGCAACAGTTTGCAATTAATACCTAAACTAAAATAATGGTTGAACATTTTGAGAAGAAATGTAGAATCTTATTATGCTAAGATTATCTTAGCACTTTTGTTCTAAGATTCTTTTAGATGCCTAAAAAGCGCCATTTTTGTGAACATGCCATAGCAAAATAACAATATTGTCATCCTTGAATTGCCAACTTACTAATATCGCAGCTTGTCTTTCCCTGGCTTTCATCTTGCGCTTCTCACTATCAGAAACTGTACCTAAGTTGATGGCTTCATCAGGCTGGTAGTTGACAATTTCTGGGGCAAGTTTCTGTAGTTGTGCCATGCAATTAGAGTCTACCTCGGCAAACTTCTTCAGCAAATTCTCCACGAGAGAAGAGAGATTGAAGTTCCCAGCTTCTGTAAAGCTGTCTGAATTTTGCTTCTTATGCATCCTCATCAAAGAAACCAGAAGTGACAACAAAGTCTCCTGATGCGATCTTCCATATACATCCACCCCAATTTGCTCAGTTGCAAAAACCAGCAATGGAATATCACCATGATGACCAGATTGATGACGAGATCTACTTTCCTGGAAACAAATATCTAATCCTAGTGATAACAAGTGAAGAGTAGCAATAAGCACTCCTTCAGGTGCACGTGACTCAGACGATCCATCGGTAAAGACAGTATAAAAGAGAACAGCCCGAATGATTTGGAGAACAATCTTGCAGGTAGCAATCCTAGCTATACCAATTAAAGGTTTATAAACATGGGTCCACTTTGGCAACTGAGCACCCAAGGCAGAAACACCACAAAAACGAGAATATCTTTCTTCAGCAACCTGCAAATCCCGCGGATTCCAGCATGGGTGATAGAGATCAAGTTCTTTCCAAAATGGCAACCGGAGAGAGTACTTTCCCTGCAATTCACAAAATGAGCACAAAAATCAATTGACTAGATAAAAACACAAATACCTAAAACGTTAACGATACGCTACTAAGCAAGAAGCACACCTGGTTCATTCCTGAAGGATTAGAATACTGTGCAACTTTATCTAACACATCCTGCAGCTGATCCAATTTTGACAGGTCCCGGGGAACAGACTTCACCAATTGACTGTGTGTAGCATCACCAGTTGCAAGTTTGCAGACCAGCTCCCTTTGTAGATTCTCATATGGCGTTAGTCCACAAAATCGCCTCTCTTTAACTATCTGTATGATCAAAGTGATCAACTCTTGCACCAAAACAGGTTCATACCTGTAAAATAAACAAAAGCGAAAAGCGTCCATTATAGTTTACAGAGGCCACAAGCAGCTTCCCAAAAATGCATCATCAAATAAGGGACACAGACAAAAATGAGAATAAATACATTCATGCATTAGTGTTTCCCTACGGTGGCTGTATATATATACCATGTGAGGTTCTTCATATAATGTCAGCTTTTTTTTTGATGAGTAATGAAAAAGATATTTTAAAGATAAACCTAGAGATGAGTGTTGGCTCTCATATGCAAAAAGGGCAATCACCAAAAAATAATGTGGTACCCTCAAGCTATCATGACTAAATCCATTCATCAAGACACCTCCGTACATCAAGCCTTTGCTACAACTACACAACATTATCAAAAAAAAAAAAAAAAGTTTAGAGCTTGAAATATTGAAAGGAATAAGCTTTGCCATCAACAATTTGATGGTTCCTTCTTTCCAAGTACACCTCCACATAGCCAACGGAGCCAATTTCAGAACCCTAAGAACCCACACTTCTTCAATATCCTTCTCCATACTACCAAAACATCCTTGGCATCAGAAGACTGAACCCAACTAACACCCCAAAAAAATCATAAAAAACAGAAACAAATACAAAGAGAAGCAACTCAATAACAATGAACAAATAGGTGGACAATTGATCTTTCCTCTAAAAGGCACATTGTAGACCCACTTGCCAAGATCAAATTCTTCCTTTAAGCATATCCTCTGCAGGAATCTTGCCCTTAGAAGCCACCCTTCCGAGAAAAAAAGCCTTTTTAGAAGCATTAGACTTCCAAGTGGCCCTCACTGGAAAGTTAAGTCGCTAGTCCAATTTCTTTTTGACAAGTAATCAAAACATATATTGCAAAGAAATCCAGGGGGTGTCACATTGTCACCCATTTACAAAAGGGGCAAGTACAAAAGCCCTCAAACTCTCATCAATAATATAATCAACAAAATTCAACAGATTCAAGTTTCTATTACCCTTAAAAACAACATTCCGACCATATAACATCCTCAAAAGCTAGAGCTTGAAATCATCAAGGGATAAAGATTTGTCCTCCGAAATCCATAGATTTCCTTCGAACCATCTGGCCAACCAAACAGCTACAGGAACTAAAATCCACACATCACGAACCTAGCCTGTCTTCATCCCTCTCTTCCAAACCACCAAAGAGCCACTAGTCCTATTAGTATTAACCAGCTTATCACAAAAACTCTTCACTCTGAGATAAAATGTTCAAGAGACCAGATAATCTCATAATTTATTTCACTAGATTTTAATCAAATAACAAACCCAAGAAAGTAGTTTTACTCTATTTCTAATTCGGAACCCAATCCATACCTCTAAGAGTCTTGCCAAGGCAGGATATGGAGACTGTTATGTAAAAACATTCACAAAGATACATCTAAATTTGCATTCAAGATTCAACTAAACTTGAAATTCAATGAAAACATGGAACTTTATATGATTGATACGTGATAGCATATTATATTAGCACCTGCTAAGAGTATTCACATAATGCAATTGCTTGATTTTGGCAACCATGGGACACAAAGAATAGCTTAAATATTGTGTAAAAATCCTCAAGTTTCTCAAAGGGGCCACCATACAAGTCAATGAGCGCTACACAAGTAGGGAGAAAAAAGATTCAAAAAATTGGTACCCCTACATAAATTCTAGATGCACCATTCTACACAAGATAACTAACTTAGCCAAAATGCTAGCAAGAAGCAACACTGGGAATAAATAAGAAGACATTGGAAAGGGAATTCAAGAACAGCAAGCCACTTGAACAAGATAGCCTTATAAATTATAGCCAATTTACATCATTAGCAGACAAAACTCATAACCCAGGACCCAGAAATAAGGCATAGACTTTGAAAAGAGCACATACTCACTAGAACGCTTGAGATCCAAGGTGAGATAACTTGACAACTGAAACCGCTCTACCAGTCTTGTCACATAAAGATCAGCTGGAGCTAAAGCAGCACATATTTGCAGCAAAAAGAGATCAAGCTCTAGCACCTGGTCAGACCTGCAAAAATGTAACTCAATTACAGCTAGGTGATACACATAGCGCACTAACACAAAATGTCTCATATGCATGCGTATCTGTCCACCCATAAGCACTGTGGTGGATCAAGATCTTTGAATTAGGGATGACAAATACATTATTACACTTATTTGGTAAACATTTTATCCATATACTATCATACATTATACTAAAATTTAATTTTGAAAAATGGGTTAAGGGTAGCCATGGCCACCCCAAAGCCCCACAGAGATCCGCCACTGATAAGCATAAACTCTAATTCTCTAAACCTAGAATGGGTTACATGATCACGCCAAAAAAGAAAAAGAAAAGAAAAAAATTCAGGTAATGGAAACATGTTAGTATCTAAAAATTATAGACATACCAGCGGAAAGCACGATAATACTCAAATATCACTGTGGCAGCATCCCCATTTTTCCTCCACATTCCAGCACGAACCTGGGCACAAAATACTCTGCTCTGTAGAGGATGCTCCATCATAAATGAAGAGAATCCATATGGATGGCACCCACTGAGTATTTTTCCGAATAAGTCATGGTCACTGGACGATGGAGGGTTAAGACAACTTAATTCACCTTCATCTCCCATAATATCTTTCCCAGAATAGTTTTTGAGAGCCTCCTTCAGAATTAAAGACAGAAAACCATGCAAGGGAGTGTGTACCGACACCTCTTGTGAACTAACATCGTACACTATATCAGGCCAATGGGACAAACCTAATAGGGACAGAGCATCTTTATCTAAAGAGTTTTCAGTTTCCATGGCAACGGAATCATTATCCAGATCACCAGTATCCATATCCCAAGAGACCACACCACTTTGTGCTTGCAAGTTGACATCAGTAGAAGAATATTGGCTACCAAAATCAACGGGACTGCTATGTTTAGTTATTGCTGAGGACCCATCAAGCAACCTTGAAATGTACTTTCCCTTCCTAGCCCTCAATAATGCTTTCTTGAAAGAAAAGAAATTTTCATTCGAGACACCACTAGTGTTGGACGCTAGAATGTTACTCCCAGCCAACCAGCTGTCAATAGCCCTTAGTGACTCACTAGTCAGCCGAGAGACAGATGACGGAAGAAGAAGACGATGGTGACCATCATGTTTCTGTGCCATGGACTCCACTGAACTGGTCTGAGCTGCTGAGCTGCAGACAGAACTTTCCTCTGAAAGCTTTCCCACTTTAGCATGTCTTTGACCAAATCCATCATCTGTTTCCTTTCTTTCTCTCTCAAAAGGTACCTCCGCATCCACTTCAACATAGAATGCACTCTTCACCAAGAGTGAATGAACATGGGCTATGGTATTGCACATAAAAAAAGGTAGATGAGCATATTCATTTTCTTCTTCTACATGCATTCCAGTCTCTCGCTTTTGAGGATTCATGCCTTGCACCAACGACAAAATTTGTAACCATGTTTCAATGATGTCTATCCTTTCATGCTTCACATACTTGACTACAGTAGAATGGCTCAAAACAAATTTTATATCTTCCATCACACGAGCACATGTATCAAATACACTAACCCACTTGTTAAACTGCAAAACAATTTTCAAGCAAAGAGTAAAGCCAATGATCAAATATATCTACTAGCTTGCAACAGAAATTCTGGTACAACAAATAACATTTTAAAGAAGAGAAAGAAAAGACTAAAATAGGGATCTTATAGCACAAGAGGAGGGAACTGATGAAGCACATCAAAAACTGATACAAATTACATGAACCCCAAGGAAACTAGATGATACAAATTACACGAACACCAAGGAAACTGAAGACACACATCAAAAACTGGACAAGCTCAATAGAGTAAAGATGGCTCTTACGACATACTTAATGAATACAGCACTGAAAAATCAGAATTACAATTCTAGCTCCTATAATACCACAGGTTTATCAAATCAATAGATCCTTTAACTAAAACCCATGAACAACCATATAAAGCGGATTCCTAAGTATTATATCTTTTATCAACTGTTTCTTGGATCAGCCCTTATTTCTCATCAAATTCACTACAACCCCTGAATTCCTCAATTTTGCCCACCATATTTTCTCCACTGCATCATTCCTGTACATAGCCTACTACATTCTCACATGGGCCCACATTGGAGACCGCTCATATAAAAATCTATGATCACAAAATTCCACCAGCAAGTTAAACTCATACAACAAAAAGAAGAGCATGGATAAGAAAGCAAAGGGACTCACTACGAAATGTCACTGCCTTCATGGTAGCCGTCCAAAAAGGGGGTATTAAATGGCATGACAACATGCAGAAGAGAGCGAGACAAAAGAAGATGTGAGAGTGTGTGTGTGTGTGGGTGGGTGGGTGAGTGAGTGAGAGAGAGAGAGAGAGAGAGAGACGAGGTTATCATAACTTATTGTGGAACTTTCAGCTTTGTTTTCCGCAAGCAAGCCACAGACAACCCTACCTAAGTCTAAGGTAGATAAAGAAAGTTGATGAACGGCACTAAAGTCAGGTAGGCCTACAGTTGTGAGAAAGAAAGAGGGAAAAAAAGAGCCAGGAAAAACTAGACGAAAGAGGAAGCAGTCTTAGAAGAAAATAAATGGAAAAGGACATCCTCTAAGATATGAAAAAGGAGACAGAGGAAAGGAGACAAAAACAGAGAAGGGGAGGAAATAGAGAACAAAACAGGGGACAGATACTCATATCTCCTGAACATCTCCCCTCATTTCAAATCCTCCAAGGAACAGAAACAATCTCAGTTAAAAAAATTCCTTTGCTTCCCTCATTCCTAACACCTTTGCTTCCGGTAAGGCAATGCTCATATCAATATCCACAAGAACTGAGCGCCACAGCTCAGTATACCCCACAGTAAAAGTCTCACACATTATTATACTCAGAAGTGCACACACAGAGCATTGTGAAAAGTTAAACAGCTTACCTGCAAGCGACCATCCTCGCCACAGCAAAAAACAAGAATTTCTCCCAAGCACTCCAACAGTATAACCAAAAGATTTCTTTCCTTCACAAGACGTGGGGTCAATGTGGGGACGGTGAAAATTTGCACGCCAAACATTGATAGCAGAGGATATTTTTTGAAAACAATGTCACCGGATGCTTTAACAACCTCAGCCACAGGGACAGGGTAGTAGTCTACAAATACTTTTGCGAATTCATACTTGAATGTAGGCTCACCCAGAAGCTTGAGAAGCAATTCATGCAACTTCTTTGTGACATCCATACCCAAAAACCTCTCAGCTCTTACCAACAAGCTAAGTAAGCCATCTGTGCTCATCAACCTCTTCGAGACAAAGCTGAGCAAACTCTCACTGGTATTGCAAAACTCGAGAAGCATCTCCACAATAACAAAAGTTAGCTCACTAGCAACCTTTCTCAGTCCTATTGCAAGATTGCTGACAGTAGAATCTTCCCTTGATGTGGTCTCAGCAATTGAAAGTCTGTCTTTCCAGCATTTGAAGAGAGCATCTAAAACAGGCCCAACAGAATTGCCGATCTCATCAGGAAGAGGTATTATTTGTTCAGCACCTTTGTGCTTGGAACAGAAGCCCTCGCGTTTCCAGGCAGTCTCGTCTCCACAATCACAGCAACCTCCTCCAGTGTAAATTATAGAATAGTCATGATTCTTGTGATTCCCATTCCGGAAACATGGAACACATATCGCACAAGTAGGATCAAGTTCACAGGTTTGACAACGGAATGCTATGTCATTTTTTCCCCAAACAGCACCACACACACCATGTTGACCACTTATTTGAGCCACATCCTTCAGAGCAGTGCCAGGATCACCCTCAAACATCAACCATTTTAACCAAAGCATACTTTCACGATACTGTTCCTTCAAGGGTGGATGGCCCAGAGCCTTTCTAGAGCTAGATTTAGTTTCATTCACTGCTTCTGTGACGTCTGCATCTCTGGGTAAAATAGCCCATACTATCTCGGATAGGAGAGATTTGTTGTTTTTAACAAACGAAACCAAACCAGGCTGAAGGTCTTCCAAGCATTCCTCTGGAACTCCAGTGGTAGCTAACCTCTGCGAAACAAGATTTGTGTCAGAACCAGCATGTAGACCATCAACATAGATATATAAAGGACATACATTAGGCATACAATCATCAACAGAACATACAAGGCAAGAAAGAGCTTTGGCATTTGGCCTTTTAGCATTTGTCTCCTTTCATTGACGGGGGTTAGTTGGGTTAAACGTTTGACTGTCAAGACACTATGACTTGGAGAAGAAGAATGAAGAAGAGGTGGATTCCTGGTGTTTGAAAGTTGATTCCATGGGATATTTCGTCAAGTACATGGAAAGATGAAAAACGCAACGAGTTTTTCCCTGTGTGCGAGCTTTGTAGTGTTGGAGCCAAGTGTTCAATTGTGGAACAATTATGTCTCATTTCTTTCTCTCTTTTTGATGAGTAAACAATAGATTGCATTAGAGAGACACCAACAGGGTGCTACTCATGTACATACAATTGTGTCTCTTTTGGAATACGCACATACAACTATGCATGAGAACTAGAGGTCATGATGATTTTTGTGACTGCCCCTTTGTACCTAGATGAGGATGGCACCCCTTGGTGTTCTTTGATGCAATCTTTCTATTACTAATCCAAATGGGGGTGAGAATAGCCGCCAGCAACAATCCACAACAGATCAAGCATCTATCTCCCTCTAGCATCTTTATATTGACAAAAGATCTTTGCAATAGTTTTTAGATATCCTAGAAGAGGGCTCTTTCCCCTCTCAGGTTGTGAACATGTGACCTCGTTTTCTTAAGCATATTTTACTTTTATTTATTATTTAAAAGAATATTCACCAGGCCTTTCAGGTCATGAGTTAGTTCTGGAAGCAGCCTCTTACAGAAATGCAAGGTAAAGTTTGCCTACATTACACCTTTGAGGGGGAACCCTTCCCCGAACCCCCGCTTGTGAGAACGCTTTGTGCACCAGGCTGCCCTTTTAAAATAATATTCACTATACTTTTACACATCTTTACTGATAGCAGTACTTCTCAAATCTGTTAACTAAGAGCCACCACAAAGGGTCTAAAAATTGAAGTGCAATAACTGAAAAGAGCAAAGTTTGCATCCTGGGAACTAAAAAGCTACCAGAAAAGTTTAATGGATGAAACAGAATGTTCTTCTAAGGGGGACACTTGTCTGGCCAACATTTCATCACATCATCTCTTTTTTAGGATGGTTCGATGGATTTGTGGTTTCACTAAACTGGATACGGTCAGGACCAATGTGTGTCGCAGTAAGTTAAGGGTGGCCTATATTGAAGATAAGTTGCGAGAGAATAGGCTAAGATGATTTGGCCATGTGCTTAGGAGGAGCGTGGATGCTCCAGTTTGAAGATGTGATAACATTGCTCTCCCACCACTAAGGTGTAGGCATGGGTGTGGGAGGCCTATGAAATCCATGGCAGAGGTTATACAAGGCGAATTGAAGCACGTTAGGTTAGTGGAGGACATGGCTTTTGATAGGACCGTTTGGCGAGCCAGAACCAAGGTAGTCCGTTGAGAGGGTCGAGAGGTTGTCTTTAGCTTGTCTCCTTTTCAGTGCCTCTTGTGTTTGTGCTTGTGCTAGTGTTCGTGCTTCTGTTTTTGTTTGCGTTTTTCAGGTACATTTACCCCTCCTGCTTATCTTCAGTCAGGTATATTGTCTCAATTCTCTTCTACTTTCGCTTTTTTGGCTTCCTAGGTTGTTTTTCTTGTTGGTTTTCGGAAAGATTTCCGTTTCGCTTTCTCAAAAGGTTTTTTCTTAGGTCTGCCGGAGCCTCTTCATGCATTTTTGTGCATGACGGGAAGGTTGCCTACATGTGGACTCCCCCAGACCCTGCGTAAGACTATACTGAGGTTGGTTGTTGTTGTTGTTGTATCTCTTTTTCTATTCACTCAATTCAAGTACAAGTGGCTCAAATATCGCTTAAAAACTAAGAATCAATTTCTCAAATGGAAAGGCTTTTCATCAACAATCAAATAGGCTTAAAAAGGATGATTGGTTTCGAAATTTGGAGATAGTGATGAAAAAAATCAGAGTTGCACTAATGGTGGTGGTGGTGAAACTAGGGTTGGCATGTCACAAACATTACTTCAGAGGCTACGGATTTTATAGCAAGAATTGATCACATTGAAATACAAGTATACAACTAGGAAACTAAAATTTGAGAGGTCCTAAAGTTTGTAGACTAAACTTTCTAATTGTTACACCGAATTTTCTTTTATTGCACTTTCCGGGAATTTCTATGCCTAGAAAAGTAGAAAGTGTTAAACCCCTCGCTCCCAGTACAGGTCATTCTCTCAAATGTTTCTCCAAGAAATCACTGCTCTCATGCTCTATGTTCCTCAATGCCATCCAAATATTAATTCTAGTTTCACCATAACTCTAAGCCCCTCTAGCATCCCCCCGAGGGGGGAGGGCAATCTCACCCATCATTTCTAATGTTCCAAAAGGCAGAACTTCCCGGCCCAAACCCTAGGACAGGAAGCCTCACACAACTTGAAACTTGGAAGTTAACAAACACAATTATTAGAATATTTCCTACATTAAGGCTCTATTTGATTCAAAGAAAGTGAAATGGAAAGAAAGTCGTTACCTCCTTACTAAACTAGTTAAATAAGTCCATATTTTCCTACCAATTCTTCATTTTATTTTCCAACTCTCATATCCTCACTTCTTAGCCTATCACATTTTCCTCCACTTTGTTCCCAATTTTGGGAGGAAAGTTTTGCCAACAAACCAATCAAATTTTCCATGATATTTCTAACCCTATTCTTCAATTCTTCCAAAGTTCTTTAGGTAAAATGAAATAAAGTAGGTTATCTTCTAAATTTATTTCTTTCCATCTCATTTTACAAGAATCGAATAGAGCCTAAAGGCATAGATGATATAGATTTGCAACCTTAAATCAAGGTGAAATACTAGGAAACAAAACCCAAGTGGGGGTGGGAAACCTTGAATGAAAATAAACCATTCCACCCCCATCAAGCTTCTTATATACCCTCACAACCAAAACATTCCAATTGAGCTTCTTCCAGGCAAGAACCACATCCAATTCCAGCCTCAGATTGAATCATTTCCAAGCAACAATCACATCAAACACGACACAAACAAAAGCAACAAAGACAACGAAAGAGTGAACAAAAACTGAATGACCTGAAACTAATCCATTCTACTATCATCAAGCTTCTTATATTTCCTCACCACCAAAACACCCCAATTGAGCTTCTTCCAGGCAACAATCACATCCAATTCCAACCTCAGATTGAGACACTTCGAAGCAAGAATCAATCACATCAAAACGACACAAACAAACGCAATAAAGACGACGAAAGATTGAACAAAAAATCAAATTACCTGAATGATCCGATCACGAGGAGATAGATTGGAAGGCAATTGATGAGAAGGCGAATCAATTTCCATTCTGAAAAGCTTCCGCAACCAATCGACGCAACAGTTGGTGGTGAATTGGCTGGTTTCACTACCCAGCCTGTCTTCTGTTGATTGATTGCTTGATGAACCCGAAAAAGTCGAGATGATGAAATCCAAATGGGGAAGAAAAGGAGCTTCCAAAACCCTAATTGAAGAACAGAATCAATCTGCTATGGAGTGTTGGAGTTGTTAAAGACTATTAATGGCGGCAGTTTTGGATGATCGACACTCTCTCTCGAACATTTGTTTCACTCTCGGACTCTCTTCCGAGCTTTTCCCTCTCGAATCGCGGCTCAATTTCTCTGGAATATTGTGTAATTCGGATCATATGAAAATTGTTGTGAATTTAAACACCGATTATTGTCGATAAAACTATAATATTAATCTTGACTCAAAAAAAATATGTATTAATTAATCTTGACTCGAAAAGAAGTTGCTATATATTAATCTTTGAGCAAAAGAAAGCACTGTGGATCGATAGCCCTGTAAAATTTAAGGCCCATGTAATTTTGCCCGATTTTAATATTCAAATTTATCCAATTAAAAAAAAATTTGGTTTAATCTGAATCCTGTTTCGATAATGACCGGATTGATCAATTATTCGGACACAATGTTTCTCTTTTTTTCTATTGTATGCATCCAATTTTGACTCGAAATTAGTTTCTTTTGAATTGTCCAACTCAGGAAAAAAAATGAGTCTGTAAATTAATTTTTCGTCCGCGTTTTGATATTGACTGAATTTGACCGACCATGATTGAGCCAAACTCAATTTTTTGTCAACTCTAACCATGGTGGCGCTATTGATCCACTGTCGATCGATTTGACTTTTAAACGTTGAACGTACTCTCTAATAAAATATGTTACGAAATATAGAAAAATAAAATATAAGTGTAATTAGCAACATAAAAATAAAATTAATAAATGTAAATTTGATAAAAACAATTCTACAACTTCGATAATAGAGATAAAATGTCTGATAGGAAAAAAAATTTTCTGCCCAAATGTCTGATAAAAAAAAAATCTCTGACCATTGACAACAATTTACTCATTCTGCAAAAGGTCCCAATAGACATACGATCATCATAAATCTCCTTCGACACTTCGATCTTCTAGGTATGGATCCACGACCTCTTTTGAATAAAATGAATGAAACTATAACAAAGAAGGTTGATAGAACTCAATAAATTATTATCTAAGGGTTTAGAAAGGGCTATGACAATGAGGGTAATGGCATTGATACAAATTGAAAAACCATTAAGCCCCTAAATTTTGTAAGTAACTTGTGGGTATGGTAAATGTTGAATTTTGGTAACTTTTGGTAGCTTTCGGTAATTTTTTTTTTTTTTGTAAATTTTGGTAACTTTTTTTAAGTGAAAATGTTAATTTTTTTGGTAAATTTCGGTAAGTTTTTTTTAAAAATAGTGAAAATGTTAATTTCAGTAAAAAAATCTAAAATATTTAAAGTTAAAATGTTTTTTTTTGATAAATTTCGGTAACTTTCAGTAACATTCGGTAACTATCGGTAATTAATTACCTTACCCCAAAATACCCATGAAATTTACAGGGCCTTAAACGAGGAGGGTGATGATAATAACGGTAAAGGTAAAGGAAGGAAGTTGGTCGACTTCAAATATGAAAAATTACCCATACTCTGCTAGTTTTGTGTATGAATTGGATATGTTGACCATGACTGTAAGCTCCTTCATGAAGTAGAAGAGGATAATGAGATGCTCTATAACTATGGGGAGTGGCTTAGGGTTAGCCATAGGAAATAAGTTAACATAGGCACACAGGAGAAATAAGAATAGGAAAGAAGTAAACTTGAGGAGTTTTAAATGAATAGTGGGAGAATCTCTAGGATTAAGAATAAAGGTAAAGTATCTTGGACTAATACGGAGACACTCATCAAGGTCATTACACAAGCCATTATTATGTACTTCATGAGCCTTTTTAAATCGTCAGAGCGTCCTCAGGCTCTTCTGGCAGACATGGCGCGAAGAGTTGCTAAGTTTGGATGCGGTTCAGGCTTCATTCGTGGGGACCCTGTAACTGTAGCGAAGCGACTTGAGGAGACTTGGCGAAAGTGTTAATTTTTTTGTGTTTTATTTGTGTTGTTTGTCCGGGTTTTGTTTGTGTGATTTCTTGTTGGTTGTTGTCCTTTCGCTATACTTTTCACTGCGGCTTTCGCAGTGTTGTTGCTGTTTCTTTAGCCTCTTTTAACTTTCAATAGTCAAAAAAAAAAATTGTCACATACTTTAGTGAATGACATTCCCAACTCAGTTACAAAATTTTGGTTGGCAAGCAAAAATGTAAATCAAGAATTCTTAGAAGTTAGAGAAGTCTTTGTATACCTCGATGTATTAGAGGCTTGAACTTTGGGGAATGGATTTGTTTAATGATACGTTTTTTGGGAGACTTCTATCTATCCCAAAGTCTATTATTTCAACTTGCAAAATAATTGAGAGAATCAACAATCGAAGAAAAAAATGTTAGTGTGTTAAGGCAAACTAAGAGCTGATGAAACCCTAGCCGTTCCCCTCCCTTTTTCCACCCGAGGCCTGCCACCCGTGGTCGCCGGCCTCTCCTATTATCGGCTAGCGACTTCTCTTGCAGTGTCCATGTTGCCCGATCTCCCTCTGCCTGTTCGCTGTGGTCGGCCTTCCCTTACTCGCAGGTTTCACCCATCGGTAGTCGCTTTGTGGTGTCTTTTGTTGGTGTTCCTGCTTGTCTTCGTGCGCCTGGTGGGGGTCTGGCCGCAGTAGGCGTCTGGTGGATTATGGGCTTCTCGGGTTTACGATGGTCTTCAGTCCGGTTTTTGTGTCGCCTCGGTTGGACGCTACTCGGGGGTCCTGTCTGATGGAGATGTGGCGTTTGGCCTAGTTTTTCCAGTGCCATTTGTTCTCCTCGTCAACAGGTTTCTATCTTCTTGCGTTTGATTTTGTTCTGTTCGGTTGTGCGGTCGGGGGTTTTTGTGAGTGCAATGTCTACTTTATTGTTTCAAGGTGTTCTGTGCTCAAATCTGAGTTGTCTTCCATTGTTGATTCTCTCAATTTTACGGGTGGTCTTGATGATGTGTTGTCTTTGGCGGCTCTTTCTAGAGCTAAGGAAATTGTGTGCATTCTAAAGGATTTTGTGGGGTTGCGGGGGGTGGTTGTCCCCCCCCCCCCCGATTCTGATGTTGTGATGTCTGGGGATGCCGATGTGAACGAGGTTGTCGATCAACATGTTGATACCTCGTATAATGTGTCTTCGGGAGTTGGGTCTCACTCCTTCTCCTTGTTTGTAGATAACCTTCCTGTTGGGGTTGACAATTTGGGTTTAAAGAATTTGTTGATTTTGGTTTTGTCATTGATGCTTACATTCCTCAAAAGTCGGGTAAGAATGGGAAGAAGTTTGGTTTTGTTCGTTTTAGTGACAAGCAAGCGGGTTTGAATGCTATTCGGTGCCTTAATGGTTGACGCTATAATGGGTCTTGTTTAGCTGTCTCGTGGGCTAAATTTCAAAAGAAGTCGAGCTCTAAACCTATCAAGTGGGTTTGGGTCCCTAAAGACAATCAAAGCAACCCGTCTCTTTCACCCTCTTTTGTCCTTGGTGATTATGAGAGAACTCGTACAAACCCTATATGTGCAAAGGTGACTCATTCGATTGGCGGCGATGGCACTCTTGGATCACGTGGTTGTTTTACATCTCCTTTGCGTTCTTATAGGGATGCCCTTTGTGATCCTGCCCTATTGATAGTGAGGACACAGTTTCGATCAAATATGTGTCTGATGTCTCTTCTGATCTTGAGGATTCGATATTGGTTCATTCAAAGGTCGGTGCTAGGAGTAAAAGGAGAGGAAAGGCTCTGTTGAAATCTAAATGGAGGTTGGTTTTGGATGCGTCTCGGAAGTCTAAATCGACGTCTTTGAAACTTCGCGGAAGTTGAAGTTCATTGAGGAGGCTAGAGCGGCGACTGATCGAAAGCAGGATCTGGTGGAAAAGGTTTGTGAGCTAAAGGTTACTCCATCCAAGAAGAAGTGATTGTTTTTTTTTCTTTCTTTGGGTAGTTTTCCAGCTGTACTTAGGTGTCTTTTCGGGCTCTCCTAGTTGTAGCTTTCTGCTTTAGCTGTTTGTTGTGGTGTTTTTGTCTATCCTGTTTTCGCTGTTTTGACGGATATTTGTTTGCATCTTTGATGCTTTTAGCCTGTTGGCTACCAACGATCAAAAAAATAAATAAATAAAGTCTATTATTCCAAACACATTGATTTTTTCCCCGAATTGAAAATTATCATTAACATATAATTTATTTATGGTTGAAATTGTTGAAATTGCTAACTAATTGCTACTCCCTCATTTCCATGTTATTTGTGACTATAACTTTCCTTTTCCAGTAATATTTATTATTTTAAAACTTCAATAATACTTTAATTACTAATTTATCAAATCTATCCTCACTAATTACAAATTTTTCTTCTTTATTCGCCTTTGTTATTTTTATTTATTATTCATCTCTTTCATTTTCAAGAAATTAACTAATGCAAAATGAAAGTTTTCTTAATTTTATGAAGGGTTTTTGGATGATAATATACTGAACTTTTGGGATATTGGACAATAATGCACTGAACTTTGAGGGGTGTTGGACAATAATGCACTCGGAACGATTTTGATGGTGCTTGACTTGGTGGTGATCTTACGGGACAAGCCAAGAAGATAAATTGGCTAAATAATATATAAATTATGACATTTCAGCTAATATTTACAAGCAAAGGTGATTTTATACCATTACAACAGCAATCTCTCAGCGAAAACACATTTAAGCAAAGGAGATTTTATGTTTTTTTACTCTTTTCAAAGTTGATTATCTTTGTTTATGTGTAGATTAGTTGACATATCATAAATTTAAATATTTTTAGGTCAAATCATCTCTCCACCTTTTAAATAGGATTGTCACCGAGTCAACCACTGTCGGAATCGTTCTGAGTGCATTATGTTCAACGACCCCAAAGTATAGTGTATTATTGTCCAAGGTTAAAGTTCAGTGTATTATTGTCCAACACCCAAAAAATTCAGTATATTAGCATCCAAAAACCCTTTTATGAATTACAAATAAATTGAAAAATAATTTAGAAAGGAGAGATTATTAGTAAAAATAAGTCACTATCGATCACCCCATTTTGCAATGAAATTAATGCAAAATTTATTAAACTGTTTGTAATGATAAGATTTTGCATACATCAACCCCAAATATCGGAAGAAAATTGTACACTGATTTGGAGTAATTTCTCTCTCTACGTTGCTCAACCACCATAGCCCCCAGATATTAAATTCTCCGATCGGTGGCGGCCGATCGAAGGCTACCACCGGCACCACCAATCTCCGATCTATTCAGTCTTAACCTTCATTTTCCGGTTTACTTTGGTTTTGGGGTGTTCTTCCTTTGGTTCATGTTCGGTGTGAGTCGGTTGTCTAGTTGGTGGTGCCGGAGCTAACAGTCATGGTGCATGGTGTTCACTGCCATAGTGGTGGTGGGTGCTCGGGGGCGACAGGACCGGCGGCGGTGGCAACCTCGTCTCGGTGGCCAGGTGATTTGTCCCTTTTTGTTTCTGTTTAGATAGCTTCGTTGTTGGGTGTTATGTTTCTAATTGATTAGGTTGAGAGTTTGTAGTTCCAATTTTCAGTAGTTGTGTTTAGTTGTGTTTGAATTGGGGGTGTGGGTGGGTGCTTGATTTCACTCCCAGTGATCATCCTTGTGGTAAGGTTGGTGTTTACTCCCTGTTCTTGTGGTGTTGGGTTGTCTGCTGAGGGCGTGCCTGGGCTACATTACTCTCAAGGTTAGATCATGTTTGGAGCCTCACTTCTTGTAGGTAGTTGGGTGCCTCAAGTTAAGTGGTTGACTTCCCTTTGGTGGTTTGGTGTGCGTGAGTCTGATTCTGGAGAGCTTTATTTTGTAGTTAGTGGGTGGTAGTCCACTTCTCGTATCCTGACGCATATAGTCTTTCTTGTGTGCCTCTACAAATACGGAGAATGAAATTGATGAGGAAGTCCTTAAAATTGTTGCAACCATGCCACATCCTAGACACGCTATTTTCAAAGCGATTGAAATGAAAGAAGAAGGAAACAAGATCTTTAGGAAGAAGGAGTTTGAAGAAGCAACTTTGGCCTATGATACAACTTTTCAATTCCTCGGTGCAGGGGAGCCTTTGTGTGAAGATGATGTTAGTTTGATGGTGGAAGTGGGTACCTCACTCAGCTTGAATCTTGCCGCATGTAGTCTAAAACTAGAAAATTTTAACCAAACCCTCACTTTCTGTCAAAGTGTTCTTGAGTTTGACCCTTTGAATGTTAAGGCTTTTTTCCGAAGAGCTACAGCCTTGGTGAATCTCGATCGCATGGAAGAAGCCATTAAAAACTTGGAACGGGCAATAGAGTTAGATCTGGGTAACAAAGAAAGTGTATAAGGAACTTCAGAAAGTCAAGAAGGGCTTGCATAGGACGTCGACTAAAACAAATATGGAGGTGGAGGAAAACTCTAAGGAGGGAGGGAGAAGTAAAGAGGAAGGAAAGGAGGGGTATTCCTTTAACAATAGCGGTAAGAGTGATAAGAAAGGGAATGTTGAATGTCCAAGAAGCTTGTTCAAGGATCCCATTATCAAAGGGGTGCTTCACCCTATGGAAGTCGAGGAGGTTGCTCAGTTTAAAGATCAAGAGGAAGGCTTTGAGATGGATGAGATGGATGTATGCTCAAAGGCTGTTGGGGTGCATAATTAAGGTTCAAGGAAGAAGAAAAGAGATAAGAAAGGAGAATTGTGAAGGTGAAGGGGTGGCTGACAAACATACCACCCAGGGATCTACAGGTCCTACTAAGCCTCGCAACTGTTCTATAGTTGCCACAAGCGTGGAGGATAGGGCTCGTTGCAGCTCTACGAAATCTCTGGCAGATGCCCTTTCCTCGGAAGGCGTCAAAAAACAAGTCAAGTCAAGGCTCACGTTTTCTAAGCAACGGGATGGTCAAATCTTGTCCTTGAACGTAGAAGCCTACGAAGGACTGCTCAAAGGAAATCAAGTCGAAGTTTTTGACCCTCTCAGCTTAACGTATATGAAGGTCGAAATCAATGCAAAATTGAAAATACCACCATCTCAGAGTATTGCTAAGCCCAGTGTAGTTGAACATCTAGACAAAGAGGAGGAAGATTGTGCCATGGATGAGGGCAGGATTGTCTCAACAAGTCCGGACGCTCCAAAATTTACGTTAGGCAGCAATAATACTCTGTTGCTGCAGAAGACTCTCTCCAAGCATAGGCCTTTACCAAAAATTCGCAAAGGTGGCATGGCTTTCTTTTCAGGTAAGACTAACCTTTGGTGCAGGAATCAGGATAGGACGGCTCACAATCGCAACAAGCATGGGAAAGGTTCGCATGAGGGCCACAAGACTTTCAAAAGGACAGGGTTCGAGACGGGATATATACACATTCACAGGCACGATTTGAGAAGTAGAAAGCGGAAATGTTGATGACAGTAGCTGAATACCAGGTCCGTGTCAATAAGAAGTTCAAACCAGCAAGTAATAGGTTGGAAGCTGTAGAGTCTAGGGAGAAGGAGTCTGTTTATGTTAATTTGTCGTCTATCTTTCTTAGTGTTAGGACCCCGGTTAAAGAAGCCCATACTTTGGCTACAGCAGCCAGAGGATATTCGCTTCCCTAACTTAGTTTAAATTTTGTACTCTATCTTCGCTACCAAAAAAAATATATCTAAATTTCCAACCCCGTTTTTTTTTTTTTATGCGGCTGCTATGCTGCGGTGTCACACCGTACCATAACTTTCCATATTCCATCACAATCTACCACAACTCAACACAATCTACATTTTCTAATTTAGTTTATCTTTTTATTAAAAATTAAACTTTCCATACTGCACTACAACCCACCACAATCCACCACAACTTTCCCAACCCACCACAATCCACCAAATTTCCTCCACACCGCACCGCAACCAGTCGTATAAAAGAACGAGTGTGATCAAGTGTTTTTTCATTCAACCATTTTGAAGTAAGATTAGTGGGCTAGTGTGGAATACACATTGCATGCATTCGGAGCATAAAAAGTTCAAACCAGCAAGTAGTAGGTTGGAAGCTGTAGAGTCTAGGGAGAAGGAGTCTGTTTATGTTAATTTGTCGTCTATCTTTCTTAGTGTTAGGACCCCGGTTAAAGAAGCCCATACTTTGGCTACAGCAGCCAGAGGATAATCGCTTCCCTAACTTAGTTTAAATTTTGTACTCTGTCTTCGCTACCAAAAAAAAAAAATCTAAATTTCCAACCCCGTTTTTTTTTATGCGGCTGCTAGGCTGCGGTGTCTCACCGTACCATAACTTTCCATATTCCATCACAATCTATCACAACTCAACACAATCTAATTTTCTAATTTAATTTATCTTTTTATTAAAAATTAAACTTTCCATACTGCACTACAACCCACCACAATCCACCACAACTTTCCCAACCCACCACAATCCACCAAATTTCCTCCACACCGCACCGCAATCAGTTGTATAAAAGAACGAGTGTGATCAAGTGTTTTTTCATTCAACCATTTTGAAGTAAGATTAGTGGGCTAGTATAGAATACACATTGCATGCATTCGGAGCATGTGTTCCAAATATTTGCGAATGAATAATCATAATAATTAGCGTGAACAACTTAATTTATGTGAGTGAACAACCTAATATAAAGGGACAAAGCCAGAATCTAATATCAAGGGGGCAAAAATATTATTATCTTCATTTCATATTTTTAATTTCTTTGAAATTTTAGAAAGAGTATCAACCTTGCACAAAAAATTATAACAGTTACCTCATAATTACTGAGAGAGCGACGAAACATAATTAACAAGTGCCAAAATTGGAAAACAAGCACGTAATTCATATGTAATTGGAATTGTAAAACGATAAAATATTATGAAACAAAAAAAAAATTAGTTAAGATGACAAATAATATGAGTGGCTAAACCTATTTTATTATAAGTTATTATAATAACTTAAAAAAATTATGGTCCAAGAGAATAGAAAAATTATTTTGAAAAATACTATAAGATCCTTAAATGCTAGTAATTTAAGTTTGTATTTTATTTAGCACCCAATGTACCAAATATTTGTCATCTTAAGACCTCTATACTAATCAAATAAAGTCTTACGAACTTAACCAATAGAGACACATGAATAAAGATTGGATGCATAGTAAAAATATTTGTAATTTAAGGGGGGCAATTGCCCCTCCTTGCCCTAGTGACCCTCCGTCATTGCTAATATATGTGATTAAACAATCGTAGTACCTGGAACACATGCTTGTGGGTAGACCTAATAAATTGCAACTAGTGTGATTATTGGGCTATTTTATTATTCATGTGATTGGTCCTCATTAAATATTTACATTAGCATTTACTTTTACTTTTACTAATCCATTTCCATTTGTTTAAAGTATAAAGAAAACTATTTATTCTAAGTCAATATCATTTTAATTTAAAATTATTAAACAAACAAAATATTTGGTTAATAATAGCTCAATCTCAATGCATTATAACACGGGTTGTGAGGTTATTCATCAATGGTAAATATGCAAAGTAATCAAAGATAGATGTTCGGTTGCAGTATTTTTTTGGTTTTTGTGAGATAAGGATTGTCGAATCCACATGGATGAGTGTTTAGGCTTGACAAGGAAATCGGTTTGCGTTGGGGATTTTCAAGTGCGGAAAGCAGTAAATTATGTAAATAAAGCAATTAAATTAATCTAGACAAAGATTCATAATAACAATCAACACTAAGAAAGCATGAAAGATGAAAGCAATTAGAAAGCAATAAATGAGAAAACTAGAATGACCAATGAAATAGGGAGCAAGAAATTATACCTTCGATGACCAAAAATCTTCACTTAGATTTTCCCCCGAACAAACAAGAAAATGTGAATTGGATTACCAAAGATCCCCAAATCCTCACTAGGAAGTAGAATTTGTGACCCTTGATCCTCCTTACTAAAAGTGGATTGGTTGTGATTAGCACTAGAAACTTGAATCAAATCAACAATGGCAATTGAGAGAGAGAGAGAGAGAGAGAGAGAGAGAGAGAGAGAGATCAAAGCTTGTAAAAATTTCAATGGAAATTGCTTGGAAAAGAGTTGAATACAAAATTGCAAGAAAACTTGAAGAAAGCTTGAAGAACAATTAAAGGATTAAAGCAAGATAAAGGCAAACAATTAAACCTAATTCTACTCTAATCCTACTCCTAAACCATGAAAAACAACTAAAAACTTGATTATAATAGTGCTGAATGTATGGGTATTTATAGAAGGAAGAAAAACACAAGCAGAACCCTAGAATTAACTTCCGCAGACACGCGCGCAACTTCCACAGAAATTTCCAGGTCGCGGGCGCCTCTCTGGCGACTTCCATCATCACTCGTTCATCCTTGGTTGCGGGTGCGAGACTACCTTTCGCGGGCACTACCTGACTCTGTCGCGGGCGCGACAATACCGATCTCGGGCGCGACATGGGTCTGTCTGCGGGCATCTTTTCTTTCCAGCAGCGCGTAGCGGGTGCTACCCAACGTGACTCGAGCGCGACTTTGTTCTGGTCTTTTTGCCTTGTCGCCCTCCCTTGGGCTATAGCACCCGCTACCAGGGTTGTAGCGGGTGCTACGCCCCTGTTTTCCACCAAATCTTGACAAGGGGTTCCAGGGTTGGTTTTGCCTCGGTTCTCGGCTCGGGTTGACTCGGGTCGGCTCGGGAAATCGCTCTGGATTCCCTAAAAAGCTTCAATTAAGCTCAATTTCCTTCTAACTCATTATTTTCCTACAAAACACGAAATCATCATATCTAACATATAATAACGGGGCTAAAACAAGCAAGACTCCCTATAAAAGATATAAAATTGGGCTTGGAACGAGACCGAACAACATTCCCACACAAGCGTTTGCTCGCCCCGAGCAAGCTAAAAACAAAAATAAAGAAAGGGAAAAGAAACTAACTACCCTAACTCACTTTCGCAGGAATCGCGGACGCATTTAGCACATGCATCCAGCCCTTTAAACCCCTTGGTAGCCCAAGTGGATGAGGAATGTCTCGTGAGGGTTTATAGAAGCTATACCCACAAAAGCCAAAGAAAAGGAGAGAGCGAAAGTGAAAACAAAACAAGTTTGAAAAGAAAGAAAGAAAAACTGCTTTGCTCAAGGAATCATGCAATCGCCACTAAGAAAACAATATTAATCAACCAAAAAGAACCATTATGAGCACCTCAAATCACCTAACTCAAGATATTGCCAATCTTTAAGGTTTTCGATTCCCAACAGCTCCTACAAAACAAGATCCTATGTGCTCGAGTGCAAGTGTTATTCTAATGGAATCTGATTGATCTAGAGCAAACCACAATCCAAGCTTGTTTCAAAGCAAAAATTATTTAAGTGTCGTCCCCCCTCGCTTGTGTCGCCCTTGGCTTGGTGAGGGCCGCAGGAGACGCAAGGAAGAACTTCACATTTATTACGATTCTTTTTGGTGTTGGGTTTAGAATTTAACGACACAACATTTTCAACTTAACTCAACGAGATTTGGTGTTAGTTTTTTCGGGATTTGAACGACCCATAACAGGGTTTGCCCTCCCAACATGGGTTACTCCATACACTACTCCATACGAAATGAAGTGCTTAAGGGGTAAGAGCGTCCAGCCGCTCATACCAACCCATGTAGGTATACTAACTTAATATTATAGTTTCAAGGTCAATGTCGGTTTTTCGGGATACCGAATGGCCCAACAAGAGCTACTCCATATGCAACGAAGGCTTAAGGGACGTGAGTGCCGCCCACTCACATCGGCCCTTGTTGGTTTAGCCGGCAATTAACCAATTAGTCAGATTTAATTAAGCTTCACTTTTTCAACAAGCTCGGTAGTGGTCTACTAAAGTCTCACAGTTTCAAGAAGAACGTGAAAGAATCAAGGATCTTATTAAGCATTTAATGAAGGGAATCTACATAAGTAAGTCATGACAATATTTGAACTAAGGACGATAATGCTCATACGGGTTGCTTTCAAGGAGATTAAGAAAGTTTTCTAAGCCTTGACTACACTTTTCCTAAAAACAAAGCAAAAACTAAAGAAAAACGAAAACTGAAAAAGGTTTTTCACTCCCTTTTTTCTCCTTTTTCACACAAATTTTTTCGAATTTTAGCAAAAACTACGAAAAACAAAAACAAAATACTAGGTTGTCTACCCATGAACATGAAAAATTCACCCCCACTCCAACACAAAACAGCACAATGTCCCCATTGTGAGAAGGGTGTCACAAGTAAGGTAGAAAACCGAAGAAAAGCATATATACAAAACACTTAACACATAAAAAGCGATGGCGACCCAAGCTCACACGGCTCCAACAACAAGATAATCCCAACATTCACACTCAAGGGTTTCACCATCCAAAGAAAAATCAAGCATGCAACAAGCATAAGGTTAGGATGTACAATTTAAACTCATCTAAAAGCTTAGAACTTGGCATGCAAGATTAAAAGAAAAATAAAAATATATACAAGACATTACTAACTAGAAAAACCAAAATATTCACAATATGAATCTCACTCTTTTTTTTTCTTTTCTTAGACTCAAAAACCGGAATGCATACTACACCCCCCCCCCCCACTCCCACACAAGGAGGTTGCCATGTCCTCAATGGAAACAGAGTAAGGTAAGCACGCGCTCCACAAGAAAATCAAAAAACACATCAAAAAGAAAAGAAAAGAAGAAAAGAAAGAATACTCACTAACTGTACAAGGAAGGTGAGGAAGGATATTACCTTGAAGGCTTCTTATCAAAAGACTCACTCCTTCTCACCTCAAGATATCGGGTACCATCTCAAATCCATTTAATGCGCATAGTAACAAGTCATGCATTCTTGAATGCATCTCAGAGTGGTGAACATAAGAGCACAATCTCAAAATTACATCAACAAACATTAGTGCTCTTAACAGTTTATCAAAAGCATTAGAAAAGTCATAGAAAGGACAGACTACAGGAATGTACAAGACTTTCCTAGGCATGGTGAATTGAAACATGACAAATGAGTCCTCCCATTGACTCGTAAATGGAAATTGGGTATACAATTCAATGGGAGGGGGCAATACAACACATTCCTAAACATGCTCATGTAAAAACTTGATGCCAACAATGATTCAAACTCAATTTCCATGCAATTTTCATCAAACACAGATTCCAAATCACAACTTTCATCCAATTCATCATAATCAACAATAGGTGATAAGGAAAAAGTAGGGTTAGGCCACATCATAACACTCTCAACTTCACAAACAGGCACATCTTCATCTTCACCAATATCATACTCATCAGAAAAACTATCAGTATCAGAAGACAAAGGTGCATCATTCAAAACAACATCAAAAGTGAAAGTGGAAAGTTCCGGGTCATAACCCATCGTGAATGACTCATAAAGCATATCATCATCAAAAGCATCATTGTCACAAACCAAGCTCAAACAATTATGATCAATCCCCAAAGAAATAAGCTCATCATGACAAGATGCCACATCAATGGATTCTCAAGAAAGGGTGGTTAATGCCTCACTAATGCAATGATCCTCAATGAAAGTGAATAATTCAGTATCTAGCACACATTCAATCACAAAAAATACAATTTCACTCTCAACAAGATCATGCTCAATTACATCACAAGTATCATGACATTCAATAAATTCGACCTTTTCTTCACACAAAAGCATGGACAACGGTGTGAACAATGGTTCATCATCAAGCATGTTGTCATCAAGTTCTACATAATCACACACAAAATCATCATGTTCCTCATGCTCACTAGGTGCAACTAAAGCTAAGGAATTGCTAAGCCCGAGGAATGGTCTGTTATAGTAGTCATCATCCTCATCATAATCATACAAAGAAGAATCAACACGTATTTCAAGACTCAAAGATGACGATGATCTACTTCAACATTCAAATCAACCATTTGTGAAGAAAAAGCTTCTACCCCAATTTTAAGCACGTGTTCAAATTCTTGCATGCATTCATTCAATTTCACACGCATCTCAACTTGAAAATCCTCCATTTCAGCACGAATATTATCTAGTTCAACTTGGACACAAGATTCAGAAGCATGATATGGAGATTCACAATGCGTGCACAAAGGATGAGACTCAACAACATCACATGGGGGAAGATCATAAGAATTTTCCACATAACCCCCAGCATAAGATTGATCATCAAAATACATTGGGTATTCACATGATTGTTCAGTTTCGGTCCCGGAGGATGGTGCATAAGGAGATTGGAAGCTAGGACTAATACTTTGTTGCTCAAATTCATAAGAATCCCTAGACAAACATTCAAGTAATTCTCATGCTTTTTCTTCTCCTAAATTGGAAACCCTTAATAATCTAAGAGGTTTCGGGTCTCATAATTCACACTCTCATTCACAATTCCCAAAAGATCTAATGTACAATAAAAGGTACCATACAATTCACATTGAGCACGGTAATCATGTAATCTAGCAAAATACCTCCAAAATATTTCATGCTCAAATAGGGGAAATTGGGGACTATCCATAACTCTATCTCTTTTTTTCTGTTTTTTTTTCTTTTCGGTATTCAATTTTTTTGACTACATTTTTTTTTCTGGAACAATCAAGAAAGCAATAAGCTATTTACACACAAACCAATAACCTAAACTACCAAATAACGTCATCCCCGGCAACGGCGCCATTGTTCGGTTGTGGTATTTTTTGGTTTTTGTGAGGTAAGGGTTGTCGAATCCACAGGGATGAAGGAAATCGGTTTGCGTTGGGGATTTTCAAGCGTGGAAAGCAGTAAATTATGTAAATAAAGCGATTAAACTAATCTAGACAAGGATTCATAATAACAATCAACACTAAGAAAGCATGAAAGAATTAGAAAGCAATAGATGAGAAAACTAGAATGAACAATGAAATTGGGAGCACGAAAGTATACCTTCGATGACCAAAAATCATATATCATATATCATATATCATATATCATATCATATCATATCATATCATATCATATCATATATCATATATCATAAATCATATATCATATCATATATCATATTTCATATATATCATCATATATATATATATATTTCTGAGTACAAAGGGTGAGGGTCGTAATATGTAAGGTTTAATGAGGGTACTTTTGGAATTTTAAAATTGATTATTTTTCACTTTTTAAAAGTTGCTTATGCATATTAATTACCAACCTTTAAATGTTATTGAATCTAATAGTCATTCAAGGGCATAGGGTATAATGGTATATTAAGATGAAAACATTTTCATATACATGCTTTAATTTTTCATATAGAGAAAAAATTTTAATGCTTCATGAATTCACGTGATTTTTGCCAAAAGGAGTATTAGTGAAGTGGGATTTTGGCAAAATGAATTAATTATTTAATTTGTTGTCTTAAATATTATATATATATATATATATTATAATATTTAAGTCAACAAATTAAATAATATTAGTTAATTGGTGAACGTAACTCCATGCTTAATTCATATTATTTAATTGATGAACGTAACTCACAACTAATATTCACACATGTTTAATTCCTAATTAATTACTTTTTTGATAAAGCATTAATTAATTATTATTACTCACCTACAGTTATCAAAGAAAAGAAAAATTCTTATGAGGACCTTGGCGTGTGTTATAAGATGGTCGGGTAGTTTTATAACCCTTTTTCAATCATAGTCTACAATAGTCCAAAAATATCAATTATCCACCACTACAATGTCTTACTCATTTCTACATCAACTTTCATCTAAAAAGATATTTGAATAATTAAGATAGGAGTCTCAAGCTTATGAAATTTCTACAATGTGAGGGATGAAATCTTTTTGAATAAAGATTTGATTTTAATCGATGGAAAGGTATGTGTGCATAGTTTACTCAATTTGCGGTTGCATATTATATATGATTATACATTGTATATTATTTTGCTCAAATTGATTTATATCATTCAACCATACAACCACTTGAAAATATATTTCGTATATCATATAAATCATAATATAAAATGTAGTATTGCCACCTTAATATTTTGTTATAGATTATTGTTAAAACCATTTGGTCATTATTTTTATCTTTGAGTACAAAAATTCTTTGCAGACTTTACTAAAGTTAATTTGTATCCAAAATAAATATAATATATCGTTGTATAGAGAGAAAAAAGTGGAGCAGTGAAAGTCTTTTTTCTGTTAATAACATGTTAATCAGCATGCTTTAACACAATTTTGCCTTTTATTAATTCCTTTTTATTGGTATACTTCCAATTCTACATTTATTTTTTATAATTTTAATATGTTGTATATTTTTTTATTTTTTTATATTAATTAATTTATATTTACCTTTTAAAATTTGATATATATATATATATATATATATATATATATGATTGTGTCACAATATCTCTTTTAAAAGTCAATTGTAGTATATTTTAATATATTTTAATTTAATTCTCTCAAATCAACAAAATTAAATTTCAAAATATATATATATTGAGACTTGGAATTTTAGTGATTTTATGAATATATTTTGCGCATTTTTAGGTTCGAAGGATAAAGATTGGTGTACTTATCTTTTAACAAAGCATTTTTAAAAAGGTTGCAATGAATATGGGTCATGAATATGGTTCAAAGGTTCAAAGGGTAAGAATTGGCAATTTTTTTAATTAATTTATACAAATTGATTAAAAAAGTGTGTGTGTTGAGTTGGTATTTTTTATTTTACAATATTTTAATTTTTAATATTTTAGCTTTTTCCTATATAAAGAGAAAGCAATTGCATAACTTATTATTATCCGGACTAGGGATTCATAGTTTTTTGTTATTAAATGTATGCTTTGATTCTTCCTAATAGTTGAAGTTATGTGCATTTCAAGCGTTTTTTTTTTTAATTTTAATTCTAATTCTTTGCATCTCCTAACCCTTTAAAAGAGATACTTATTTTTGAATGAATGAAGTTTCACAATAATTCAAATTTTTTGGGGAAATTATATTTTTGTGGGTTTAATGTATAATGATGATATGCATTGCTTATTTATCATTGTACTCTTTCCCGGAAATATCCACAAACATATGTATATATGTTTGTAATGCAAATTTTTTAGCAAAAATCAATTATTATTTCTTATATGGATATTTTTTTATAGGATTAGCATACGGATCTTGCTAATAGGCAACATAATGAATATCAAAAGTTGATTTTTAATTGTTATAAATTACATTTGTTTCAATTTTAAGAGTACTATTTATTAAATTAATTTTTTTTAATCATAAATTGTAACTGTATAGTTTGTTTTTGGCCATTTAGTTATCTTAATAATATGGATTATGGTCTTTTAGGAAGGTATGTAACATAAATAAATAAATAAATAAATAAACTGTTAATTACTAGTATATATCATATTATAAATAAATAAATATATTTGGGTCTTTTAGGAAGAAATGTATATATAAAAAGAAATGGTTGTATCTTAGTTTATTTTATCTTATATAAGACATAAAAGTTGTCATTACATAATTAATTACTATATACAATCAATGTGGTAGTGTTTGAGCGTTGGCGAAGACAAGTGCAATGATTAGTTTAAGTAAATATACATATTTTAAGCTAAAACTTTTGTATTTTCATAAAAATGTTAGAAAATTATATTTACAAAATTATGATTATTGATTTATTGTAGATACAATCTAAATAATATTTTTTAATAATATGCAATTTATTTGTGTCCCCTGCAACGCATGGGTTTGAGGACTAGTCTTCACTAATTCTTCAATTTTCACTTGGATTTTCTCCCGAACAAACTAGAAAATGTGAATGTAAATTGGATTACCAAGGAGCCCCAAATCCTCACTAGGAAGTAGAATTTGTGACCCTTGATCCTCCTCCTCACTAAAAGTGGATTGGTTGTGATTAGCACTAGAAACCTGAATCAAATCAACAATGGCAATTGAGAGAGAGAGAGAGAGAGAGAGAGAGAGAGAGAGAGAGAGAGCAAAGCTTGTAAAAATTTCAATGGAAATTGCTTGGAAAAGAGTTGAATACAAAATTGCAAGAAAACTTGAAGAAAGCTTGAAGAACAATTAAAGGATTAAAACAAGATAAAGGCAAACAATTAAACCTAATTCTACTCTAATCCTACTCCTAAACTATGAAAAACAACTAAAAACTTGATTACAATAGTGCTGAATGTATGGGTATTTATAGAAGGAAGAAAAACACAAGCCAAACCCTAGAATTAACTCCCGCAGACACGCGCGCAACTTTCACAGAAATTGCCAGGTCGTGGGCACGACTAAGAGGGTCGCAGGCGCGACGCCTCTCTGGCGACTTCCATCATCACTCGTTCATCCTTGGTCGCGGGTGCAAGACTACCTTTCGCGGGCGCTACCTAACTCTATAGCGGGCGTGACACTGCCGATCTCGGGCGCGACATGGGTCTGTCTGCAGGCATCTTTTCTTTCCAGCAGCGCGTAGCGGGTGCTACCGAACGTGACTCGAGCGTGACTTTGTTCTGGTCTTCTTGCCTTGTCGTCCTCCCTTGGGCTGTAGCGCCCGCTACCAAGATTGTAGCGGGTGTTACGCCCTTGTTTGGCACCAAAACTTGACAAGGGGTTCCGGGGTTGGTCTCGCCTCGGTTCTCAGCTCGAGTTGACTCGGGTCGGCTCAGGTTGACTCAGGTCGGCTTGGTTTGACTCGGGTCGGCTCGAGAAATCGCTCGGGATTCCCTAAAAAGCTTCAATTAAGCTTAATTTTCTTCTAACTCATTATTTTCCTACAAAACACAAAATCATCATATCTAACATATAATAACGGGGCTAAAACAAACAAGACTCCCTATAAAAGATATAAAATTCGGCTCGGAACGAGACCGAACAATAGATGTAGAGTCATCGAAGAAATCAGAGCCGAACGTCAGTAAGATTAGTATTAGTTATTTGGAAGTTGAATTTCATATATATGTTTTAGATCTACAATTGTTTAATCACGATTTTCATTGTAAGTACCGTATTACTTGCTATTAATGAAATCGTTATGTTTGGTTAAAAAAAAGACACAAATAAATTTGAATAATAACAATTAAATTGGACAATCAATGATTTTATGTGATACTTAAAGCTGGCTAATAATTGATACTTCTTTCTTCCCATTTTATTTGCCACTCATTTAACATATTTCATGATTACAATACTTTCGTATAAAATAATACTTCTTGTATATTTATATGGGTGTAAACTAACAACCTAGCTCTTTGAAAAGTGATAGATGACACGTTGACACTCGTGATCATTTAGAGCCCTAAAACTTCAGTCGAAGAACATAATAATTAAATTTTTGGTTGAATTTTTCTCACATTTTTTATCGACAATTACAACGTTATATTCTTATAACAATATTTTCCATCGAATGATCGAATCCCTCGCAAACCAAGCTTTCATATAATAGAACATTGTACATGTGTCAATGAATGATGAATATTTTTAAAATTTCATTGACGTATATGTATATGTTACAAATAAAATGAAAAGGAGGGAGTATCATCTAGAGCTGGCAAATGTTATCTGACCTGAATATTCGAATTTGTCTGACCTGAAAAAACCAGGTCCAGTTATAGATCTTTCATCCAAATCCTAATATTTACCAAACCGACCGAAAATTGGGACACAATAATTCTTATATTTTTATTGTCTGGACCTAATTATGACCGTTCTTTTATATAATTTATGTAAAATTCATGAAAAAATAAAAACCAATAACACATTCATATAATTTATCAAATATGTAATCTTTAAAGCAACAAAATATATATATCTATAGCCAAATGATAAACATCTTGAGTTATAAAGATATGTTTGTCGATCTGGCTAATAAGTAATAAGTGTTATAATCATATAATTGATAAATATATATAACTACTAGAGAAATTATTAATAAAAGTTATAAAATATGAATTATGCATAATTCAAGATATTTAATCATCTTGATGCAAGATGGATATCATTTTTCTATAAAAAAAAAATGGATATCATTGTCCCTATTTATAATACACACTTTAAGGGCTTGTTAAATTTATGGGTAAATTAAATTTATCAATTTTTTCTAAATTTACCAATATTTATCAAAACTTACCAAAAATTATCAAAGTTAAAAAATAAAAAAATAAAAAAATTAATTTGGATATAATATGAAAATGTGACAAAAATTTCAAAAATTTACCAAAAGTTATCAATATTTAACTTCTTACCCATAAATTTAACACATCCTAAATACATAAAAATATTTTTTAAAGTAATTTAAATGAAATTCAATTGGATTAATACTATCTGGAATTCATCCATTAATGTGTTTGTATTGATTGTTTGGGAGAAGATAAAGCAGTCAGCCTTGGCAAAGTGAGAAGACAAGTGAGAGGCGCAGGAAGAAAGAAGGTGTGAGTGAGCATCAATGGCGAAGACGAAGAAACAGTTGCTTGCATCGGCGCCATGGAGGGACGAAGAGAAACCTTCCGACAAATTCAAAGATGCAAAGCTCAAAGTCACCAATCAGCCTGGAGGCACTCCCACCATGCATGTTCCTCGCAACAAGAAGTCCCCTTCATCCGCCATCGAAGAAGACCAAGATTCTCTCTCCGAAATCGATCCTGAACTCCGATACACTTTCCAGCGCAATTTCCAGGTTCTTTCTGGCTTAAATGATGTTTTAGCTGGCTATACTCTTGAATTTAGGCATTGGCGAATGCAAATAGTTATTGTTGAATGCAAATAGTCATTGGTGATGCTGTGTTACGCTAATGGCGGACGAGATGGTGGAATTGAATTGCTGGTTGTACCTGTGTGTTCTTTAGAGAGTAGGTTTAGGTTAGATGATTTTTGGTAAAGTAAAATTTCTGTTGTAAACTGATGTTTTAGCTTGGTATACTCTTGAATTTGGGCACTGGTGAATGAAAATAGTCGTTGGTGATGCTGTGTTATGCTAATGGCAGATGAGATGGTCGAATTGGGTTGCTGGTTGTACCTGTGTGTTCTTTTGGGGGTGGATTTAGGTAGTATTGGAAAAACGCCTAAAATTTCCATAGTAAACTGCTGTCTTAGCTTGCTATACTCTTGAATTTAGGCGCTGGTGAATGCAAGCAGTCATTGGTGAATGCAAATAGTCGTTGGTGAATGCCAATAGTTGTCGGTGATGCTGTGTTACACTAATAGTAGACGAGATGGTCGAATTGAATTGATGGTTGTACCTGTGTTTTCTTTTGAGGGTGGACTTAGGTTAGATGATTTTTGGTAAATATTGGTCGGTAAAATATTGGAAAAACATGTAAATTTTGTCTTGAACTGTTGTCTTAGCTTGCTATACTCTTGAATTTAGGCATTGGCGAATGCAAGTAGTCATTGATGATGCTGTGTTACGCTAATGGCGGATGAGATGGTCAAATCGAATTGATGGTTGTGGCTGTGTGTTCTTTTGAGGGTGGATTTAGGTTAGATGATTTTTGTTAAGTTTTGGTTGGTAAAGTATTTGAAAAATGTATACCATTTCGGAAACGATGTGTAGCATGAGTATTTGTTATATATTTTTGTGAAATTTCAAAATTCTACATGTTGTGCCAATACTTTGCTAGCCATATTTACCAAATTTACCAAAATTTCATGGTGATGGTCCTTGATTTGTTCAGATACACTGCGTTGTGTTTTCTATCCTGGATTCTTGTGAGACTCGCCATGACTATGTTAATTTCATGCAGCTACCTTGTCTTTTGCAGTGGGCTGAATGTAGCAATTCCATGGTCAGGTGTGAGGAATTTCAATTGTTCTTAGGGTAGTAGTGATGCTGCATGAAATATCTATTGGGAACATTCTCTGCTAAATTTCACTAGTAAATTGAGGTGCAAAGCAATGGAAATGGTATTGGAGAACTGTTTCATTGTCTGGATTATTTGAAATCATTGGAGTCTAGATGGGATTTTGGGTGCTGAAGAAACAGTTGGGATGCAACCATGCATGCATCTTGGGTAGATACTACATAGTTAAGTTGGTGTTCGTCATTTGTAGTGAGCCATACCAAGATGAACTTTTGTCAGAAACATAACTAATGTACTGATTCTTTTTTGTGGAAGTGGGATTGTAATGATCCTGCTCTTTGATTGATCTGCTTGAGGATGTTGTGATTTGGTTCAATTTTCAGTCTGTGATTTACTCTTGCATTTAGGCATAGAAAGTGTGAGTGGTGCATGCATCAACAGAAAAAAGATTAATTTGTTCTTTAGGGCTCTACTGTTACCTGTAATTACTGGTGTAGATATTGCTTAGTTCTGCGTCTATATGTACTGAGATACTGAGTTTTGCTGTTGTGAAAATTTCCAATTTTTTAAAGCTGAATCCTTGATATGTGTGTCTGTTGCAGTTTCTTCAACGGGTATTCAGCATTGATACAGTTGTTAAACCCCTTCCGCCAGCAATGGCATACAACGTCTCCCGCAACTTGAGCTTTTTCACTCGTATTTTCACCCAATTTTTCGGTAAGCTACCCACGAACATCCTTTGGTTATTTCTGTATTTGCCGAAAGCTGATGGAAAAAACTATTGTACATTTATCTGCTATGGAGGGTTATTTCCCAACCATTTTCTGTGATGGGTGTCTCATGTTGCATTCTTCGTTTCCATGCTGGTGTCATTGGACAATTGGCATGAACTTCGCTATTATTTGGTTGTGTTGAGCTGGCTGACATTGACTGTTAACAGATCCTGAAGGGATTGCCAATGCTCAAAAATCGCTTGGACTCGGACAAGAAGAGAAAGCTCGACGTGTTCGTTAGCAACTCTAGAAGAGAGCAATCTTTCATTGTGTAATGCGTTTCCATTTCCTGTCATAAGGTTTACATTTCATGGCATTGTGTTTACATACATACCTGCAAAAGATGATTGGTATCATGTAATATTCTACCACCTGTTGGATTTGCTGTTATTTGATAAAACTTGCAGTGCCATTTTGTAGTCATAGTTTACTAGTTTGCAAATGTTTTTGCTGCGATTACAGTTCTCTCTCCTTACTGTCAGACTCTCATGAGATTAATTGAGTTTGACCTATTCAGTGGAATGAGCCAACTGGTAAAGCACTAAGTAGGGTTGTCAAAAAACTGCCTGACTCGAAAATGTGGTTTACTCCGACCTGAAAAACCGAGTTCGATCATAGATTTATCGTCCGAATTTTAACTATGATCAATTTGGCCGGAAATTTGGACACGATATTTTCATTTTTCTATTGGCCAAACTCGATATTAACCCAAGTCTAGGTTTACTTGAATTGTTTGACCCGAAGAATATCCTAATTTGGGCATTAGACATTAAATTTCACCCCATGCCCAATTCATCTAGACCCGAAATGACCTATATTGGATTTTTGACAGGCCTAGTGTCAGTGACCAAGCTCTACACGTGAGTCGTGACGTGACAAGTGACTCAATCGAGAGTGGTTTAACCTTGTTCAACATGATTGAAAATGACTGAACCAGCTAACATTTACTTTAAGGTACCACCTATTTTTTAAAAAAATAATTCTTGGAGACAATGCTTCTTTTTAATGTATTTCGAGACTGTTGAATGATGGTGGCCGCATGGATCAGTGGGTCAGAACTGAGCCAGGAAAGTCGCATTTGAATCTATTGAAGATGAGTGACCCAAACCGTGGAAAATACGATTAATAAAAAACCAAAATGTAGAAGAGTAAGATCAAGTCAGGCGACTCGGGTGGAGCTGTTGACGACGAAGATGAATTTGATTTTTATGATTATCTTTTTTGAAGGGTAAACCAAGCAATTAGACAGCCTTTTCTTTCAAGGATTCTACCAAGAGTATCATCATGAATTATCTTACACAAATCATCATGACAACTATCAAACCAAACTATACAATGCTAAATAGTATGCCCAAGTTTCAAAAGTCACCTGCAACACAATTTCCCTCATACAGTACATGACATGAACAACCTGATATTTTGCACTAAGGTAAAGATCTCAGGAAATTGATGATGATTATAAAAGGCTGGAGTTTGATTTGATTGGCATGAGTCCTTTCCTGCTTTAATTTCTGACCATTCTAAATTAGATAATAGACTAAAAAGTTAAAAATGTACTTGCTATAGCATGTCGATATCTCATTTAGTGACATTTTAAGTTTTAACTTCTTAAACTTAAATTACACAACATACTTAAAAGTTAGAAGGCAAAACCGACAAAAACTAAACTTATATGGCACATAAATGATCTCCGAAGACTAATTGCACCTCCACTACAATCACTGCAAGCGCTGGCTGCTCTATAACTAATACTGTAGACAGCCGCGCAATTTGAAGCGGAAAAATACCAAAGTGAAGATCGGTAGTGAGAATCACTCTACGACCGGATACAAGAACCATAACAGAGATCATATATATACATGTTAAGGAAGTTCCAAGGTGATGAAGGCCACTATTCGCTCTACCTAGAGCACGCGAAGTTGAGCGAGGAAAGCTGCGCAAAGATCAAGGAATAGCATCTGCGGACCCTGAACCCTTTGGAGATCTAGTAGGTATTTTTCTTCACGAGTTTTGTAAAGCTGTCAACAATCAAACAACGAAAAATGTTAATATTAAGTAGTTACAACTTACAATAATTCGAAAAGAACGAGCCTTGAAGCTAGATACAAAAAAAATGAATGGATATTCACATATACATATCCCCAGAATCGAACGCAATTATAAATGACCAATGTTGTTTACAACTTAACTTTTATACCCCTTTAACTATACCCCTTTAACTTTGTTACTAAACACATTTTCAGCCAAAACATGATTTTCGTAACTTGAATAGACCGAATTGCACGTGTTAATGTGATTGAAGCAAAACTTTTACTGAACCCTCTTACTAATTGTAGGTAAAAACCATACTTATAAATATGTTCTTGGATTATAATAATCTCAACTCAAAACAAAAAGGTTGGTCAAACCAAAAATTAAAGAGAATGAAACAAAAATAAAAGTTAACACAATGGCAAGGATATTTTGTCGATTTAAGTCTCAAAAACCATATTTTGGCTATAAATGTATTTAGTAGCAAAGTTAAGGGGGTTTGAAAACATTAGTAACTTGTAATTCCGCTTACCCTAGGGAGTACATATGTAATATATCCAAAAATGAACAGAACAATCTATCAACAATATGCAACAGCAAATGGAATTCATGGCATTGGTGTAAGCCACTAAACAGAAAACCTACCTGCACCTCAAACTTTACAACATTTGGTGATCTCATAGCACCATCGTTGTCGACAATGCTAGATTCGTCGCCAAAATAATGATCGTTGTGTATTGCGTTGTTCACCATCCCCTCATGGTGGCCAGGAATGCCAGGAACCCATCTGCACTTCATATTGTAGTGCCCAATCTTCTTCCAACAAACATTTAAATCTTGAAGTGCCTTCAGAACTTCAGTGATAATCTCACGAGGATGGGCCCGTGACTGCAATCAAATCAAATTGTTAAATATCGGCAAGTCTCCAGACATGCAGTAAAGGGTGTCGCTGCTCTTTCTGAATAGCATATGAATGACAGGTGCATGTTTATCTAATTTATTTTCTAGCTATGAACCACGGACACTTCTTTCAAGCCCCAGTATCCGTGTCGGACACGCATCGGACACCGACGCTCCTCGGATACGTGGCGGCTGCACAAAAATGTGTCCTTTATATAATTTTATCAAAATAAACGTCTGACACTTGGAGGGCTCATGGTGGACACGTGAATCCCATCCTGCAAACACTTCCGAATCATTGATGGACATCCTCAACTATGATATTCATCTTTCAGTACATCATTGTTCTTGCATGTTGTTTTACCATCTTACACATACCTTTGTCCCTCTTAAGCATAACTTAGTCCCTCTTCCATTATTTAATTAGATTTTATGTTTTATATATAGTTTTACAATTCATAAACTATTAGAGAAAATTTATTCATTCACAAACATTTAAAAATAGAATTTGATATTTTATGTACCATGTAAAATTAGGGTACGTGTCAAACTACGTGCCTTGTCTTTATTTTTTCAAAAATCACGTGTCCCCGTGTCCGTGCCGTACCCGTGTTTCATGTCCGAGTCCATGCTTCTTAGTTTTCTAGTTCTAAAGATCCATCTTTTTACATAACCACTTACATTTCAGCAGGGCATGACCTTGTTGAATTTTATTTTTATTTTTTTTTTTTTGAGGGGGGGGGGGGGGGGGGAATTTAAATATACGTGTTCACATCTCCAAAGAATTATTTCATCTTATGGCTGTATTTTTACTCCCAAGTCCCAAGTCCCAAGTCCCAAGTCCCAAATGATAAAACCTATTAACCAAACAAACACAAGAGATAAAAAGCTCAAACAAGCCTCAACTGAACCATCACACAGTTCAATAAAACCATCTAGTACAGCCAACATGGGTAAGTGAGAAAGTTTCATTAGTGGAAAGAAGGATAAATGCAGACAGGACAATAGGGAGGGAGAAACTGAACCTGCAATCCAAGTGCCCATTTCTTCTCAGCAGGGAATTGCTGTCCCAAGCCAATTCCTTGGTACTCAAAATAACCACGGTAGCAATGCCCAGCAGCAGGTGATGTCACTTCTTCAGGATGCATGCAGTTTGACTCCTAGAAAAACGCAAACAAAAAGAATAAAGAATATGAAGAGGTTATCTGCATACAGTGATCAGAACTGCTGCACAAGAAAATGAAGGCAGAATCAAATCCGCTGATTTATGCATGTTTCTTTTTAAATTCCAGAAAGAATAGCAGAAAAAAGACCCACAAGATAACTACCATAAACAGCCCCACGAAAGCAAATCGCTCAAATAATTTGAAATTCTATTAATGATTTATTGTTACTAACAATTTGGTTGCCGCGGGGGGGGGGGGGGGGGACAAAGAAATTATACACACCATAGTTTCTTGAAATTCAGCCCCGAGATATCCACTTGAAGCCCGAAAGCGATTATCAAAAAGCAAATAGTATGCAACAGTCCCCTGCAAGAATATAAATATAAAGTACAGTTGAAACCATAACAATAACGATAAAATCAAACTTCGGAAAGCAAAATCTATTGGAACCTCATTTTGGAGTCTGTTACGGAGAGATTCGATTAACTGGTTGCGGTCAAATCCCATCCGAACAACTTCTTGCAGTATCTCTTCATCAATCTGCAGGAAGCAAGTGTAAATAGGACTGCATAATCTGAGAAAACAGAAATTCACAAACATAGCCTGCAAGCAGCACAATAATTATCATCTCGAAATGGTTCTGTCAATGTAACAGCATTGTCCATAGGCCAGTCCACTTCACCCTCAAACTTGGGTCTCATTTCATTGCATTTAATCAGTTGAAATTCATGTATAGAATCTGAAATCTTTGAAAATCGAATGGATAAATAATGTTAAAAACTTGTCAGATAAAATCTACAAGATTTAAGGATAAATTACATGGCACTAGTCAAATATTTCTGGATAATTTTGAAGTTTTAACTTCTGGGCTTCAGAATCTAGAATCTGAATCTAAATTCAAACCATAAATCTGGATTAATACTAGACCCAGATAACTTAAGCTAAAGATATATCTAATCAACTGATTGACAGGTAGCACCACTAACAGACATAAGCTAGAAATTTCAACACAACAGTCAAATCTGCCACACAATTCAAAATATTGAAGCGCCTTAAAACGCCCTACAACATCAACAAAGATGTAACTAGCAGAAAGCATTGTGACCATTGTTTGACATTTCTTTACTATCAATGTTAATAAAAATAATTTTGCAAAAAAAAAAGGATAAAGCATCGTGATCAACCTTCTTTGCTTGCTGAGTCGTGTCTGGTGGAGGCACAGCTAAATACCGCGGAAGATGAGCTTGAAACCAGGAGTGCTGACGGATCTCTGGGATAGTGATTCGCTTCACAGGGTCAACTACAAGCATCCTTGGTATCAGGTCTCTAGCACCTGGTGATAAATGACTTGGAAGGGTATATATGCCACCCTACAAAACAAAAACCACATGACACAGAGGTCTTCCACCTCACCATGCAACAAGAATTACGTGACATTTTTCATGCCACCAGGTTACGAGCGTCTGATACAATATGATTGTGAAACAGTGTATGATTGACAATAGAAACTAACAGTGATAGTTTAGCAGTGAATATTGTTTAATATTATTTCCTCAGGAATCAGGGGTCAATTGTTGATATTGCCAGCGCATCTCACAAGCAACAAATCAGATAATATCAGAAACAAACAAAAAAAAAATCCCATAATAGAATCAAATAGAGAATAATTAGAACCAGTAGGTGGAATTAGACCTAACAAAAACTGAGCCAACCCAACCCAAACCCACCCGAAAATTCTAGGTTTGGTCCAGTTTGACATGAGCGAGTTGATAGAATGAATGACATTTTATCTAATTGCCAACCAAATTGTTACTTTAAAGTTAATTTCATTCTTATCCTTCTTGGTCCAGTTTGACATGGACCATTTTGCAATCGTTGGACACGATATGATAAGATCCACATTATGCCATAGTGGACAATTTTACATGGCTATAGCCAAGTCCAAGTAATAGTTGAAGATTGTCATATATTACATCTAATGAGGGCCAGGAACAATGATAAGTTGTTGTGTTGCCCACTCAGATCCTTGTAGAACATAACAAGAATTTCTATGACAATTAGTAATGATACAGAAACTATTGTTAGCAGCTGAAACTATGAAGATCACCCATAGCAGAATAAGACTACGAGAAGTGTACCTTGATTTTCTTGAAAAGGTTGGGAATGTTTTCATCATCAAATGGAAGTGTACCACACAGAAGAGCATATAAGATAACACCGCAGCTCCACACATCAACTTCGGGGCCAGCATAGAGTTTCCCAGATATAACCTATCCAAATTGCAAGCAAAATAAGTTGATCACATTTCAATTTCCCCCTCCCTTTGATTGGCTCAGTCATGCAGTTTTTGACTGGGCTGTACAACATCTAAAAAAGACATTTGCATGTTTCCAACAAGCAATACTCATTTTAATTTGATGAATGAAATAGCACCAAAAAAGAGTGGAAGAGACCCAAATAAATGTAGGTCAATATGGAATGAGTTTGAACTGGAGAAAAAGTACCGCCCGGAACAGACAGATCAACTGCATTAATGTAGGATAGCAAGAATCATAGAAACATTGGAGTTAAATGCATTACAATTATTAAAAAAAAATGACCTCAAAAATAGGGGGCATCCATCGTCCCTTTTATCCTCATTACCTATCCTAAAGCAGTTTATACATTTCTAGATGGATCAACAAGCAAATCTGTATACTGATGACATTACTCCATATTGTAACACTTTCAAGTTCCATACCTCTGGGGCTGCATAATTTGGGCTTCCACAACTCGTCTTTAGAAAGTGGCCATCCCGCATTATGTTACTCAATCCAAAATCAGCAATCTTCACATTGTGATGAGAATCTAATAGAAGGTTTTCAGGCTTGAGGTCTCGATGAACAACCATGTTCCTGTGACAATACTCTACTCCTGATATTATCTGATTCCAATTAAGCAACAGCGGATAACAAAATCAAGGCGTGCCAAATGGACAATCTCTAAGATCAGTAAGATGTAGGGGATGTACAGAAGAGCCTTTACCTGTTGGAAAAAATTCCGTGCCTCATCCTCCTGTAGCCTACCCTTCTCAACAATGTAGTCAAACAATTCACCAGATTTGACATACTCCATGACAACATATATATCAGACGGGGTTTCAATAACTTCATAAAGCCGAATGATATGAGGATGCATGAATAATCTCAATATTTTGATTTCTCTTCTCACTACAAAACAACAATAATAAAAACTATAATTAACGCATTTCCTTACGCTATGTTTGATTACAGAAAATAGAATGCCAAAGAAAAATTTTATCTCTTTACTAATCTAGTAAATAAAGCCCCATTTTCTCCACCAGCCTCTCCCCCTTGATTTTCTTCATTCCCAATCCTCCCGTCTCATTTAGCCTATTATACTTTCACAATTCTGCCTCGTTTTCCTCTCAAATTTGGAAAGAAAATGTTTGATGATAAAATCAATGTTAATTTCCCATAATGTTCTCCATCTTATTATTGTTTTGGAACATTCAAGTAAAACTTTGACAAGTAATAAAAAGATGCATTAAACACCAAAGAGGAACCAAGCAATTAGAGAGAACCAAGTGATAAAAACAAACTAAAGCCACAAACCCACAATCAAGAAAACAGTCAATACCTTTCTCTTCCATGTCCATATTCTTTACCTTCCGTCGATTTAATATCTTGATGGCCACTTTATGGCCTGTCAATTTATGCTCTGCAATCTTCACCTTACCAAAAGAACCAATTCCAAGAGTTTTACCAAGGTTATAGTTCTGCAAGAAGACATCCATACTGCTGCCACCTCGACCACTATACCCCTCCATTTTCCTACCATAGAAAGGGAACACAAAGAGAACAAGAACCAGAATTTAGAATTTATGAGGTGGGAGACAATGAATATTTCAAATTCCAAGGAATGTAAGCTAAGATTTCATTGGATTTACAAGTTACAACCCCTAAACTGCTGGTCCAAGCAATTCTAGTTGAAAACTACATGTTATTCTGACCCGCAACATCACAAAATTTTCCATCAGAAAATGTAAGCCTAAGAAGACACTTCCAGAAGAAGCTGAAAAACCACAGCTATAAAATCCAACCACTCATAATACTCCAGAAAGAAGATACACAGATCATGCACTCTTTCAGACAGATAATAAAAATCAACCCTAAAAATGTTCTGAACACGAAGACAACACTCACCAGAAGTTAAAAGTTTATGAGGTGGGAGACAATGAATATTGCAAATTTCAACGAATACAAGTTAAGATTTCATTCGATTTACAAGTTACAACCCCCGGACTGCTGGTCCAAGCAATTCCAGTTGAAAACTACACGTTATTCTGACCCGCAACCAATTCACATAAAATCCCATCAGAAAATATAAGCCTAAATAGACACTTCCAAAAGAAGCTGAAAAACATCATCTATCAAATCCAACCTGATATAGGAAGATTGGCATAGGATTGGCATAGAGGTTTTTATTTTAGTAATTTTATTTTAGTATATTAGTGTCTTGGGGAAGGGGTCATCTTTACTATATAAGTATCTTATGAGTCACATATAGAATTAATCAATGAATGAAATATATCTTGTTTATCTCTCTAAATTCTCTCTTCTCCCTCCTAAACCCATTATCCTTCAATTTCTAGTCTATATCAAATTCCTTTTGTAGGTTTCTCGAGAGGTATTCTTCATTTCTCTCATCCCTCTCCTGATTCCTGCATCAATGGTATCAGAGCTTCCTACCCTGAGATAGCAATGGCACCTCAGACTTGTAGCATAGCATCTTCAGTCAATCGATTAAAAATGTTGAGGAGATGTTACAAACCTTGCTCAAACAACAATCTAACCTAACCAAACAATGGGCAGACCAGCAAAGGGTGGTGAACCAACATATTCAAGCCGTAAATGTAAGGTTAGATCGATCATTTGATCGAATGGAGGCACAAATCGAGGAGCTTTTCAGTATGGCGCAAAGGAAGCTGAAACAACCAATGAATACAAGGGAAGAAAACATAGGAAAAGATAGTCATATTAGCAACAATTCCAGCAAGTCATTGGTCGCTCAATTGGAAGATGCTAAGAAGGAAGTAAGCCCAGCTGATAAGAAAGAGCTCAGTTTATATTCTGAAAACTGTCCATCACTTGGTGCTCGCCAAGTGTTCAACGAAATGCCCAAGAAAGCGGAAGTTGAACTTGGAGCTTTAGGTGTTGGTGATTGTGGAATGGGGAATGATGGAGTAGAAAAGGGTGGTTCTAAGATGTATGATACAAGCTTTGAGAAAGGCCAATCACCTAATGCACACCAACTGTTCGATGAAATGCTTGGCAAAATTAAAAGGGGTGCTGCTGTCCTAGAAATTGATTCTCAAGATTTGGGGCCGGATGGTATGATACAGGGAGATAATACACACACCTTACAACCCCAACAACAAGAGACATTTGGGCAGCCAGGTAAATCCTATTTCCCTAATAAGGTGCTTGATGAAAACTTGTTGGGGATCAATCCTAGCTTGGTTTGTAAAGTTTCTCCATCAAGCAGGAAGTTTTGTTGGATACCTTGCTCTCTAGATCCATTGATGGTATACATTGCTTTGGTCGCATTTGATCCTGGAGGAGCGACATTAATGGCGAGAGAAATGAAGGAATTTGGTAAGGAAAAGTGTAGTAAAGAGCAGTATTGGCTGAATTACAAGAGATTGAACTTATGTTCATCAAGTGAAGAAAACAAGGATGGAAGAGTTGGGGAAAAAGTGACTACAAATGCAACACTATCAGGGTGGTTGTTTTACTTACAGGCTTGGCCAAGAAAAAGTGCAACGATAGTATTTGATCCTGGAGGGGTGGGAGGTTTCTTCTGTCATATGATGCTTATTGTATTTGATACCATCAACAAGGTTGGATTTTTGGTCATGGTTTTCAACCCTGGTGAGTTGGAAGTAAATTTTCCATCGATGGCATCTTATTATGTTGGTGATCCTAGAGACATGGTATACCTCACAACTAGTGACTTTCCATTGTCTATTGATCCTCTATTTTTAAAGTCTACATTAACAATGCAACGCTAGAAGTCTTCTTCCAGCCTTGAGGACAAGGTTGTTTTGAGGGGGGTGATATGATATAGGAAGATTGGCATAGGATTGGCATGGAGGTTTTATTTTAGTAATTTTATTTTAGTATATTAGTGTCTTGGGGAAGGGGTCATCTTTACTATATAAGTATCTTATGAGTCACATGTAGAATGGATCAATGAATGAAATATATCTTTGTTTATCTCTCTAAATTCTCTCTTTTCCCTCCTAAACCCATTATCCTTCAATTTCTAGTCTATATCAAATTCCCTGTGTAGGTTTCTCGAGAGGTATTCTTCATTTCTCTCATCCCTCTCCTGATTCCTGCATCACAACCACTCATAAAACTCTAGAAAGAAGATACACAGATCATGCTCACTTTCATACAGAGGAACTTTCGCTCGAATTTCTCATAAGTTCCTCAAATAGTCCACAACTTAGCATTGACAGGTGAACCCTAGAAGCAGGGCATGAACAAATTCAACTACACTATAAACACTGATTCAAAGAAAAAGTTTTAACCAAATCGAGGAAATTCACAGCTCAATAGGTCAAAACCCTAATACACAGTCATGGTCTCGAAAATGCAATTAACATTACATGACATAGAGCTTCCATAAAACAAAACAGAATCTCAAAATGAATTCCAGTATACAGCGCAGAGAAGAGAGAAACTTACGCAGAACAATGATGACCTAGAAATATAAAGGAGAGACGAACGCCGATGAAAATGGCGGAGGTGTAGCAGTCACGGCGGACGTGGCGGCGGAGGCGTCGACTAGGAGAGAGAAAACTCTCCGGAGGGAGTTAACCGGCGCCGGAAAAGCTGAATCGCCGGCGGGATACCTTCACGGCGAACGAAGTGGGGGGAGGGAGCAGGAGAGTGGGATTAGCAGGACCCGATGACGGGAGAGTCCAATGAGTATAGCGTTTTCTTTTCGTTTTTTTTTTTTAGGAATGTTGAGTTATAAATCAGGTGTTGTTCTTTGGATCCGAGTGAATGGGGTTTGGATGAATTGATTGGACTGAATTGGATTTGATTTGATTTGATAATATTTTTTTGAATTTGGATTTGATTTGATTTGATTTGATTTGATAATATTTTTTTGAATTTGGATAAGTTTGAATTGAGTGAGTGATGTTGGAATATTTTATTATTAAATTTTGAAATGTGCTGAAAAAATAAATGGAAAAGTTGTTATTAATGAAATAAATTGAAGATGTTAATTTGGTTGTTAGGGAGGAAAAAGAGATAGGTAGGGTTAGGCACATAGTTATTAAAATCTCGATCCTACGATTTTAAGGTCCAAAATCCTCGATACGATTTTACTATTTACACACGATCCACAAACCTACATGGACTAATTTCCGATCCTAACTTCCCGGTAGTTTTGAGTTAGGATCCCAATTTTAACAACCTTGGTTAGGCATGGTAATCAATACTGACACATCCCACTCTCACATTGTCTCATATCTTTGGATTGTCCACCTCCAACGTTCGTTTGTGCAGCTCTCATCTCTTTCACCCTCTTCCCATCTTGCTTCTCCTTCGATCTCTCTGTCTCTCTCTATTTTAGCTCTCTGGCTCTCGTTCTCTCTGTCAGTCTCTTTGTCTCTCATTCTTTCGAACCCTAATTTGGTAGCGTTCGGCCAATAATGGTCAAAGCAAGGATTTGAAAATTGAATTCTTCAAAAGCGTAAAAGTTGTCAATAATTGAAGGTCCTGTTTCACCTTTGTCTGATATCACTAGTGGATTCATGCTCGTTTGGGAATGCGAATTCCACTGCTACCCTCACAGCTGTTGTCGGTGGAGGAGTGGTGAGTAAATACACGGGGTATGGGTGGAAAGAAATCGTTGTAGCTGGAAATTAGGGTGTCAGGCGGAAGGGAAATAATAATGGGAGGTAGTTCAGATATGCGTGAATTAAAAGCACTGATTCTGCAACACGTTTCATCGATGGGCCATGTCAAGTGGTCAATAGGGTACCGTAGAAGGAAAGCTATGAACTCAACCCTTATAAATTCAGTAAGGGTCCATACACCGATTGCCAAAGTCGAGATATGGGAAAGAGTCAAGTGAAGGTATGGTTCTGAGTTTAATTCATGAATTTTTCTTTAGTTTAGGATTTCTCCTTTATTGACTTGTGAAAGGTTAGCCATTACATCCATTTCAATTGTTGGTAGATTTAAGATTTTCTATGTTCGTCCAATTCTTCTGGATTCCCTTGGTTATCAGATGTTTTTGGGTTTCTTGTATAATGCTTTTGTAAGATGAAAACGTATGGTCAGACGAAATAATGGCATTGTATGAGAATTGACAAATTTTTTTTTTTTTGACAACCATATGCTTATTGATTGTGGACATCTTTTGTGAACTTCTTTCATGGAGAAAAACGTCAAAGTTAGACTAACGTTAACAGTGGAAGACCCACTTCTTTTTCATTTTACTTTTTTACTCATTTTATTTACTAGGGCGTTACTGCTGTACCTCCGAAGAGATACAAGGCAAGAAAGGAAAACTAACAGCAAGCGATAACTGTTTACTTCAATTTTAACAAACGAAACGAACTTCGAATTCTAGAACAATAAAAACTCAACATTAATTAAACTTCAAGTTTAAACATAAACTAAACTTTATTCTCAAAACGTCCAACTTCAACGTCTTCACTTCTATTGCCCGTCCCCATCACATAATTAATCTTCACCTGAAAACAAAACATTCACAACATGAGGGGAAACCTCGATAATGTGATTAATGTCTATCCCTAATTGTCAAAACAATTTAAAGTTCATTTCAATTTATTTAGGGGAGGGGAACAAGTCAAACATTTTCGCAACTCATTTGAATCCCAACCTAGAAATAACAAGAGTTCATAAACCAACAACACAAGTTTTCAACTCAGAAAAACACAACGTTCCAGAAAGCTCAATTACCCCTTTTAAACTCAGAATCAGAAATCAGAAATCAGAAACAGAGTAATCAAAAATCAAAAATCAGAAACAGAGTAATCATTTCCTCAGAAAACAATCAGAATTTTATTATGCGAGTGGGATTTGCCTATCCCCATAATATCATAACTCAAAATCAGAATAGGATCTCAGATCCTCAGAATCAGAATATGGATGGCTAGTTTTAGAAACAGAATAAGATGTGTGCACAATCTCAGAAATATATCGGGACTCCCCGATTTCTTGATAACTCCCTTGCAGGAACATATCCTGGTATATGGGTCGTTACCCGCAACTCGCTTATGGTTTCACTTTGATTATTAGTATCTTATGAATTATCAAATGTCAGACTTCAAACAAAACTCAACCCAGTTTCCAAAACTGACAGAATAAAACTCAGAGTTTAAAAGATAGTCACGTTTTACTCAACTAAAAAAGATACAACTCACAGACATCCAAATCAGACTGTCTAACTTTACAGAAAATCCCTGCGCGAGATGCATGCCTTATAAAACAAATTAAAATCACAAAATAGATAAAAGAGTATTCCAAAGGGGATTAGGACATAGACATTACCTGAACAGTTTCTCTTTACTGCAACACTTACACACAGGAGCTATTACTTTGTCGTCTCGCTCGAACCTAGGATTCGAATATAAACTTCTAAAATTAATACTCTCTACGATAATTAGTTACTCACGAATCCTACCCTACCCCCAACTTATCATCTTCTTACTAATTAGTTAGCCATGTAACGAGCATAACAATCAAAATCACTATTTATAGTCTTTAAAACAAGGATTATCTCATAAAGTGTACTGACATAAAATCATGTCAACAATAACTCTACATTAATCAAATAATAATTGACTTTAAGGACAATAACAACTTTAGACATAAAAGCTTTGCTTGGTGCTATTCACGAAATTTACAATTATGCCATTATTCATGCAATAACATGCTAGGTCATACAATCATGCATTCTCATCTAAAACTACCTTTTTAGGGTTCCTAGCATATTTGTAGGTTTCCAAGATCATCATAAACCAACCCTAAAACACCTAAACCTTAGCATGATATTTTTAAACCAACTCTATACTCAAGAATACATGACCTATCCTAATGAACATTTGATAACATAATTGAAACCTACTCACTTTAACTAACGATATGAAAACCTAACAATGACATGGAATATCAAGAACATATATTTAATATGAAAACTTCAAAATAACGACAACTTGGTAATAATAATAATAAGAAGAAAAACTTACCAATAGCACAAAACTTAATAATATTATTATGAAAACTTGATAATAATAATAATAATAATATGAAAAACTTAGTAACAATAGTAATAGGGACTTAAAAATTTTAATAATCAAAAGTACTCACAAATAATATGAACTTCAAAATAATGATTTGAACTTACTAATATAATGGAAACTTGATAATATCATGAACTTAATAACATGAAATATTTACTATGAAACCTAGTAATAGAAACAACTTGCTAATATTAACAACATGAACTTAACAGTACAATGACAACATGATACTAACATGAATTTCAACATTATGAACACTCACTAATGACGTGAACTAACCAAGGGTTTTTGCATCAACCACATCAAATACATACTCATTTCTAACTCAACCTTAAACAACGTTTCAAGTTACTAATCATATTCTCAAAATACCAACATTTACACACCCACTTAATACCTCAACAACTCATTCAAGAATACATAATCACAAACACAGAACAACATTTAACAACAATACAACCCAAAAATATATATAGAGAAAAATAGGGTTAGAGTTTTATTATCAAAAGCCAACAGGGGGGTGGCGCTTAGGGCGGTGCTGGTGGTCGACGTCCGGTGGCTAGGCAGTGGTAGCAGGTCTCCGGCGTCGAAAAGAGGGCGGCAACGGCGGCGGAATTCCGAAGGGAAAACAGAGGGGTTGGTTGCTCTTCTGGTCTCAGCTGGGTGTCGTAGGTGACGATCGTCGGAGCTGGGAGGAAGGTCGCCAGAGTTGGGGCGGTCGCCGGAGCTGGGACGACGTTGCGGTGGTTGAAGGTCTCGGTTAGGGCAAAGAAAGGGTTTCGGAGGTGGTGTTTTGAAGGGGGTTATGGGCGACGGTGACGGCCGGAAGTGGAGCAGTGCTGGTCGGAAAGTGGTGAGGTGGTGACCGACGTCGAAATGCAGGTGGAAAGAGGGTGGTTGGAGGTGGTGGTGTGGGTGGTGCGTCGAGGTGCGGTGGGAGGGTTGGGGTCGGTTTTTTGGCGTCGGTTGGCGGAGGAAAAGAGCGATGGTCGGCGTGTGGTGGTCGGAACAGCAGGAGGTGGTGGTTTCCGGTGAAATGGGGAAGAAAGGAGGGTGGTAGGAGGTGATTGGTGTGGTGGTGCGTGGCGTCAGGGAGAAGCAGCGGAGAAGAATAGGAATGAAGAGGGAGGAGGAGATAGAGGGAATAAAATATGTGAATTGCGGCTGATGTAGATTTCTAGGGTATTATAAAAAAGGTAGGGGTCCCAAATAGGGTATATTTAGAGGGAGAAATTAAGGTAAAATTAGTACAAATTAAACCTAGGTGTTAGTAACACCTTTCCAAAATTAATCTTTTCCTAAAACAACACCTTTCCTTAAACAGTTTTTACAAACTGATCCCAATTAATATTAACCGATACCCAAAAAGTCTTCAACTGATATTATTTGACCGATAAAAATTCTAAGAGACTCACTCGCGGTCCTATAAGCTCCACGTGATAACAACTCATATAAATAAACGGAAAATAACGCACGTTAGGAATTTCAACGGTATAAATAACAACATTTTTCGGGGTTTTACAGGTTGAGTGTTGTATATGATGGTTGATTGTGGTTGTTTGGAAAATTCATCCATGGACATTATGAGTTTGGCAAGGTTAGTTACAAAAAAACCCTTGGGCTGTCAGTGAAATATGATGTAATGTAAAAGAGTGAGATGTTTACAGTTAATTATTCATATATCAGAAAGGAACATGACCTAAGACATTATCAAATTTGGCAGTGTCTAAAGATAATTGTGAAAAGTATATAAGAGTTAGATGTATTGTAAATGGTATGATCGTGGCTGTGTAAATAAGAGTATGTATATAACAATGTCTTTTCATAGTGGTTATCTTAACAAATTTAACCTCCAACTTGTATCAGTAAACATTGACAAATATGTATCTTGATTCATTGGTTAGTCACTCAATGGATTGGCGAAGGCAATCAAGTAATAGAAGGATTCGTAGGCCCGCCTGGGGTGAACAAGAGTCAATTGCATTGCTCGAAGTATATCTTAAAGCCAAAAGAGATGAGTGTTTTCCAACTTGATTTAGAGAAACATATAGTCGCCCAAATGCGGAAGAGACATTTCCATAATTGCCCCGCACGTAGCTGCAAACGTCGAATAACTGATTTAAAGGTTGTGTATAGAGCGTGGATAGTTATGTCCCATGGCACTACTGGAGTAGGGTATGGTAGAGGAGGAGGGAGAGTAGTACTTAACGCTGGACAAAAAAGAGCTTTCAATGCGGTAAGATTATTATTAATTTCAGTACTTCGCTTATTTATGCATACATTGTATGTTGGTTCAAATTGAGTTGCACGTTTCTGATTGAATTTTCATTTCTTATAGTCGTACCCCCATGCCAAGTATCATTGTATAAGAGATGGATACCCTCAACCTGGTCTAAATTTAATGGTTGAACTTTGGGGTGAAGAAGTTACAACCGAAAAGCATGCAATGTCCCCATCATGCTTCAGCAACATGCAATGTCCCCATCATGCTTCAGCGATGGTAGTGGTGGTGGGGAAGGCACCTTGGGAAGAGGCAGGGGCGGATCTATGTGTATGAGTATGGTGTCAATTGACACCATTCATTTTTTTTTAAAAAAAAATAATCTGTGTAGAAAACCTAAGAAACATATATTGGTTATATATTAATTGACACTGCAATGAACCATAAAGGTTTGTGAGTGTGTTGGTTTACATCCTTTCCTTGTGTAAGGAACTAATCGGACACGAAGGTCGTGGGTTCAATCCCTATTAGCATCATTTTCTATGTTTTGTTTTAATATAGGTGGAAGTACTAATGGGACACTGAGGTCGTGAGTTCAATTCCTATTAGCAGCTTTTTATTTTTCCGTTATTATCATCATTATTTATTATTGTTATTATTATTATTTTTTAATCTCTCTAACCCTAACTCCATAATTGAATTGTAATTTATTATCATTATTATTTATATATTTTTTTTGAGGAAATATTATTTATTATTATTATTATTATTATTATTATTATTATTACTTTCTCAAATTACTCTTTCCTCTTTATTGAAATTATTCTCATATTTGTTGTAATTTATGAATTAGATTTATGTGATTAAGTCAATATGATTAAATTTGGGTTTGTTAATTGTTTGTTGTATGTATATGAATGAGCAAATTTTGTTTAATTATTATTTGTACACTTATAAATTGAATTATGTACCATTTATGTGAAACTGTGGAGGCTATTAAAGTGTTTGAATGAAATTTGTTAATTTATTAGATTAGGTTTAGTGTGTTTTGTAAAATTGTAGGTGTTTATAATTTTATTTTTTTAATTTTAGTTTAAGATGGAATGATACTTTAAGAAGGTGGCTACGGAATCGACCTCCCACGAATAGGTTATATTTTGACGTTTATTTTAGCGTTTATTTGTGATGTTCAATTTTTTTTAAAGAAAATTATCTTGACACCACTGACTCTAAATCCTGGATTCGCCACTGGGGAGAGGAGATGGTTGGCAGCGTGGTGGTAGCAGTAGGTCAGGTCGTAGTGGAATGTGCCGCGGTGAAGGGAGTTCCAGGAATCAAATGTTGACCTTCAGTGTGGAGATAGATGAATGGAGAGGTGATAGTGACGAAGGGGCGCATCCACGCATGACGATGATCTGGTCCAAGATGTGTCCAGGAGGTCTTCGGAGAGTAGGTCACCGCCTAGGGCACAAAGGGAAGCAGTAGTTGGGGGTTGGGATCAATGGGTTGGGGGTGGTTGTAAGCGCCCAAGCACTGATGATGAGGAAAGGGCATACAAAAGAGTGCAATCCAACGACAACATTGGTGGTTATGAAGAAAGACCAACGGTTGGGAGCTTTGCGCTGGCACCACAACACCGTCCTCAAAGTGTGGCTGACCAGAACAAGTGACCTCTAACGTCCAATTAATGTTCACAACCATACAAAAGAGGATGTTGGCCAACCCATACTTCACCTCCATAGGACCTCAGTTTATACACCAGACCCTGCGATACATCAAGCAAAACAACAAGATCGAAGATGTGTACGATTATGCAGACGAATTAGACAACTATTTTGGTCACGCCCTAAGCTGATTGCGAGCCTAACAGAGACGACTCGGATTAACTCGTCTTCCTCGTGTTAGAGGGGGGAAGGGGTGACGAATTTGTTCATCAGGTACTATATGGTAATAGGCCAGATCTTTCCCATAAGCTGTTTAGGCTTAACAGGGAAGCCTTCCAGTCATTAATCCATTTGTTACGCACTAAATCAAATATAACAGAAGGACGTTGTTGGGTATGGTGGCCAACTGGATCCTCCTACGGGTCCACAAATATACACAATTAATTAATGAAAGAAATGAAAAGAAATATATGGAAAGGAGGGCCATTGCATTGTAGGCGTCGAACATCCAAGTCAAAGGGAGGTAATTAAGTTGAATTTTTTATCCACCAATGAAGGTATCACATGCTGCATAATTTGAGCCTACAATTATGCTTTTGATTGAGGAGATCACGTACAAGGCTTGCCTATTTAAATCAACCGGGATTCATTCCTTCACCCCATTCATTCTTTTATTCATTTCGTAAAACCTTTTGGTTTTATTTCCTCACATATTTATTTTACACACTCATAAAATTGAGAGATAAAATTAGAGTGGAGTATTCTGCCTAATTTATTTTAGAGTGTGTACCACCTCTATTCCCTTTGCGAAATAGTAAGTTGAGGGTTAAGAGATTAATTTGTAATCTCCTAATAGATCGTACCATACCCTGTGGTAGTGATCGTTTGTACTCCTATTTTTCTCATAGTGGATTATTTTCTGGTTGTCGCCATCCGTGAGTTTTTCTCTGAGTACTTCGGTTTCCCACGTAAATTTTGTGTCAAATTCTATCGCATTATTTCCATTCTTAATTTTGTCGTAATCTCTACCGTCTCCCTATCCGCTTCCGCTATGGTCTGTATTTTACAGATTAATTTACCCTTGTATTTTAAACCGTACGGACATGAGTTGCACCTGCCAGAGATACTGGCAATGTCTTTGTACATATTTGCCCATGGAGTGTCCTACACCGACATCCACACACGTTTCCACTGATTTAAGTCTACTATATGTTACTACCACAACCAAGTAATAAACGCGTTGTGCAAACTGGCGAAGGACATTATCAAGCCATACCGTAGCCAATATGAATTACACCCTGTGTTCAGCATACCAGGCAATGAAGTCCTGTACCCATTGCGGGTTCGTTTCTAAACCCTTTAAATTAATATGTCTGTGTCGTAATGTTTTCATGATTTTAATGTTATTAAACCATAACAAATGTAATTAGCTTGAAACTTTCAATGCAAGAAGCTATAGGAGCCCTAGATGGGACACATAATAATTGTGTCATCAATCACGAAGACGGGGATGCCTACTTTGGCCGAAAGGGAAACAAAACGTTCAACGTCTTAGCTGTCATGGACTTTGATGGAAGGTTCGTGTTTGTCAATGCTGGTTGGGAAGGGAGTGCACACGATGCGATCATGCGACAATACTCCGGAATTCTGTTCACAACGAAAATATGAACTTCCTCCACCCGGCGCAAGGTGGTGTGTTGTAACGACCCGAAGAAAATCGCCCCTTAATAAGTACTTATTAGTTTAAATAATCAAGGTTAGCGATAAACCACGAATAATTAAAGCGCGTGTTCCAAAATTTTGTTTTACCAAACCAGTGTATGTTTTGCAGGACTTGAACAGTGCAACGATCGTCAACAAATTAGTTTAATTTTCTTTTCTTGAGAAATCGCTACCGATAATTTTTACGGTGATTCTGATCATACATGAATCCTTTTAGCGAGACCGATGTACCGGGTCCTTCTTTATTCGAATTAATTTAAGGTTATAAATATGAGGAATTTTATGGAGGTGTTAGATATATTTATTTGGGTTACCCACTCACATTTTTACGGTTTAATAAATTTAGGTAATTTAGGAATTTGGGAGGTATGTATTTTGAGTCAATTGGGCCAAGTTACCAGCCAGCCCAAGAAGAAAGAGGAGGAAGCTTAGATGTTGGGCCTTATTATTTTTATGGGAGATATATATAGGTACATATTAGTAAGGAGGGAGGAGTCTTCTTGCTCATTTACTCATAAAACTCAAACACTTGCTCCCTCTCTCACCATGACCCCCTACCTCCCCTTCCTCTGCTCACTGCCCCTGCCGCCAGGGCCTGCCGCCGCCGCCGCTGAATTCCGGCCACCCTTCGGCCGGCCGACGCACCACCACCTCACCATCATGTCATCCCTTCTTCTTCCTCCCATTTTCAAGTGGTATATCACTCCTTTCTCCTTCCCTTTTCTTTTAAGATGAATCAAATGGTATTCTAAGTTTTTTTCTTTTGTTATTATTATGTTTTTCCAGAATCAAAGTAAGAGTGTTAAGGTTTTCGAGTAAAGATTAGTGTGGAATAATTCAAAGAGAGGAATTTAGGTAAGTATGTTGAAGCTCTTGTTATCTTAATGTTTTCTTTGTGAATTCATTGCAAATAATGGGCATGCATGTGAATTGGAAGGAGAAATCCTCGGTGAAAGAAAGGAAATTGGTTAGATTCAAGTGCATGTTTATAGATTTACGGTAGATTGATAAGAATGGAAGTTTTGTGGTGGTGCATGTTGAGTTTGGTGATGAATTGTGGAAATAGAGTATGTAGTGGTGTTGCATGCAATTAAAATGGATTTTAAGTGGTGATTTTCTGGGCCTTTCAAGTCTGAATATTGTAATTATGAGTTTTAGATTATGTTTTAAAAAGGATTTAGGCTAAATTACAAAGGTTTAAGTGTGCATGTTAATGAATTTCAAGAGAGGGTGCAATCTGGTTGGAAATTGAATTTTCCAGAAAATGAGGAATGTGATTCTGGGCTATTTTATAGCATGAATAGGTAGCTTAAAGTGTTAGCTAACACCCGGTTTTTACGGTTCGTCGTTTCGATAAGTATATTAGGAGTTATGGCCAAATTTGTAAAACCGCACAAAATTGAGAATTTCTAACGCCAGTTTAAAAATGGTTGTTTTCGGATGGTTGGAGGTTTCTATGGCTTAAGGATTGAACGTAAAAGTTTTAGAGGACATTTTGGGCTTTCCAGAATGGTATGGTATGCATCCATAGGATATCGGGAGAGAGAGTTATGAGCTTCTAATTGAAGGACGAAAATCTGAGTTTCTCCAGGAACTACATTTTTGTGACTGCCTGTATTCTGGGCCAAAATCCGACCCTTTTCCATGCTCAAATCAACTTATGGTTAAAATAAAAGTTGAAGTACGCATTACAAGCTTTTCATAGACAGCTCACCCGTCTCGAACCGATAAGTAAATCTCGAGTTACAATTTTCCAAATAATTGAAGTTTAATGATTATTATTTTGGACAACTTATAAAGATGTTAGTTTTTATCCACCTTAGCCATATTTCTAGCTTTCATGGTCAACTACAAAGTCGGAGTGTATGTTCTAAGCTTTCTGAGAAGTCCTCTTATGACATGATCCGATATTTGAGGAATAAGTTATGATCTTACGAGTACGCCTTAGAAATCGAGTTCATCATTGTTATTATTAGAAAATTCAATAAGTTATTCTTCCGTGCTACCAACTAAGTTAAGTCCTAATTTATGATTTTCGTTTCTTGTAAAGTCTCTCCAAGAAATCGTTGCACCACTGTTCAAGTCCCTGCTCGTTCCGTACGTGGTCTTAAGTCTTCAGGTACGTATATCGCCTGACTTTTTATGAATAATATCATGAATTAATCATTTATGTTAAGTTCTAAATTTATTTTATATTGTCCATGTTTATATGTAAAGTATCATGATTTATGTTCAAATATATATGCAAGTTTTCATGGATTTTTTTTAAAAAGTAATTCAGGCCGATTTTATCAGGATAATTCAACAATTAATTCTAAGTATTTATGTGGTGTACCCTTTACGTTAGAAACTTTTACGATAATTCTCTATTTTAGTCAGTTGAGTCATTTCATGAATAAATTCCCTTTTAGAAGTACAAGTCTTATTCAATGAGGGTACAAGATTATATCTTTAAGTTATGATTGGAAAAAGGGTAGTTTAATGAACTAGTTTTATTAAGAATATAAGGTCAAGATATCAAGGTTTAAGTTTTCAAGTTTTAGAATTTAATAAAGGCCCCGACTATGTTTATGGTGCCTTAGTGCACACCAAGGAAAAAAATGCTTATGTGCCTTTGTGCACCCCAAGTTAAGTATATACGTGCCTTAGTGCACCTAAGGAAAAGATAATTGAAGTGCCTTAGTTGCACACCATGGAAACTTGGCAAGTAAAGGATAATTATCCACCATCCGGATCTCCCGATCGGTCCGGGTTTGCGCATACGGAGGTTTAGCCGATGATCGCAAGTAGGGAACCTTCAGGATAATAATACGACAACTAAGTTTTAAGTAACTAAGTACTTTAAGGATTTAAGTTAAGGGTTAAGTCTTATAGAACTTGAGTATGGTTTTTAAGTATATTTTACAACATGTTATAAGTCACACTTTATGATTAGTTTGAAGTAACAGTTATGTTATATGTTAGGTATACGATTTAACTCATGTTTTATGACGTAATTTAATTGTCACTTTCTAAGTCATGGATTCCAAGTACGGTTTGTGTCACGCATTAAGTGGTATGATATACCAAGTTTTATATATCTTAAGTTTTCCAAATTACTGGGATCAAAGTAAAACTACTCCAGTTACTTACCAAGGATTTTAAGTTTTGTTTTATAGAAGTCTAATGTTATGTTTATGGGAAGATTTCATGTATGTGTCTATGTCAGTTCATGCATGACCTAAGTTGTTTTCAAACAAATTTATGGTTATTCAGTTATCTTTAAAAGGAAGAACTCATAAGTATTTTCGTTTGAGTTGTGATTTAAGTACATGTTCAGTTATTTTTCTTCATATTCAGGTTAAGTTATGATCAAGCTATGTAAGTTATGCTACTTTTATTGTTAAACTGTTATTACTTCGTTTTTAACGATTTTGGAACCGCGCTAAATAACGAAAATAAATTACGGAAAGTTTCTTACATGTTAGGGGTATACGTACTGAGTTTGACTCACATTTCGAAGTTTTATGTTTTCATTTTAGGGATCTCGGCAAAGGATAATGGAAAAGCCCCCGGGGGGAGGGGGGATGAAACCCTAGAGCACCTTAAGGAATTTGAAGGTGGTTAGAGGCTCTCCATGAAGGATTTAAAATAAATTGTGATTTAATGGCTTGTATAGTTTCTTTTGGGCTGTTTTATGTTGTTTTGAGGTGGTTTAACTTAAGTTATGTTGATGATGCATGTTTGAAATTGGTTTATGGTTGATTGCTGTTGTTGGGTTTAGTCTTAGCCTTGTCCATCTCCATAGACGACAGTAATTCTCTCAGGTGTTTATCTTCTGTTAATCATTGGGTTAGGTGAATCATTGGCTTAATCTAGTGGTTAGTAACCTGGGGGTGTTACATGTGTAAAATTCCTTTCCTTTTTCAATTAATTTCGAATAACGTCGTTAAGGCATATGAATGAATGGTTACTAATTATTACAGGAAAATGTTACTTGGTTGACTCGGGCTATCCTAACACAGAAGGATATCTAGCCCCCTTCAAAGGGAAACCATACCACCCACCTCAGTTTCGACGGATGGCTCGAGGGGGGAGGGATTACAAATTTAACATGCCAAGGCAACTACAACAAAAAGCACTCTAAATTGCGGGGAACAGTTGAGCGGGTTTTCGGGGAGGTGAAGTCAACATGGCGTATTCTATGGAACATGCTTGAATGCGACGTCGACCATCAAATCAAAATTATCTTCGCTTTTTTTACACTCCACAACTTCTTGAAACTCCATAAACTTGGACTACCTGTGACGCCATATGATTACGTTAACGAACTAATGGTGGAAGTCGGAGAACATTCAACATGCTCCATGGATGTGTTCCGAGAGTATGTGGTGACTTCGATTCACTTGATGAGCGAAACCGAACAACCATTTTATGATCCATTGAATAATCCCTTTTATGTTGATCAACATTAATTATGAATTTGTACCTGTTGGATTATGTACGCAACCTGTTATTCTAGCATACTAATGTATTTATCTAATCGCATTTCAATCAATCAAGGATGAGCAATCTTCCATTGTTAATGCAATCAGACATTCATAATCGTTCCTAATTTAAGGTCAACACACGTTCGTACATAGTGTTGTTCATCATCAACGGGCAAAAGAAAAAAAAACCACATCAAACCGACACACGTAAACAACAATTCCCACATAGCTATTGCCTCCCGATGTTTATAATCATGAACCATTTTCTTCAACATCCTGTTCTTGCCACGGAGTTCTTGCATCTATAAGTCAATGTCACGAATACTACGCTGTAAACCCAATATATCTTCCTCTAACTTGTCCTTTTTACGAATTACAGCAACCAACGTCGATGTCGCCGAATCGCAAACGACCTTCCCAAGCCACTTGAACCATCCACAACTTTTCACAGTTCCAGCGTTGACGCATATTGCAAACCACCTTCCAGGATTACCAACTGTCCAAGACGTCTTTACTTGACAAACTTGACCACATTTGCATTTGCAGTTTTCATTGACATAGCATGGGCAGCTAAAACATGCAGGTGAAAATTCATTCAAACATACTCCGCAAACTTCACAACTGCATAGATTTGACAACATGTTCATCGTAAGCCAACATACTAACATTATTTGTAATAATCCATTTCCAAATTTAAATTATTGTGAAATACAAAGGTCGCTGATATGTGTAGTTGTTTTGGTTTGACACTTGGAACGAGATACAACATTGGAGGTTGGGGTCCTATGATACATTTGTATATCTTCTGTTCTATCTAGGGGTGAGCGGGGCCGGGATCCCGGTAATTTTCGGAGGTCCCGGTTGTGACCGGGAGTAAAGTTTTGCTCCCAGTCCCGGTCCCGTTTGTCACCGGGAGCAAAAATTTGCTCCCGCTCCCGCTCCCGGTGGGACCGGGAAATCAACCGGGAATTTTTGGTCCCAGTTTCCTAATTTTTTTCACCAATTATTTGATTTGTTTCCGTTAAAAATCAACATAAATTATACAAGTTTCTCTAATTTCACAAATGTGAGCGTCGATTTGTTTACATAGTCACTTTTCTCAAACTAAAATTACACAATATCTAATACATAACGATTTTTTTTTGGAAAAAAAATATGCTAAGTTTGAAATAGTAATAAATAAAATAAATCTAAATAGCAAACACAAATTAAATTAAACAAATTTATTAAAATGTCACTTGATTATATATATATATATATATATATATATATATATATATATATATATATATATATATATATATATATATATATATATATATATATATATATATATATATATATATATACTGAATTGGGACCGGGACCGGGAAATGAAGTTAAGTCCCACTCCCGGTCCTGGTCCCATCGGGAATGGGATTTTGGGACCGGGACTTGACTGGGAGTGGGACGGACCGGGATTCCCGAAATTTTTGTTCACCCCTAGTCCTAATCTTTTTTTCTATTACTTTGTTATGTTAGTGCTTCCTACCTTAATCTTCATCATCATTAACTGTTGAGATGATCGGATAGGATACAAAGAAAACCACTAAAAACATACACAGTCATTCCAATTGAACAGTCTATTTTCTATGTTAGTGCTTCCTACCCTAATCTTCAATTGGACACAATCAACAAAAATACAACAACTATAGTATTCCATTCTTATTGATTGGTAACAAGATCCTAATGATGATGGGCCATTGTTGCCTACAAGGGTCCTGTTTAGTTCAAGCACTAGCTTGGCAGTTAATAACATAGATTACCAACAACGATGAATTTTCTATCCACTTCACATTAAAATTTGACACAATGAACCATATTTTCCTCAGCTTCAATCATATCAAGTGTTCAAAACCCTAAACCATAAAAATTTGGCAGTAACCCAACAAATTCATATGAATTTGAATCAACCATCTAATTCCTCACATTACCCAGCTAATACATTGAATTTGACAGTATAATTACTCGAATTTTACAGTTTATTAACCCATCTAATTTCGCATTCTTGACCATTTCATCATACTTAATCATATGAAGTTTAGAAAAATCTTATCACAGATTAGTTATTTTCAGTTTGGGCAACGTACAGAAGCGGGGAAGGAGAATATGAACTTTTTGTAACCTATTGCATAGAACCTGGGAAAGAATTCTCATCAGGTTTTTGTACATATCTATACTTCCTAACAGACAAATGCACATCAAAATGGTTTTCTAACTCATGAAGTAATCGCCAATAATCAAATACAAAATTTACTCACTCAAATAATAATTTGGTTCTCACCATTCACATCTACAGACAAACGGGTTGAAATATTACAAGGTACATTACCTTCGCATAATTCTGGCCGGAAAATGGAGATTCACTTTAGTCACGTCGGAGTTGCCTCTCTGGTGTCAATGCCGTCGTCGCCTTCCTCTAGATCCACCAAAATCGGCGGGCCTTCTATTATAATCCTCTCGTTGCCTTCCTCCAGATCCACCAAACTCGCCGTCCGTCTATTGTGTAGAGGGATAGGTACTCTTCAAGGCCTTTACTTCTCTTCCTCTGGATCCACCAAACTCTCCGTCTGCACTTCTATTCCTTCTTCTCAAATGGATAGTCGACCTCCAAAACTAAAGGCCAACTTCTCCAGCAAGCCAAACGCAAACAGTTCTTTTAACCATAAAATTATCAGCTAATCTAAACATTAATCACAATAACTAAGTGTTACATTTTTGTTTTTTTCTTAAATAACTTCAGATGAATATTAAAATATTTTCTGAAGTTTTTATTTATTTAAAATTGAATTTTTTTTAATTGGTATCTTTTCGAAATGTGTAAGATTTGGATGAATTTTTATGAATTTAGAAAGAATTAGATTGGATTGAATTGGATTGGAAAGAGTTTCCAATCTAAAGAACAGGACCCGTCAAAAATTTAAGGAAATTGGAATCTAATAAATCAAACTTTATGTGCATTTTGATCTAACAAACCAAACTTAATTTTTTGTTAATGAAAAACTGTACTTAACATAATATTTTTCTTAATGAATCTCCACCAATTTTCGGTTACCGAAAAAATGACATGAATGTTTTTTTGCTGATTGAAATGAACAACGTGTTGGAAGAAAGGCCCGAGCAGCTGTTGTATGAAGGGACAAGAACAGGAAATGAATTACAGAAGATGAGGGAAGTGAGTCCGAACTTTGAGCGTCTGGATGAAGAAAATGTAAGGCTCAGAACCAAGCTTGACAAGGAGAAAAGGAAGAGGAAGTCATCTTCATTTTCATTTTATTTAATTTTTTTTTGAGAGAATTTTCATTTTATTTTTTGCCTATAAAACACTCCATATCAGCAAAAAAATCTTCATGTCATTTTTCCGGCAACCGAAAATTGGTGGAGGTTCACTAAGAAAAATATTATGTTAAGTACAGTTTGTCATTAACAAAAAGTTAAGTTTGTTTTGTTAGATCAAAATGGACATAAAGTTTGGTTTATTAGATTCCAATGTTCCAAAATTTAAGTTCGGATAAATTTCGATAGGTAAATAGGGATGACAATGGATCGAAGGCGGGTACCTCAACCTTCGCTCCAATTAATAATCGAAGGTGGAGGTCCACCTCCAAATTCGATTAATCAGAGGTGGGGTGGACCTCCAGGTGGAGGTTCTCAAATTATTATCGGAGATCGAATTAAGGTTTGTACTATTTATTTTTTTTATTTTTCTATTTTTTTTGACAACATTTTTGTTGCAATTTAATATATCATACTCATTACTTATAAAAATTGAAACACTAATAACAAAAAAAATATATGACAACACAACAAAAATATAACAGGTAAGAAAAAGTCTCTCAACCATCAAAATATTGACAATACACCCTTCCTTAAAAATAATTAATGGTGCGTTTGGTTGTTTCCCAGGAAAATATTTCCTATGGAACTTTTTCCTGGGAAAGTTTTTCTTAGGAAAGTTTTTGCTGGGAAAAATATTTCACAGTGTTTGGTTAACATGATAAAGTTTGTAGGAAAGTTTATTGGGAAATTGGAATTAAATAAACCAATCTTTGGGGGTGCTTTGATCTAACGAACCAACCTTGAACATTAATATTAGACGAACTTACCTTTACATCTTATTTTTTCTAACGAACCGCCATCGAGTCCAACTCGTCGGAAATGTGACGTGGCGGTGGCGGTGGCAGTGGCTTATGTGGCGGCTACTTAAGCAAAAAAAGAAAGAAAACAAAAACAAGCATTACTTTGATGACTTGGATTGAATAATAAACCTTTTTCATTTTTTTTATTCCACCTCACCTCTCTCTCTCTCTCTCTCTCTCTCTCTCTCTCTCTCTCTCTCTCCCTCTCTCAGCCCTCACCCCCTCTAACCCCCACGAATCCCCAACCTCTCACTTTCTCTCTCAAACTCCACCCCACCATTAGGTCCATCACCCTCTTCTCCGCCACAGCCACCACCGCCGCCGCCACCTGTGCCGCCACAACCACCATCACCTCCCTTACATCCTTCTCCCTCACCACCACCACCACCACCACCTGCGCCGCCACAACCACACAGCAATAGAATCCCCTAAAATGCAAAACACAACAGCAGAATGCAGAACAGTAAAATACCCAACAATTCATAACAATACAATTCACTCACAATTTCACTGGTTCAATGTCACTGCATTCACTCTCACTTACACAAGCTCAAAAACACCCTTCTCCATAATAGTTTGAAATTCCACCAGAACCAATCCATTCACAATTCAGAAACGGAGTAAACCCAGAAATAGATTACGGATAATACACACACAATTAATCACAAAAATCAAAAGAAAAAAACAACCCCAAATCCGTAATTCGCAGAAGATAGAAGAGAGAGAAGAAATCTAACAGGGTCACACTGCTGGTAGAAATCATCAACATCTGCCTAAAAAAACAAAAGAAAAAACCCAAAAAAACAGTCATTTGAAGAACAATTGCATAAGTGAGTAACTAATTCCCGAAAAATAATCAAAACCCATCATATTTCGCAGCTTGATTAATTCCATTTCCCCGTCGATTTCGCTCAACATTGGACAACAAAACCCCAACAATTTACAAAAACCCAAATCCCCGTCGATTTCGCTGGCACAGGTGGTTGTGGCGGCACATATGGTGGCGGCGGTGGTTGTGGCGGAGAAGAGGATGGGTCGGGGCTAAAGGGGGGTGAGGGCTGAGAGAGTGAGAGGGGTGAGTTGGAATAAAAAAAATGAAAAAGGTTTATTATTCAATCCAAGTCATCAAAGTAATGTTTGTTTTTGCTTTCTTTTTTTTTTTTTGCTTAAATAGCCGCCACATAAGCCACTTCCACCGCCACGTCACATTTCCGACGAGTTGGAATCGGTGGCGGTTCGTTAGAAATAATAAGGTGTAAAGGTCAGTTCGTCTAATATTAATGTTTAAGGTTAGTTCGTTAGATCAAAGCACCCTCAAAGGTTGATTTATTTAATTCCAATTTTCCAAAGTTTATTTGAAATGTCCAAATTATCCTTATATATTAATTTATAAAATAATTATTTTTAGGGGCATCTTGGGAATTGAGTTACAAAAAGTTTTCCTTTCCCATGGGAAAAAAACTTTCCCACACCCCCCCTCCTTTAGAAAGTTTTCACCATGATCCATGGGAAAATTGTGGGTCCCTAATTAAAAATTTTCCCAACCTATTTTTACTTCCAAACATATCATGCAACCAAACACACCATAAGGTTCAATTCTTCCCTCAATTCTCAAATTTGGCCATATTATAATTTTTCAGAATTTTTTATATATATGTTTATTATTCTCATCGGACTTAATCGGATCTAATCGGATCGGAGGTGGTCACCTCCATATCCGCTCCAAGTCTCCAATTATAATCAGAGTCGGACTTTTTTACTCGTAATCGGATTCAGATTTGGATTTCTGTCTACCGAACTTGGGTCGAATTTTCTGTTGCGGATCAGAGCGCATTCGCTTCATATTCGGATCTAACTGCCATCCATATAGGTAAATTCGGTTAATATCAAAATTCGGATAAAAAGTGATGTTCTGACCCTTTTTTTCGGGTCGCATAAGATTGGACAATTTGAACGGAACTGAAATCAAGTTTGGGCGAAAAAGAGAAATATTGTATGTGGAAATTAGGTTAATGTGAAAATCAAGTCGGATCAAGTTAGGTTTTCTCTGGGTCGAAGAAATTCGAGTATTCGGATCGAGGGAAAAATGATTGTGCTATTGCAGATGCTATCATAGAAAATTTGGGCTAAGGGTCAAAGATAAGTGCCAAAATTTTATAGATAAGGTGACCTTTGAGAAAATCATCAACCGATCAAACTTAGGCCCTGTTCGGCAATAGCGTTTGAGACAGCGTGTAATAACTCGATCCTAACCCAACGTAATTAAATCAAATAATGAGATTAATTAACCAAATCGCGCATTTCAATTCATTTAACTGTTTGTGTTTTTGCAGGACCCGAGCATAGCAACGACCATAATACATCAGTCTAGTATGTTATGTACATAAAGTACTTATGTGACAATTTTAGTTACTCAAATTACTCTCGGGTTATTTACCGGCTAAGTTTTATCAGGTTGACCGATTCGTCGACATTATTAATAGTAATAATAATAATATTATTGTCATGGCTATTTATTCCTTACTTTATTTAAATTTCAACATATCCCACCTTACCATTTTATTTCAAGTCTTCCTCTCATTATTTTAATTTTATAAATTTTTATCTCGAGTCTTTACATTAGTATTATTGGGTTTTAGTGGGAATAAGAGCATTAACAATAGAGTGTGAGAATAGTTGAAGAATCCCACATAAAAGTAGATGAATAGTAGGTGTAAATTTCTTTCTCCTCTTTCTTTCTCTTCTTTTCCCTTCTCTTCCTATCTCTCTCCTCCCTCCTCACTCCCTCCTCACATGCCTTATTCCACGCAGAACGTGGGAGTAGGGCTGTGAAATTTTTCTATCACTTTACCCCACCCAATAAAGAGTTGCCACATCATCCCCTCCCTCTTCCCTTACATGTTGTTGCAACTACTCTAAGGGTTTGTTTGTGCAATTTATTGTGTGCTCCTGGAGCATGTGCTCCAGCGGTGACGTGGCAGACATGTCATATATATACACATTTTTTTTAATTCAGGAAAAAGTGGGCAATTAGAGGAAGCAGTTAATGACTGAGTGTTTGCGTTAACTGGAGAATGAGGATATCGATTGTTCACTCAATATAATACAATTGTTCACCGGAAGAATTAGAAGCAGTTATTCAATCTAAACGGCAGTTCAAAATTTTTTTCTGACCATTATTTGTAACAAATGTTCATAGGAGATGTATTTCTTGATTGAACAAAAGTTAGTTTAGTGAAGTTTGGAATTGAAGGTGAAGTTATGGAAGATATTGAAGATCAAAATGGGGATCGACAAGTTGCTAAAAATTTGATGCGTAAGTGTAAATAATACGTTGTACCTTAGTGAATTAATGAACAAATTTGATTCATATCAAGTTTCTGAATTGTGGGTTTATGTGGATACTGGTGCATAAGGAAGTCAGTGAACAAGTGTGCTCACCTACAAACTACAATCCATAAATTAGTGAAAAAATGAGTCTGTGAACAATGGTGAGTACTGCGATGAACAACATTGAATATCTCAATGAACGACATTGAATATGGTTCTGTATAGCATCAATGAACGATAGTGAATATTGGTGAGTAATGTGATGAACAACATTGAATATCTCAATGAATGACCTTGACTTGTAAGTTAGATCTTAGTGAACATCAACTCTGAACATAGTGAACAACAACCTGTTACTTAGTGAATAACTACTTTTTACGTAGTTATCAACGACCTGTAACGCAGTGAAGAACACTGACTTGTAACTTGTATCTTAGTGAACACCAACTTGTAACATAGTGAACAACAATCTGTAACTTGGTGAACAACTACCTGTTACTTAGTGAACAATAACCTGTAACGCAATGAACAACAATATAACATTATGAACAATAACCTATAACTTAGTGAACAAAACTACCTGTTACTTAGTGAACAACAACCTGTAACGCAGTGAACAACGATGACTTGTAACATGTAACTTACTGAACAACTTATAACTCAGTGAACAACAACATGTAATTCAGCATAGAGCTACTTAAATGATATTTTTATAACCACATGGAATACACCATCATGTTGTTTAGCTCCCATTTTGGGTTCCTTTCATCAAATCAAGTAACATATTGATCACCAAAAGTGGTGCTATGTTTGCATTTGTGATTACAATTTGTTGCCAAAAAAATGTCATTCTAATATGACATAGAGCTATTTAAATGCTATGTTTGTAATCCTAGAAACTACTCCAAAATGTTGTTATCATCCCATGTAAGGTTCCATCACTCTTGTTGTTGCGAGGTGGATCTTGCCTTCACTTGTACGTCCTGGTTGATCTTGTTTATTTTGCTTTCTAATATCAATGCACAATACCATGATCGTAGTTGAATGATATATCGACTATGTGTCTGGAATAGAGAAAATGTAACAATAATCAAATTATTAAGCTGCGTAAATATATACTGCAAACTAATTGTAGTTGACGTTTTTACCTTTGTTTTTTCAAACCCAGGCTGCCAATCCTTCAACTTGCCTCCATGAAACCTTTCCATGTCCTATACATCAAAATGCTCCAATAGCCATCTACCCAACATCTTTGGTATGATTGATGTCCTAATGGACAAGATACCCCCCAATCCTGCATCCATTATAGCTTCACATTGCTCATACTCTAGCCTTTCGATGACTTCGACCAACTTTTGCGGTGACATCCTATGGCGTAGTAGCCCGCACCATGAGTTTGTCACTATTATTGACATATTGGGATTGTGACTGCTTGGGTTATTGGGTTTCTTTTGTGGGTGGGATGGCTTTGAAGCTGACTTTGACCGGGGTATTACCTCTTCTTGAAGGTCATATTCATAGGTGACCTTGCGTTTCTTTGATCTGTTTCAACATAGACATGCAGTGAATAATTCTGTCAATAACAACTGATACGATTCATGTACTTGGCCAAAGATGCAAACTTTTAATGTCCAATGCAGCTAATCATGCTGAATTAAGTGGTGAACAAATGCATTTGATGTAGTGAACTGAATTGAGAATTAGCGAACAAATATGTTTGCTGTAATGAACAAATATCTTTGGAGATGGAAATTTATGTTAACCTTTAATGACCAATGCAGTTAATCATGCTGAATGAATTGGTGAACAAATGTGTTTAATGTAGTGAACTGAATTGAGAATTGGTGAACAAATCTGTTTGTTGTAGTGAACAATATGTTTGGAGATGGAAATTTATGCTCAACTTTAATGACCAATGCAATTAATCATGCTGAATAAATTGGTGAACAAATGTGTTTGATGTAGTGAACTGAATTGAGAATTGGCGAACAAATTTGTTTCTTGTTGTGAACAAATATGTTTGGAGATGGAAATTCTTTATATCTAATGCAATGAATAATGCTAACTGAAAATATGAACAAGTGTATCTACTGTAATTGATCTATAATCAACATGAATATGCTAAGGTGTTCTAATGTAAATTGACAAACTTGTGTCTAGGTGTAGGTACACTGTGACCAATTGGGGTCAAATTGGATCTGAAATTGACAAAAAAAAATGTGAATTCATTGAATTTATTCATTGGTGAGGCCAATGTGGTTCACTTATTTAATTCGGGATTACCTTTGGCCTTTGGTTGATGTGGTCTCATTATGCTGACCATGCCGATCATTTATTTGTATATGTTCTTCTCTTTCATCATTTGCACCCTCATTTGCTCTAAAATTCACAAAAACCAAGTCAAGAAACACATAATTGTTCACTGGTGATATCCAACACATAGAAAATTGTTCATTCATCTGATTTGGTTACTCATAATTGTTCACTGGTGATAATTGCAAGTGTTCCTCTATTTAAACTGAGTCAACAAATTTACATAAACAAGTCACGTATGTGCATAAATCAGGCCATCAGTACGGATTTCATTCAGGGAAGCGTAAAAGCGTTCACTCAGCACGTTTAAGTTGTTCACCCGAAATAATATGTTTTTCACTAATGTAAAAGAGCCAATCTTTTGAAATTAGGGCAATTAGAACGTACGAATTAGGTATATTACAGTTCATGCAATTTTAGGGTTTGGGAACACATTACAAAGCTGTTAAATTTGAAGTATTCAAATTAGCTTTTCAACCCATGTATGCATACATATGAACGAACAAGGATACGACAAAACAGAGTATGAGTGCTAAAACATGGATTAGGGTTTGTAAATAAAAGTGAATTACCTTTTCTTGCTGCAAGTGAATGTCGACCCAGTAGTTGTCTTCCTTTTCTTGCATTTGTAAGTGAGTGTGGGGTTCGAATTCACATCAGCCATGGTAGAAGCAATTGTTTACAGCAAAAACAGAGTGTTCCAAGTAGTGAACAACCAGAACGAGAGTCGTGGTTTCAACGATCGGCTGCTCGCGGGTGCGGCCGTCGTCGCGGCGGTGAGAACGTCGCAGTAGAAAAGAGGGCTGCTTGTGGAGGTCGCAAGAGAACGTCGCAGTAGAACGAAAGTGGTTTCAGCAAAAATAGAGTGCTCCAAGTAGTGAACAACCAGAACAGGAGTCGTGGTCTCAACGGCCGGCTGCTCGTTGATGTGGCAGTCGTCGCGGCGGCGAGAACGTCGCACTAGAACGGAGGGTTGCTTTGGGCGGTCACAGGAGAACGTCGCAGTAGCAGTGGCAGTTTTTTGGATTGAGCTTCTGAAAATTGAATTAAGGAGGTGAATGGTTATCCCAGGGTTTTAAAGCCATTTTATTTTATTTTTAACTTCATTGCCAACTTGGAAAATTATTTGTCATGTCAGCCCTTGGAGTATGTGCTCCAAGAGCACATAATATATATTGGTTTGTTTGGAGATAAAAGTGGAATGGGTTGGGTATGGAATTAAAATCCTAAGGGTTGGGTATGGAATTAGAACCCTGAAATGAAAGTGTTTAGTGAGAAGTGGAATGGAATCAAAACTATAGTTATAGTACTAATTATTATTATTATTACTATTATTATTATTATTATTATTGTCATCATCATCATCATCATCATTATTATGACAATAATAAAATTTTAATAATTAATAATTATCAATTATCAATGAGTTGTTATTACATATTAATTAATAATATTATTACTGTAAATTGTAAATTATTATTATTTATTTATTAATAATTATTATCAATGGCTAATAATTAACAATAATAATTATTAATTAATTTTTAATTGTTGACATTTTTATCAATCATAATTTTATTATATTAATTATTGATAATTATAATTATTTATTATTTATTAATAATTATCATTTATCATTAACTAATTATAATAATTACTTATTAATTATTGATATATGTTTATTATTAATTATTAACTATTAAATACTATTTTTCATATTACTAAATTATTAATTATTATAAATTATTATTAATTAATAACATTTAATAATTATAATATTTGTAATAATTATTAATTAATAATAATTATAATTGTTATTATAATTATAATTATAATTATAATTGTTAATTATAATTATAAGTATTGTTGTTAATTATTATAATTATTATTATATTAATTATTAATAATTATAACTATAATAATAATTATTATTATTATTAATTAATAATTAATAATGAATAATAATAATAATTATTATTATTATTATTATTTATAATTATAATAATTGTAATTATTAATTATTAATAATTATAATTATAATTATAATTATTAATTATTAGTTATTAATTATATTTATTATTATAATTATTAATAATAATTATTAAAAATTATAATTATTATAATATTTATTAATTATTATTATTATTTTTAGTTATTATTAATTATAAATATAATTATTATTATAAATATAATTATAATAATAATTATTATTAATTATTATAATTATTGTTATTAATTTTTAATAATTATAATTACTAATTATTATTATTACTTATTAATAATTATAAGTATAATTAATAATAATAATAATTATTATTATTATTATTATTATTACTATTATTATTATTATTAGTTTTGTTGTTGTTGTGAAAGAAAAGGGATAATAAATCCCCTGGGATTGCTCTGCAAACAGAAAAAACATGAACTAGAACCCATTCCCAGTAAATTCCAGTAAATTCAATTCCCTTCAAAGCGGAAGTGACAACGAATAAAGGAAGCACGAAGGAGGCAAGAAGAAGCCAAGGAGAAACCTGAGATGGCCGAGGAAAGACGCACATTTAGGCAATACGTGACTCCCCAGTTGCAAATCAGCCCACCGCCATCAACGCCCCCGGAGTGGAAGCGCATGACTTCGAACTAAAGAGCTCCCTCATCAACTTGGTGAAGGCCTCACCTTTCCATGGCCTTCCCAATGAAGACCCCAGTCGACATCTTCGCATCTTTCGGCAAGCATATGAAACGTTCAAGGCAAACGGAGCAACGGAGGACGCCATCAAGCTCCGACTTTTCCCTTTTTCATTAGAAGGGAAGGCATGGTAATGGTTGGATTCCTTATCGGAGACCACCACCATCACCATCTTTGATCAACTTGCTAGTGCATTTGTGGCGAAATACTTCTGCCTAGCAAGTTAACAAGCCTAAGGAACCAAATTTCCACATTCGCGCAAGAGCCGGGAGAGAGCTTCTACGATGCATGCATGGGAGAGGCTCAATGACCTATTGAGGCAATCCCCCCAACATGGATTTGAACCTTGGGTGTCGATTCAAGCGTTCTACAACGGAGTGGATGACAACTTGAGGGCCAACATCTTGGCGGCGGCGGGAGGAAACATCATAAGCAAGACTGTGGAAGAGCTTCATGAACTCATCGAACAGATATCAACGAACAACTACCAATGGTCTAAGCCTCGTTCCGCACGAACAGGAGGTAAGTATGAAGTAGATGATATCACCCTTTTATCCGCAAAATTAGATGCATTAACTGAGAAAATGGATAAATTGAATGTGAATGCTACCCCTCCCCCTCAAGTTCAATGTGCTTCTTGTCATTCATATGAGCATGAGACTTTGTTTTGTCCTCGTGGTGAAGCTAATGGAGACCCAACCCAACAAGCCAACTATGTTGGCAATCCTAACCAAAGGCCTCCCTTTGACCTTTCCTCTAATGTTTATCACCCCGATTTGAGATTTCATCCTAACTTCTCTTATCGGAATAATAATCAAGGTCATCAACAAGGACAAGCCCAAGGACAAAGAGCCCAAGCCCCCGGTTTCTAAAGACCTAACCAAGGCCAAATCCAATCCCAAGACCAAAAGACCATAGAGGCCATGTTAGGTGTTGTCCTTCAATCCCAACAAAGGCAGTTTAAGCACCAACAAAGGCAAGATGACGTGATCAAAGCCTTGGCTACTAGAGTCGACCATTTGACCTCCCAAAACCAAATGCTTGAGACTCGTTTAACCAACCAAGCTAGCACTTCTACCCCTCCTTCGGGATCACTTCCCGGATAGCCTATCCCTAATCCTAAAGCCCGATGTAATACCATTATTTTGAAGAGTAGGACATGATGAATTTGAGTATATGCAGAGATGTAAGAGAGAGAGAGAGAGAGAGAGAGAGAGAGAGAAGAGATGATAGCAATTAATTCTCTTATTCTGAGTTGCCATAAGAGCAACCTAAAGAGTGTTTAAAGGGAAAGCCATATAACATCATAGCTAGAGAAAATAACAGAGTAACAAACTTTTGACAACCTGGCACATTTGTAACAACCTCAACTAGCCTGTCACCCTTGTAACAACCTCAACCAATTGAGCCTAATGGTTGTCCACATTCCCCCTCAAGTTGGTAGTGTGCAAACACCCAACTTGGGAAGCAACAATCTGTGCTGAGCCATAGTCATCGGCTTAGTGAATATATCTGCCAATTGCAACTTGGTATTGATGTATGCAGGCTTAATTTTCTCAGTTCTGAGTTGATCTCTCACATAATGGCAGTCAACTTCTATATGCTTCGTTCGTTCGTGAAATACTGGGTTGTTAGCTATATAATGGGCAGCTTGATTGTCACAGTGCAGTGACACAAGGGTCAAAGGATGTACATCCATGTCCCTGAACAACGCCAGCAGCCAGACCACCTCACAGCAAGCAACAACCATCGTCCTATATTCAGCTTCAGCTGATGATCGAGCTACTACAGTCTGCTACTTCGACTTCCAGGAGATAGGAGAAGATCCCAGCAGAATACAATAGCCGGATGTGGACCTTCTTGTCATGACACAACTACCCCAATCTGAGTCACTGAAGGCTTGAAGTGTCAGGGTAGAGGAGCTCGACATAGAAATCCCTTGTAGAGATGTTCCTTTGATTTATCTGACAACCTGAAGGGTTGTCTTCATATGTTCTTCTGTTGGATTTTGCATAAATTGACTTAGTATTTGCACTAAGGATCACAAATCTGGCCTCATGACTGTGAGATAAATCAACTTGCCAATTAATCTTCGATAAACTTCAGGATTTGAGAGCCTCTGGCCTGAATCAGCAGTGAGCTTCAAGTGCTAATCAAACGGTACTTTCAAAGGATGAGCCTCTTCCATACCAACCTCCATAATCATGTCACTTACATACTTCTTTTGACATACAAACAACCCTTCATCAGATCTTGCAACCTCCAACCCAAGAAAGTATCTTATAGGCCCCAAATCCTTCATGTGAAACTTGTTATTAAAAAATGCTTTGATATTGCTAAGTTCCCTTTCATCATTTTCTGTCAAGATCATGTCGGCCACATAAACCAACATGATAGGTATTTGATCACCATTTTTCTTCACAAAGAGAGAATAATCAGATTTAGACTGCTTAAAGCCATACTCAACTAAGGCAGCAGATAGTTTGGCAAACCATTGCTTGGGGGCTTGTTTCAAACCATACAGCGACTTCAACAGTTTGCAAACACGAGCTTGCTGCCCATTCCCCCTGTCTGGCAGCGGTGAATGAGGGGAAATAAAGGAGCCATACCCCTGATAACCTTGAGGGAGGGACATATACACGTCTTCATCCAAGTCATTGTGTAAAAACGCATTAGTGGCATCAAGTTGATAAGCAGCCCACCCTTTAATGGAAATGACAGCTAAAAGAGAACGAATTGTGGTCATCTTGGCCACAAGTGCAAACGTTTCCTCATAATCTTCCTCATAACGTTGTTTGCACCCTAACACCACCAAACGAGTCTTATACCTCTCAACTGACCCATCAGAATTAAACTTGGGTTTATACAACCATTTACACCCAATGGCTTTCTTCCTAGGAGGAAGAGAAGCAATTTCCCAAGTACCATTAAACTTGAGATCCTGCAAAGCATGATTGAAATGGGAAGGATCAGTGGAGACAACAAGTGCAGTGGAAAACGCTTGGTACGAAGGTAAGAATACAGGTGGTGTAGCCGATGTTGAGTTGCTAACATAATCAGAGAGCCATGAAGGAGGGTTGGATGGTCTAGTGGATCGCCTAATGGGAGGAGAAGTAGGTTGTGGTGGAGGTGATGATGGTAAGGGAACAAGTGAGATAGGAGGAATAGGAGAAGAAGATGTAGGCGTGGGAGGGGAGGCAGGTGGAGGGGTTGAAGGTGAGCTAGGAGTATGAATAGGATGAAGGTAATCATCTGCCCAAGTAGGAACACCTGGGAGGGGGTGGGGAGAGGTTGCATATATTGATCCACTGAATCATGTTTGTAGGGGAAGATGTGCTCTAAAAATTGCACATCTTGAGAGACAAAGGTTTGCTTAGAGCAAATGCAATGGTGATTCGGTTTTTGGAATGAAACTTGTGGTCCCCCCATTCCACATCATTCATCATTCCTACTTTTTGGAACTTCATTTCATTTGTTTTACAACAATAGGAACTCATTCCTACTTTTTACATTAAAATATTTATTTGTGGATTCCATTTATCTTAATTACTCATTCATTATTTTATGTTTGTATCTTTTTAGTTTTGTTTATTAATAATGATAAATATTCAAAATGTATACTTATTATTTTTAAAATATAATCAATTTTAAATATGAAATGTAGTATGAAATTGAAAATAGTATTCACACCTACATAAAATCAAAAACATATTAATTAAAAATCAATGACGTACAATCACACAACTTAAATAAAGACGACGTACAACATATTAATTAAAAAATAACAATTTAAAAACGACTTAAAAAAACCGACTTAAGAAAATAAAAATGACTTAAGAAAATAAAGGATGGACAACATCACTCCTTTGGCTCGTTGCATTTCTATTCCAACATCACGACTTAAGAAAATAAAAACAACTTAAGAATGAAAATAAGAGTTGTTGAAGTAGAATGCTCTCATATATGTAGATGTAGTATTTTTTTTAAAAAATAAAATAAAATAATTTATAGCGGTTGAGATACAACGGATACTTTAGGTCATATAATCGTTCTGCCGTTTGGGCCAACAGTAGGAGTAATTTAGACCAATTATTTTCTTTTGTTTTTTTATTAATTCAGTGGGGCCCACTACCACCCAAAAATAAATAAAATAAATAAATTAAATAGTGGAGTTCCTAGAACTATGTAGTGATCCCAAATTTGCAATTCTAGATTTTCATTCCCTATTGCACCAAAACTTGGGAACTTGGCACATGTTCCCATGTGGTGTTCCTACCATTGCACATGGTCTTAGTGAGCAGATTCAGCAATTTGTATCCCTTTTGAGATTGGAGATAACCAAGAAAAAGGCAAGGAACTCCCCTGGGTTGAAATTTGTCAATGGTACGAAAGGGGTTTGAAGCAAATACCAAACATCCAAACACTTTGGTATGGCTATAATCAGGTTTCTGGTGTAATAAAATCTCATAAGGGGTTTTATTATCTAGAACTAACAGGGGTTGTCGATTGATGAGACGAGTGACTGTCAACACACAAACTCCCCAAAAATGAAGAGGTAAAGAAGCATGAAATCTCAAGGCTTTAGAAACCTCCAGTAAGTGACGATGCGTGTGTTCCACAACACCGTTCTGTTGAGGTCTGTCAACACATGAAGTTTGGTGTACAATGCCCTCCTAAGCAAATGACAACCGACACTCATGTGAACCAAACCCTAAAGCATTATCCGATCTGATAATCTGCACACAACAGTCAAATTGAGTCTTTATATAGGTGCAAAAAGCTTGCAGACAAGCAAAGGACTGTGATTTATGCTTGAGTAGAAAAGTCCAAGTGGCTCGACTGAAGTCATCAACAATTGTTAGAAAGAATCTATTATTGCCATGAGTACAAACTCGGTATGGACCCCAAATATCAATATGTATCAACTAAAATGAGCGTGAAGTCTTTGTAGTACTGTGCTTATAAGGAAGTCGAGTAAACCTAGCCATAGGACAAGTAATGCATGTAGGTACATGCTCAGGCACCGTTACAGGAATTCCTTCTACGTATTTTAGTCTAGCCACTGGTAAATGTCCCAACCGATGATGCCAAAGACTCAAGTCATCCATCTTAGCACTGCCACAGATCACAGAACTCTGATTCATGCCAAACTCCTTATTCGAGAAGTAGTACAGTCCTCCTCTTTCTCTACCAATTCCCTTGACTGATTGTGTATGATAGTCCTGTACGACACATATATTGGCATGAAAAAGGACACTACACCCATTATCTCTAGTCAGTGTGGATATAGACATCAAGTTATACTTGAAATCTGGCACACATAACACATTCAAGAGTTTGAGACCTCCTCTTAATTTAATATTCCCAATCTCTTGCACAACCACACTACTTCCATTAGGTAAATTGATATTGGGCATAGAATTATTTGCAAGCACTTGGTTCAACATACTCACATAGTGGCACATATGATTAGTGGCTCATGTGTCCATGATCCATACAAATGCATCAACAAATTTAGATGAGGAGATATGAGCATTACCAGCAAAATTGCAGCTAGCAGAAGTCAGATCCAACTCATCGTCAGTGTCAGGAGGTGGCTGAGGAACAAGTTTCATCAATTGCTCCATTTGCCGAGGTGTAAGACTAATTACTTTGCCATCTGGCTGAATCTGAACACTTTCAGCCTGAGCTGCGCTCTTCTATGACTGATTTCCTCCATCATTTCCCTTAGAACTTCGAGAATTTTGAGAATTCCTATGTCCTTTCTTGTAATTGGATATAGCAGATTACTGGACAAATTTCTTCGACCGTGGGTCCAGGGAGGATATCCAATCACATGCCAACATTTGTCTCTGGTGTGTCCTTTGTTACCACACTATGTACAACGGAGATCAGTTCCCTTGCTCATGAGTGCAGCAGAATCGGTGACAAATGTACTGCCATGGCGATTCTTCATCAATTCTTGCTGCAACTCCTCCTGCTGTATCATTCCGCATACTATGTCCACCGAGGGCAGTGGTTTCATCAAGAGTATTTGACTCCTTTGTTGGCTGAAGTCTTCACTCAGTCCATTCAAGAACTGAAACAGTTTTTGATCCTCCTAATCTTCAGTCAGGGCTTGTAAAAATGCTACAACATCATCTGCACTTGAGGTAATTCTAGGCAAACTTCTCATAGCATCAAGTTCCTCCCAAATTGCCTTCAGTGCTGTGTAGTATTCCCTAACACTGCTTGAGTGTTTCACTTGATAGATCTCCTTGTTCAACTGATATTTTCTCGATCCATTAGCCACAACAAATCTCCTTGCGAATTGACTCCAAATTTCAGACGATTCATTGACAAACAGAATTGATTTTGAGATAGCATCACTTGCATTGTGCATAATCCATGAAATCACCAAATTATTACAAGCATCCCACTGTTCGACTTGTGTTGCTTCCATGGCTTATCTCAGCAGTGTTCCTTCCACAAACACAAGTTTTCCCTTAGTTGAGAGAGTAATCTCTATAGCTCTCCTCCAGGTTCTGTAATTTGCAGCTCCAATCAATTTCTCATTGAGAGAAATCGAATTAGGTCCATCCAAAGGATGAATAAATAGTGGATTGTTGATATCATTGAAGTTATTTCTTGCACTCATATTTGAAACTCACAGGATCAAGAAAAGAGATGAACTACAGAAATTAATTTTCCAGAATCTTGAATTTCTCTCTACATACACGCTCTGATACCATGATGAATTTGAGTGTATGCAGATATGTGAGAGAGAGAGAGAGAGAGAGAGAGAGAGAGAGAGAGAGAGAAAAGAGATGATAACAATTAATTCTCTTATTCTGAGTTGTCATAAGAGCAACCTGAAGAGTATTTAAAGGGAAAGCCATACAACATCATAGCTAGAAAAAATACAGAGTAACAAACTTTTGACAGCCTGACACCCTTGTAACAACCTCACCTAATGATTATCCACAGGATACAATATGAGAGACCTAGCATGCCAAATGCTAAGCATGGAGGGGGGGTTGAGGTTGAGAGCGAGGTTGAGAAGCCTAGTCAGAAGGGTTATAGGATTGAGAAAGAGAAAGACTTTGATACTTGCTACACGAGTACTCATGCACTTGCGGCGTATCAGTAAAATAGCTTATAATACCACCAAATAGTGTTTGAGATGACATACTCTAAACGTCAGAACTTCTAACGGTTGATGGTTAGCTTTTGACGTTTTGTATTTTCATTCCAGTACCACCCTTCTTGTTCAATTCATACTACAATGCTGATGCTATAAAATTTTGACTCACATAATGATTAGTCTCCACTTTCCATGCAACTCAATATGTCACCCCTCCCTCTTTCATAGTTGTCATCGTGTGAATTTTTGTAATTATTTTAAATACTTGATTAAATTACCTATTCTAACAAATTTTGTAAATCTTTCTTTTTTTTCTTAATAATAATAAATCTTAATTAAATAGTATTTTATTATGTGGCAATAAGACATTTATTTAAATTTTACTTTACATGTTAATTATAGTCGATTATTTTTCTACATTATAGTAATAATAACACTAAGAATAAGAGTACAGATAAGAATAATTATAAGAATTATAAGTATGTCATTTTTTGTCATTTCATGTTCATCAGCTAGTCAAACAGCTAATTTCACCGAACACATTTTTCACAAACATCTATATAAACAACTACCAACCATCAGCTGCAATGCAACAGCTATCCGCTACATCAACTGCTATCAGCTATCTAAACAGCTATCCGCTACCTAATCCGCTAAATTTGTTGAACAATGCCTTAATATATAGTAACTACATAATTACATATGGAAAAAGTCAGTATCCTGTGATCAATGATCCTGATCGAGCATGATAGTAACATAGCAAACACAATTTGGTGGAGTTTTTCCGCTTTTTCAACTAATGGGTAGCAAATTCATTTAATTAAATGGGCTATGCTCACATAAGGATTTATGAGACAAAAATTTACAAGTGATGGTTATTTCATGGATTAGAATGTGTTGTATGTGTAATATATGATTTTATTTTATTTTATGCACTATACAAATTCAACTTATGATACTTAAATAGTTAATGTTCATTGTTTTTTAAAATATATTATTAGTTTGTAAATGTTCATTGTACACTTGTATTATTGACCCGTACCTTCTGTTATTACTTTCAAAATTTTCTAATATTGCTATTGCCTACGACTAATATAAAACTGAAACTTTTGTCCCTCACCACCTAAATATGTGATATCGAGGGACAAACTCCAATGAAAGTACACATGTCTCTTAAGGCCATATCATTTATCTAATATGACTCCTCGCTTATCTATATTCTTTTTTCAAATGAAATATGATAAAGGTGAGCCAAAGCACGAGACATTGAATTGTCATGACTCCTAACATAGTTTTAACTAACAAAATCAAAAGACTTGCGCAAATCAAATATTGTAAAACCCCGAAAAATTCAAAGATGTTGACCGTGACGTCACTAGTAAATTAGGTTTGACTTCTTTATTTTATTATTATTCGTTTGTGTTTATTTTTGCTAACACTTGAGCTCCTAGGATCGTGAGGGACTAACAAGGGTATATCGGTAATTTCATGGGTTTAGTATTATTAGTATTACTCTAATAATTATTAGTAGTATTATTATGTTTATTAAAATTTGTTATTTGAATAATTATGGGTTTATTATTTGTTATGTGTAGTATTAATATTATTATTATTATTGTTTATTTATTATTATTATTGTTATTATTATAGTTATTATTATTTTTCTCCAAAAGAAAATCTTATTTCTTATTGGGTTGCATTAGGATTAAGAATAGTCTAATTGAGCCTTGATTATGTGTTTAGTATAAAAACTGGATTGTCTCTCAAAACCCTAATAACAACTCTAACCCTAGCCTCCCTCTCCTCTCCAATCCCTCTCTCTCTCTCTCCATCTGCCGTCCGCCCAGCCACAGTGCTAGTCGCCGCCGCACCACTGCCGCGCCACCACTTGCATCGTCGGCGACCGCCCCAGCCACCACCGACGGTCGCGCTTTCTTTCTTTCTCTCTCTCTCTCTCTCTCTCCCTTTTTTTCCCTCCTCTCCAGCCACTGCTCGCGCCGTGCCCAGACCGACTCTCAGTCGTGCCTCCACCGTCGCCGGCGCCGCGAGTCGATCACCGGGCCCTCCCTGCCGCCGCCAAGATTGTCGCCCAGACACGAATACCAACCACCAACCGTCCAGACGCCATCACATCGTTGTTGCTGTGTTCGGACCACCACCAACCGACTGCACGCGGACTCCGCCCTAACTGCATCGCCGGTCTTCCACGCTGTAAAATCGCCCGCACCTTGCCCTAGCAAAACCTACGTAAACCCTATTTCTTTTCTTGAAACCTTCTTTCTTATTTTTCTTTATTTTGTTTCTGTTGTAAGTATTAGTATTATTATTGTTCTTGTTTTAAATCTTGTAATTCGGGGTAATTAAGGGTGTAATTTTATTAAGTTGTTATTTGTAATTAATTGTTCTTGTGTTGTATTATTTACATGTAATTTGTCTAAATTATTATATGTAACTTTTATGTTCTAATTTGGTGTATTAGGGTTTGTAATAGTTGTAGTGAAATTATTAATATTCTATGGTATGATGTACTTTGTTTTCCTTGTGAATCATGTTAGGGTTTTAGATAATACTATTATTGTATGCACGAATTTAAGAGTTTAATTATCTAGATTAATTCTTGAATCGTTAGTTAAAGTATTCACATGTTCTTTTATTCTCTTAGGGTTCAATCATGTTTAATTTATGTGTAATGATGTTAAATAAGTTAGGTTGATTGAATTACTAAAGTTCAATTCTTGTTTATTAATTCATGATTCTTCATTGAATCTTGTACAAAGAAATTAGTTGTTGGGATTCTTGATTGGTAGGTTAATGTTTATATGTTCTTTATATTTATTCACATGCTCTTTAGTTCTTTCTTGTACCTTGATTAAGAAAATTCATGTTTTACAATTTAGTTTTGCTGGTAGGAAGTTTGGTGTATGGACCTTAGTTGGATTAGATTAATTACTTTGAACCTTAGTCACTGTTTTAAGCCCAAATTAGGACCCCGGGATCGAATGGTGAAAGTTAGATCCGAAATAATCAATTTTATGGGAACCGGGTGTAGGACAGTTTTGATGGGGTCTAAAGATCGGGTCACCACGATAAGTATAGTTGTCCTTTGATCGAACCCTTTGGACTGAAGTTTCCCTTAGATGTTAGCTTTCATAGAAATTTTACGGACCGGACTTTGGAATTTTATAAGTCGAGTTATACCCCGATTACCAGACCTAGGTAAGGTCTGGACAGTTTGGAAAGATGACAGTTTTTGAGGACCTTAAAGTATGTGTTGGGTCTCAAGTTCAACTTAAGAGTTTTAGTAGACATCCGGAGGTTTCCGAAAAGTCCAAAACCAGACCCATAGGATGTCGGGAAGTCAAGTTACGACCCTTTTTGTGTGGATGCTGTAATATGTCTTGTTATGTGAAATTGTTAATGAATGTGTTGTTGATTGAAAAGGTTTACTTGGTATTATTATACGATTATTTGGAATGTGTTAGGTAATTTAAAGTGTAAATTCATGATTGATAGGAACCTATAGGGTTCTTAGGGGTGGGTTAGTTAGAAGGTAGTTAATACTAACTTCGAAGGGCGCGTTTTGATTAGAATAATTATTCTATTTTAGGCCCAAGCAAACTCGCGTCGTTAGTGAGCTCAAGTGTGTTCGTTTTGCTGTGAAGTGAAGTTAACCAGGTAATGTCTATGCTCTAATCCCCACTAGGATGCTCTTTAAATGTGTTTTAATGTTTTCTAATCTGTTTTGAGAATTGCATCTCGAAAGGGGATTTTTTTTTGTGGAAATGTGACCATCTGTGTTTGGATAGTTGTTTGTAATTATTATACTTTGATTTATTGAGTTGAGGAATTTGAGATGGTCTTTTATTAATGGTTTTCTTATTGGTTTTGATAACCTGGGTTGGGTTTGACTTGAGAGCTGTGAGCTGAGTTTTACATAAGATACTAATAATTCAAAGTGAAACATTAAGCGAGTTTATTGTTTTGATGCCTTTGATAGGCTAATGTTTTTGCGGGCGATAACCCGGAGACCAGGATTTGGTGCCTGTATGGGTTATGTGTCGGGAGATCAGGGTTTCATTCCTGATATCGGATAGATGATTGTTGATGCCTTTGGTAGGCGATTATGATGCCTTCGGTAGGCGATTGTTTTGATGCCTTTGATAGGCTAATATTTTTGTGGGCGATAACCCGGAGACCAGGATTTGATGCCTGTATGGGTTATGCGTCAGGAGATCAGGGTTTCATCCCTGATATAGGATAGATGCTTTTGATGCCTTTGGTAGGCGATTGTTTTGATGCCTTTGGTAGGCAAATGTTATTCTAAGGGATATGGTATCCCGCCCGCATAATAAAATATAGATTGGTTGGGTTGAGGAAAACAGTTAAGGGATTAAAGGTTTGTGAAATGGTTTGACTTGTTCCCTCTCCCTCAAATGAATTGAAATGAACTTAACTTGTTTTTAACGTTAGGGGTAGACATTATTGAGATTTCCCCCTCATTTTTGAAATATTTTGTTTTCAGGTGATGATCAATATGCTGGGGACGGGAATTAGAAGTAAGGATGACATGTCTAGTAGTCGTTAAATATGTTATGCTTCTTTCTGAAAGACTTGAAGTTAGTTTGGAGGTTTATTTCTAAGTATGAGTTTGTTAGTTGGTTTGTCGTTGACAGACAGTTGTAGTTTTCCTTCTCGCCTTGTACTCCTTCGGGGATACGGCAGTGACGCCCAATAAGAGTTTGAGTCTTCCGCTAAATTTTGTCTGTTAACGTTAGCTTGACTTTGACTTTTCTATAATTGAATTTTCGGGGCGTTACAAATATACAATCGAAGAATATGGACCACACATTATTCTAAGATTTCCTCTTATAAAAACTGTTGATGAACTACATCCTACAATGAGTTGCCACCCACAATAAGTTTCAGATACCCACGCTTCTTAGTGTTTATAAATGCAAGCAGGCGAGTTTATATTTCCTCCATCGGTATATGGATCATTGAACCCTTCCATTTACTCCATTCCCATGAGTTCAATACCACCATAATGGTTGCGAAATACAAAACTCATCCATGGCCAACAACCCCTACAATCCTCCATCAAATATTAGTTTGAAAGTCCAGGCTCACGAGGTTTTCAATGTCCCTGAAGCTCTTCAACCACCTACCCATATTCACTTACACCCACCTCTTGATACCATTGCATCGTTGCGAAAGCTTTTCTTACCAACCCTTTCGCTAGAAACATATTTCCTATCAAATATGATGTCGTTCCTTTGGTTTCAGGCTTCATACACATCAGTGGCACAAATCCGACCATTCATTATCCAATTGTTTTGTCACCATCGCCATGCGATCAAGTGTTGACCCGTGTAATGCACGCCAAAATACATCAACAAAGTTACTATACTCCATAAGTTGCCCAAATGCAACCATTTGAAAATGACGTGTTTGGTCGTGTCATTCTCTCTTCACAAATAGAGCACCTCGTTTCATAGGCGATGATTCTCCCAACCAAATTCGAGCTGGTAGCAAGGGCATTAAAATGCACTTTCCACTCGAATACATGCATAATTGGAGGGTATCTCGACTTACATAACCATTTGGATTTTCCATTCGAAGTCGTGGGTTTGTCCATTTTTTTCATTGACTTCGCCACATGGTATCCCGATTTACTAAACGAATGTCGTCGGACATAACGTCAGGTTAAAAAATCCACTAGCCACGTGTGACAAAGAGCCTGTGTAAAGTTTTTTTGGTTCTGTCCAAACTTGTCAACTCTAATGTTACTGTATATATATGGCCGAACTTGATCTTGACACAAAATTCGAACAATTCGAATTTCTTATACCAAACCAAATTCCGACCTCAATTTACAATTAGGCATGTCTGAATTGACCAAATCTAAAATCCAAACAAAAAAATTAATGACCAAACCCGATTTAGTTTGGATCGCACAAATTCGAACGTTCAGATCAAACAAATTTTGTCTCCGCTTTAGTTGGATATAACTCAAATGACATGAGAGTGAGATACTTAGAGCATGTGCAATGCTCATTCCAAATTTTTGGAATTTCAGTATAGGTCCACGCAGTGGCGGATCCAGACATCCAATTTAGGGGTGTCCAATATACTTGTTGTTACATAAACGTTTTTTAAAAATAAAATAATAAAATATAAATAAATAAAATATAAAATTAAAAATAAATATTAAATGACATATTCACCAGCCTAACAAAATTTCACGTCATCATATAAATATGTCAACCAAATAAATTAAAATTTCACATTAACTAGATATTTATATCTTAAACTTATACTGATATCTAATTACCCAATTCATTGGCTTACACTTTTTGTTTATAAAAAAAAATTGATACTGCCTTCGTTCCAATTAAATTTGTACGTCCAGTTTACTTTTCACGGACTTCGATGCAATATTTTTTACCATTAATTTTTCATATTTTATCTTAGCAAAATTAATAATATCATATTCAGATAAAAATATTTCCCATTATAAATCTAATAGTGGCAGTCTTGTATAACATCTCAACATACAATTTGATAAATTAACGATTAAAATTAAAAAAATTTGACCTAGTCAACTTGGACGAGTTATTTGGGATAAAGGGAGTATTATTTTAGGGTTTGTGGGTTGCTGTTAAATTGGACACCCCTAGACTTGAGAATTCTCGACCCGACCCGCAAAAACGGGTTCTAAACACGAAATTCCGACACGGGACCCGAAAATGACCCGACCTAAAGAACCCGGTAAAAAACGGGTCAGGGCGGGTTGACCCGTTGGGTCAGACACTTTAATTTTAAGTGTTTTGTCTACTTTGGCCTTGTGCAAAAAAATGGGACCATTTCATGAAAATTAAGGTCCAAAAGTAAAATATTGGGTGACTTTGGAAAGTTATGCATAGAAAGAGACATACAAATGAAATAATCAAATAACAAATGACCAAAACAAAACCCTAACACTGTCACTCACTCACTCTTTCAGTGAACCCTCAAACTCTTACACCCTGCCGCTCTCCTCTCTTTTCATAAAATAGTGTATTATTGTCCAAGGTCAAAGTTCAGTGCATTATTGTCCAATATCCTAAAAGTTCAGTATATTAGCATCCTAAAACCCTATATATTTCATAAGTACTGTTATTCGTGGATTGTTGACGTAAACCGCATAATACTTGTACACTTGAAGATTGCCAAATTTTGTCCCTTAGGTGTAATATGTCTATACAACTATGACATATCGTGGTGGTCGAACTTGGAATGGAATAGTATATTACACAAATGTCTTTGACTAATTATAATCAATTTTATTAGTTGTAAGTGACTGAGAAAAAGGGCGTTCATGACCCATAAACCCGACTCAAACCGCCCGAAACCGGAATACGCCCAACCCGTATTTACCCGAACCCAAAATACACCCCACCCGTATTTACCCGAACCCGATATACGACCGACCCGTAACCCACCCGCCCGCCCGTATTGACAGGTCTAGACACCCCTATTATGTTTTTTAGTTTTTTTTTTTTACGGTGTCCACTTGCTCCAATTATGAAAATTTCTTCCAAATAATATTAAAGAATCACAAATTTTTCTTCAACCACCAACGCTATAAATCCGCCCCAGGGTCCACGCTTCCACATCACATATAATTCATACATTTTGGAACTCCATTCCATCCTCCCTACAACCATAAGAATTCATTCCACCCTTTTACCTTAAAATATTATTGTGAGCCATGCAGTTAATTACACAACCTACTTGGTTTCCTCTTTTTTTTTTTTTTTAATTTTGAAATTCATTAAAAAATTATTTAATCCCACTAAAGTTTCAGAATTCTACTTCATTCTTTCCCTTGTTCCACCCATTTTTCGTTCCACTCTGCAATATGTTTCATGGGCACATAGGAGAAATTCCAATTATTGATTTTGGTCTGCGTTGTCCATGCTATTATCCTTCCCACCAAAGTTCGATTGTTCGTGATCACAATTTCCTCGATTACCCGACTTTCCAACGTAAAAAAAAAAAGAAAAAAGAAAATTCTATCATAGTTGAATTTTTTTCAACTACTGTAGTTGAAATTTACATAATCATTAATTTATCAAAATAAATCACATATATTAAAAAGTTTATATCTCACTAAATAAAATTAATTGTTGTAATAAATTACTTTCATCAATATATTTTCAACTATGATAAAATCTAAAAAAAAAATAAAAATGGACATTGATTGATGAAAAGGACAAACATAGAAAGTACGAAGTGAAATGTAGCAAGCTCCAAGAACGCTTTAACCGTTCCACCTTCTCTCATCGGGTCTGCTACTTCCCCGCCCCTACATTTCTCCCTCTTTCTCTCTCCACTTTCACCCCTCCGATCTCCGCGAAGGTCTCTCAACTGCGATTCAGCATTTTCCGGCACCGGATTACTCCCCGCCGGCTATTTTCCTCTCTCCCTCAGTCACCACCGTCACCTCCGCCATCGCCGCCGCCGTTATCCTCTCTCTCCTTTCTCGTTCCAGGCGACCTTAATCTCTGTAAGCTACACTTTGATGTATGATGTATATCCATGGTTTTTTGCGCGAAGAAACTGTTCGTAGATTTCGAATCTAGGAGTTGCTTTCGTTGGTTTTGACCTACAGTGCTGTGAATTTTCTGGCTGTGGGGGAAAATATTGCTTTGGAATGCATCTGGATAGCGTAATTGGTGTTTTGATCTGTCTTCTTTCTCGTTCCATGTTAGCTTAATCTCTGTAAGCTACACTTTGCTGTATGATGTATATCCATGGTTTTTTTGTGCGAAGAAACTGTTCGTAGATTTCGAATCTAGGAGTTTGTTTCGTTGTTTCGACCTACAGTGCTGTGAATTTTCCGGCTGTGGTGGAAAATATTGCTTTGGAGTACATGTGGTTAGCCTAATTGGTGTTTTGATCTTTGTAAGCTGCACTTTGCTGTCTTGCTGGTATCTAATTTCAGCATCGCTCGCATTTCATGTATCTTTGATGCCGTATGATGTGAAGAAACTGTTCGTAGATTTCGAATCTAGGAGTTGGTTTCTTTGTTTTGACATACAGTGTTGTGGATTTTCTGGTTGTGGTGGAAAATATTGCTTTGGAAGAGATGTGATTAGCGTAATTGGTGTTTTGATCGGTAGTTAGGGCTCAGCTTGATCTCTGTAAGCTACACTTTGCTGCCTCGACGGTATCTAATTTTAGCATCGCTCGCATTTCCTGTATCTTCGATGCCGTATGATGTATATTCATATTTTTACGCCGAGAAGCTCGATCATAGATTTTGAATCTAGGAGTTGCTTTCTTTGTTTTGACCTACAATACTGTGAATTTTCTGGCCGTGGTGGAAAATATTGCTTTGGAAGAGATGTGTTTAGCGTAATTGGTGTTTTGATCGGTAGTTAGGGCTCAACTTGATCTCTATAAGCTATACTTTGCTGCCTCGACGGTATCTAATTTCAGCATCGCTCGCATTTCATGTATCTTCGATGCCGTATGATGTGAAGAAACTGTTCTTAGATTTCGAATCTAGGAGTTGGTTTCTTTGTTTTGACATATAGTGTTGTGGATTTTCTGGTTGTGGTGGAAAATATTGCTTTGGAAGAGATGTGATTAGCGTAATTGGTGTTTTGATCGGTAGTTAGGGCTCAGCTTGATCTCTGTAAGCTACACTTTGCTGCCTCGACGGTATCTAATTTCAGCATCGCTCGCATTTCCTGTATCTTCGATGCCGTATGATGTATATTCATATTTTTACGCCGAGAAGCTCGATCATAGATTTTGAATCTAGGAGTTGCTTTTTTTGTTTTGACCTACAATACTGTGAATTTTCTGGCCGTGGTGGAGAATATTGCTTTGGAAGAGATGTGTTTAGCGTAATTGGTGTTTTGATCGGTAGTTAGGGCTCAACTTGATCTCTATAAGCTATACTTTGCTGCCTCGACGGTATCTAATTTCAGCATCGCTCGCATTTCCTGTATCTTCGATGCCGTATGATGTATATTCATATTTTTACGCAGAGAAGCTCGATCATAGATTTCGAAACTAGGAGTTGCTATCTTTATTTTGACCTACAGTGCTGTGAATTTTCTGGCCGTGGTGGAAAATATTGACCGGTAGTTAGGTCTCAGCTTCGATGCTGTGTTGTGGATTGTGCGGGATTGGTGATTAGACTAGCTAGTTTATTAGGTCTAGACTGTGTAGTTGTTAGAGATGCTGATGCAGCTTTGTAGAGTCCAGGATGCTGAATATGTTTGATGGATCGATGAAATGTGTGTTAAACTCATGATTCGGTTCAATGTTTGAGCTAAAATACAGTGACTTAATTCAATTTAGAATTAGGATTTTCCGCTGATTCCTTACATTGTGGCCATTTTTCATTTCATCCTCTTATTCAGATCTTCTAAGAGATTATGAAGAGTACCTCAAGGGCTCTGCTAAATAAAATTACGTATTCCTGTGAGTTTGAATTCTGTAACACATCAAACTATCTTTCATTTATCCTTAAGATGTGTAGGCTGTGTGTTTGGAACCTAGGTTAAGAATATTTTTTACATTATGATAGTCCACAAAAAAAGTTAGAGAACTGTCTCACGAGGCTTTTTGTTAGTCCTCCCTAACAAAGCTGAAAAGTTTTCATATATCCAGAAATTGAACACGATCATTGTGTTTTCTATTTAGAATTTTATGAGCTGTTGGATTTGATGATTGGGTCCATCGGACTTGCTCTAGATGTAAGCACTTTAGCCTACGTTTTTCTAGTGGCTTTTATGCGAATCAGAATAGCACAGATACTTTCGAGCTTGAATTGCCTGAATCTTTAGTTTAGGTCGTTTAGTAGGGAAACCTAAATCTGTTGAAGCACTCAACTTCCTAAAACCCTTGATGCATTCAGTGGATACTTTAATTTTTATTGCCTATTTATGTCTGATCCCTTTCTGTTACAGCAAAATGGAGGGGCATAGTGGTCGAGGTGGGAGCAATGCGGATGTTTTCCTGCAGAACTATAACCTTGGTAAAACTCTCGGAATTGGTTCTTTTGGCAAGGTGAAAATTGCAGAGCATAAATTGACCGGTCATAAAGTGGCAATCAAGATATTGAACCGACGGAAGATAAAGAATATGGAAATGGAAGAGAAAGGTATCTACCACTTTCTTGGTTGTGGCCTTAGTTTGGAAGTGTGAGTTGGTTATTGAATACTAGATTTGAAATTCCACTGGCATGTATCTGTAGCTGCTGCATTTTGGTAATTGTTATCTAAATGTAGTGCTTTAGTATGATATACTCATTGCGCATGCTTCTCCCTTTGGTTTTGATTATTTCAAGACAATGGCATAACTAGAGGATTTATTATTTTTGTAGTGAGAAGGGAAATTAAGATCTTGAGATTGTTCATGCATCCCCATATCATTCGGCTTTATGAGGTCATTGAGACCCCATCTGATATCTACGTCGTCATGGAGTATGTCAAATCTGGAGAGCTATTTGACTACATTGTTGAGAAGGGTAGGCTGCAAGAGGATGAAGCACGAAACTTTTTCCAACAGGCAAAATCTCGTCTCCCATATTGTACCTCTTGAATAGCTATATTGGCATGAGTTGATTATGTATTCTCTGTTGCTTTATCTGAATCAGATAATATCGGGAGTAGAGTACTGTCACAGGAATATGGTTGTTCATCGAGACCTCAAGCCTGAAAACCTTCTATTAGATTCCCATCACAACGTGAAGATTGCTGATTTTGGTTTGAGCAATATAATGCGAGATGGTCATTTCCTAAAGACAAGTTGTGGAAGCCCCAATTATGCAGCCCCAGAGGTTTGAGAACTGAACCTTTGTTCTGTGGAGCAATGTTATCGTTAGTGGGATTAGCTTAGTCATCCATCTATGTAGGTTTTTATGTACTGCCTTACTGGGTTAAGAAGGAAAATGAAATAAAAGAAATGTGGACCCCCCCCCCCCAAAAAAAAAAAATCCCTTCTGCAGGCCATGTGAAACACCTTCTGCTTCTAGTTCCTACAATATTTATGAGATAATTCTTGTTTTCCCCTGTACTCTGCTTTCATAGTTGCTCTGTGCATCTAATGTTACTCTGTTTAAATTTACTTCCGATCATTGAAGTTCTCAGTTGTGAACATTACTGTGTGATTATTTGAATCATAATGATAACAGTTGTTGAGTATTTGAAACTCACAAATGATTTTCTTTGATTTTGTGCATGATCTGCTTTATTTGTTTACGATTTGCATAGGTCATTTCTGGGAAACTCTATGCTGGCCCTGAAGTTGATGTTTGGAGCTGTGGTGTTATCTTATATGCTCTTCTGTGTGGCACCCTTCCATTTGATGATGAAAACATCCCCAACCTTTTCAAGAAAATAAAGGTACCATTTTTATTGCTGTGTCATGGTAGAACTTGATCTAGTTTCACCCGCTAATGCAGCTTTTTTTACATGATGTATACTTCTGGTTGTTAAAGTTTGTCCAAGTGTGGCAAAGATTGGATGTCTTCATGCCTTTTGGATATTAGTATCACAATTTTCAACCATCTAGGTGTGGGAATGGCTTGTCCCATGCTTTGTAACTTCTACTCCACTATCATTCTTCAATTTATAGAGAACTTTTTCACAATGGGAAGAGTGTCTTCACTCTTCCGCGCCCCTTTTTCCCCATTAATAAGACGGGAGAAATGATTGTACAAGTCTACTGGTTCCGGCATTTGGATTGCCTTTTTCCTTCTTGAAAAAGGTCTTCTCCCATGTTTTTAGAATTATAAAGCCCCCCCATCCTGCTGCATCTGTGCAAAATGTGACACTTGGACAATGTTTATAAGGTTTAACTGAGGAGAATTGCTATATGACCAAATAAGCAACAGGAAGAGCTTCAATGGTCAAAGAGTTTGTTTTAAAAATGTTTTAGAAGCTCATTCTGTTATGTGAGCTTATTCTCCCCCTCCCCCCCCCTTTAGGGAGGCTTTTAAATTTGTAGAGGTTTGTGGAGCTTGTGGACCACAGGTGGAGTCGACGAGTGGTTGAACACTTTCACCTTCTTGTTTGGTTTTGGTCTGTCCTAAGGTTATCCGTTTTTTATTGCTCAGATGGGTGTGATATCAACCCATTAAGTAATTAAAACCTGAGGATATGATATGGGCAAGTATGGTGACGTATCAATGTTAGTTTTTCTTTGTAACTCATATACTACGTTTTTCAAAATTGCATAAGTGCACTCCTAAAACCTGGAGGTATAAATCTATGTTGTGTACTTTGTTGCTTAATGGGATAAGATCTTTGTGTAATGTGTTTTTTTTTTTTTTTTTTTTTGTTGCATAGGGTGGTATATATACCCTTCCAAGTCATTTATCTCCTGGCGCTAGAGATCTGATACCAAGGATGCTTGTAGTCGACCCTATGAAACGGATCACTATCCCAGAGATCCGTCAGCATGTCTGGTTTCAAGCCCATCTACCGCGGTATTTAGCTGTGCCTCCACCAGACACAACACAGCAAGCAAAGAAGGTTGGTCTCCTTAGCTTTTTGCCAGTCAAATATACCATCCTAGTTATTCTTGGAATCTTGAAAGGATATTTTGGACAGTGTTACATATTCAGCTATCAAGTTAAAATCATGGTTCTAGTTCATACCTACGACTAGGTGCACTGTCTATTCTATCGGTTGACTGAATGCTTGCTGTTGAGGGTAAACCACTTCTGTTCAGTGACTTATTCGGATTTGATATCAGTAATCCGGGTTTATGATTTGAAATTATCCAGATTAGTGCAAGCTTGAGTTTATGGATTAAAAATTCCAGCTTGAGTTTATTTATTCTGGTAATGACATTTTTCTCTTATTGAAAAAAATATTGTAAACCCTTTTATTTCATGTGATAGACTTTGTACATTAATTTATTCTTTTTTATTCAGATTTTCACAATTTTTCAGATTCTTTATATCAATTCCAGAACCCCTAATGATTGAATGTGAGAAATGAAAGTTTGAGGTGAAGAGGGCTGAGTTTAAGTGCAGTGCCGTTTGGATGCAGGAAACTTTTCATGATGATAATAGCTGTACCATTCATTGTCTTCTTTTATTTCTGTTTATGATTTGATAACCTCTCTAACTTCCTGCAGATTGATGAAGAGATACTTCAAGAAGTTGTTCGGATGGGATTTGACAGGAACCAGTTAACTGAATCATTACGCAACAGACTCCAGAATGAGGTTTCAATATGTCTAATTTTAGAACATTAATCTTCTCTTGCATGAATATTTTTAACATAAAACAAGAGAATCATTTCAATTGTATTCTACATTCAATTGCAGGGAACTGTTGCATACTATCTGCTTTTTGATAACCGTTTTCGGGCTTCAAGTGGCTACCTTGGAGCTGAGTTTCAAGAAACAATGGTGTGTATTTTTTTCCCTTTCAGCTTCTTTTGTGTTGCTCTCTCTGTGTTCAGCCATGTAGGGTTATCACTTAGAGCATATGCAGCGGTTGCTTTTTTTCCCTAGGAACATGTACAGCGTACTTGCATTTTGTAACAGCCTTGAACGAAATTTGTGGCATGTAAATCAGGAAAAGCTGCAGCATTCCTGTTTCTGTCGCTCTCTTTTATCTTTTTTTTTTCCTCAACTAAATGGTGTTGTTTTACACCCTTCAAAAAATGATAAAAAAGCTAAATTTGTATTTTAGGGTGAAAAAGTAGGAATGAGTTCTTATCGTTGTAGAACAAATGGAATGGGGTTCCAAAAAATAGGAATGATGGTTGATGTGGAAGGGATGGACCCCCACTTACCTTTCAAAAATTTGGAACACTATTGCATTTGCTCTTAGAGCATGTGCAATGGTGATCCATGTTTTTGGATCATTAGTGGGGGTCCACCCTTTCCACATCATCCATAATTCCTATTTTTTGGAACTCTATTTCATTCCTACATTTTCATCTTCAAAATATTAACTTTTGAAAAAAATATCATATAGTTGCCACATGTCAAAATACAATTTGTTGAAAAAGAAAAAGAAAATAAAAAAAAGGGGGTCAGAGAACGCTGCAGCGTTCTCATTTTGGAGTTCCTCAAATTTCATTCTCCACTGTAAGAGAACGCTGCAATTTTGCACAAATGCCAAGGGTGAAGTTCCATGGCTGCACATGGTCTTATCACAATCAGAATGGTTTTGCTGTGGAATTTTTGACAATTCAGATATTTGGTTCAGATACTTGTAACATTATATAATCGATATGCTTTGGCCTTCGTATTAATCCATATGCTTTGGCCTTCGTATTAATCCATATGCTATAAATGGTCTGTCATCTAGTTTGCTTAATATTCCTCATAAATTTGCTACATTGTCTATCATACTACTCTCTTTAAAGTCTTAAAAGGATAGGATAAATAATTATGTGAGATTCTCCCTCCTATTACTTGCACCGCTTCATATTCTCGCATGCAGATAACCTTTTTGTACATTTAATTTTCTAGGAGTTCAACCGCATGCATCCTGATGAAGTTTCGTCTCCTTCTGCTGGGCATCGCTACCATGGATATGTTGAATACCCAGGAGTTGGCTTGCGTCAGCAGGTCCCGACTGAGAAAAAGTGGGCTCTAGGATTGCAGGTTATGGTTTCCCAAAAACTTTTTGGCTTATACATGCTAACTGTGTTATACATTGTATGAGCAATTGGAGTTTACTATGTAACCCGGGTCCAGTTTACAGCTCTTTATCCCTCCCTTTTATGTTTAGTATGGTTTCTTTTTTCTTTTTCTCTTGTTGGACTGAAAAAGCAGGCTTAGGATAACAGATACAGATTATTGTTTCTCGAAGTACCATTCCCCTGCGGCTAAAAGCCATGCCTCCTCCAAAGAGAAGAAATAGTGTAAATGCTGGGATATTGAAAATGTGAAATAATTGTTGTGCCTGTTGTGTATGTATTAATAGAAAAATTGCATATATTTACGTGACAAACATCTATGTACTTGGAGACGGGTACGGGTGCCCGATATGGACATGGATATGGGTGTTAGACTGCAGATTCTATTATAATTGGAAGTGTCGAGTGTCGTATCCTTGTGCGGATGTCGAGTGTCAGATATGAGTACGGTAGGGAAAATGAAGAGTCAAAGTAGCATAGATTGACATGTGCAAGAATTCACGTCTCTAACCTTTTTTGTTCCCCTTTTCTGTTGCAGTCACGGGCCCATCCGCGTGAGATTATGACCGAAGTCCTGAAGGCACTTCAGGAGCTGAATGTAGGTTGGAAGAAGGTCGGGCACTATAATATGAAGTGCAGGTGGATTCCTGGTGTTCCTGGACACCATGAGGGAATGGTTAACAATGCATTACATAATGATCATTATTTTGGCGATGAATCGAGCATAATCGAAAATGACGGAGCTAATAGATCACCAAATGTCATAAAGTTTGAGGTGCAGGTGAGTTATGTCTAGCAGCTTATGTCACCCAGTCCCAGTGCCATAAACCCTAATTTGGTGATACTAGGGCTGTTAAAAGATTGTCCGACCTGAATACCCGGTTCATTCTGACTTGGAAAATCCAGTGATGGACATAGATTTTTCATCCGAATTTTGACGTCGTCCGATTTGACCGAAAATCTAGACACAATAATTTCCATTTTCATATTGACTGAACCTAACGTTAACCTAAACTTATGGGTGTCCAAATTGTCCGACCCAAAACTACCCGAAAAAACGGGTATCAGACACCAACATTTCGTCCGATTTGTCCGGACCCGAAGTGACCCGTAACTAATTTTTTGACAGCCCAAGTGATACTAACTGGGTTCTGCTTCTATCCACTCCCATCCTTTGTCTTTTTTACAATCCATAGATCGTAACAAATTTCACCAACATGTATGACAGCTATACAAAACTCGGGAGGAGAAGTATCTACTCGACCTTCAAAGGGTCCAGGGACCGCAGATGCTTTTTCTGGATCTCTGCGCAGCATTCCTGGCTCACCTTCGTGTCCTGTAGTAGATGGACCGACTTACCAATTTGTGGCTGTCTTTAACATAACTTGTACATATAATCTGTATTGTGGTTCTGTATGCTTAGTTCATTTTGACATTCGATCGCTGTAGGGTTCCTGTGGGCGTTGGCGTGGCTGACTTGATTATTTACCGATAAGCGGCCGGCTGTTGTATTGCTTCTACAGGGAGCCGGGTGCTGAGTTTTAAGTTTGAACCATGTTTGGTATGTTTTAGGTTCAAGATCAACTTTTCAACAAGGGGAAATTTGATCTCAGTAGTATGCTTATTATTATACTACCTCTTGCAGTGCAGAAAGAAGAAAAGGAAACTGTGTTTGGATGTTTGACATTTGGTCCATTTTTAAGTGACTTTCGTGCCCCTTGTTTAACTGTTGTCCTTTGCTTTGGGGGTTTCTCTTTTAGCCACAGACAAAATTAGTAAAAAGAAAAATCAAAACTTAGTTATCGTAATAGATTATTTCCACTTTATCAGATGTTGGCCTTGTTCTTTTTTAACTTAACTCAACTTTACTTTATCTTACCTTATCCAAAAAAATTACTCGGAGGTACCCTAATTTTTGGCGAAATGTTTTTTAGGTACCCCAACTTTTCAAAACTCATTTTGGGGTACCCTTACTTTTTGGGTTAGAAATTATTAGGTGCTTTTTCGGTCATCAATTTGGTTAAGTGATCGAAATATCCTTGTTCTTCCATTTTTTGAGAAATACCCTTCAAGAAGAAGAACAAGGGTATTTCGGTCACTTAATAAAATTGATGGCGGGAAAAGCACCAAATAATCACTGACCCAAAAAGTAAGGGTATCTCAAAATTAGTTTTGAAAAGTTGGGGTACATAAAAATAGTTTCCCTAAATATTCGGGTACCTCTGAGTAATTTTTTGTACTTTATCCAACTCCTTAAAAATACTCAAACCAATCTCAAAATTTTTATAAAAAAATTGAAATAATATTATTTTAATCATTAAACCATTCAATTTTTTCGAACACTTTTAACTTTTTCAATTTCTGCAAAACATTCAAATTTTATCAATAAAATATTTTCACTCCACAATTATCTTAACTCAAACCAATCCCAATATTTCATTTCCTCTCTCTACTTTATCAATCTTAATTTAACTCAACCATTATAAAGAATAGGGCCATTATATGTATACAAAGGTATATGCTACTATTAGTAAATTATCTTTGAAAATATTCAAATGGAATATGCTATGGGTGCAGCAAATGGAGCTCCCCACAAGAAAAGAACAAGAATTCATTTTGGAAAAACTTGAGCTCCATAATGAATTGGAGGTATTGGGTTCACACTTTTGACATCGCAGGATTCTGGACAAGCAAAAAAATGATAGGGCAGTTGTATCCTAAGAATTACCCCTCTGATGCTTAAGTTAGCATAAGTATAGTTGTAATGTAATTTGTAAGAGAAAGAATGTGTTTACCATTTTGTAAGGATTTGTTTATTGTATCCAACATATCCATACATGGATGATAGCTCATGTCCACAAGTATTGTCTACCATCACATCAATATGGGGAAAGGGAAAATTGTCTTCTTGACTTTGTTTGTTAAAGTCTCTAAAGTCGACATACATCTGCATTCTCCCATCCTTTATAGGTAGTAAAACTATGTTGGCTATTTATTGAGTTTAGAGGTGCTCTCATCCGGTAGTGTTAAGAAGAAACCGCATCTCTAACTTTAAGAGCCAACACTTGAGCGTCCTTTACCCGGTAGGAACCGCAAATTAGTTGACCACATGGTTGGTATTTTCGGCATCAAACCACCTATCCTTGTTTGTGAGGTGGTCAACTGGGAACCGTTTATAATTTGGTTGTTGCTTGGTATACCATTATACTAGATAAGTTGACTAGCAGAATATCTGCCAATTTTGGGCTCACTCACAATCGTATTGGTGCAGCACAACTGGCCTTGTTGGTCACTAGGAGTATGATGTTTGGTACTTGTGGCTTTGTGTAAAGGAATTTTGTTGGAATTTATTGGGTTTTACTATTTCAAATGTAATGGTTTGCCCATTGTCTTCGATAACGAAGACAAGTGGGGGCTCGTTTTGTCCAAACCAAACCTAATATCGATCCACGAGCTAACGGTGAAAGGTTGAAATAAACTATCTTGCGAAATTGCTTATGAAGAACTTTAGTGTGTTGCCAACGATCTACAGGTAAGTTCGGAATGGGAATGAAGCTACAATAGCCCTTAATAAATGATCCATATGTCTCCTTGGAATTGTTCTAGGGAGGGGGAGCTAGAAAGACTAGTTTTTTTTTAGTGCTCCATGTTCTGGATTCAAGTGGAGGGGCTACCCTTCAAGCATAGGAGGGCTAGCATTTTAAAGGAATTAGCGGCTCTGGCGGGAGATTTCATGGAGCTTAACTTCCAGGAGGAGTACAATACCTCCCAAGACTGGATGAAAGCTAGAGTGAAACTAAATCTAAGGAAACCCCTTGCACCAGGGGTGTTCATCAAAATGCAACGAGGTCAGCCGATTTGGGTACGATTCAGGTATGAAGGAATTTTTTTCTTTCTGCAAGAAATGTGGGAAGGTTCGGCACAACATGAGGGAATATAGGGATTCCTTATTGGATGCAGCAGGGGAAATAGTGCTCATGTTTTCAAGAATGGGAGAAGAAAGGTTATACGGTCCGTCCAAGTGAGGAGGTTCTACATTCCAACAAGATTTATGCTTTTCCTCCTATAGAACCTTTCATCACCATGAGGCTGGAAAGGGTTCTACCGCTGTATACCAAAGTCTTCAATTTCGAGCAGCAAGTGGCTAGGGACATGTCGGAGGAATCGATCCAACAAGCGGTGCCAACTAGAGGACCAGTGGTGCAACCACCGGAGTCAATCCAACAGAGTCTAATTGAACAATTAGAACTTGACCCGATTTTAAGTGTTGTTGATGTTTGGCTATACATAAATTTTTGCAAAGAAATTGTCCAAGACAAATTTTTGTAATGAAGAAAATACCAATTCAATTTGAATGGATTCAAAATGATGTTACTACATGGATCAGGATTATAAATTCTCCCATTTTCATCCATTAAATAATATTGAAATTTTAGTACTTGAAAGGTTTGTTTTAAACTACAACACGAAAAAAAAAGATCCGGACAGAATGGGGAGTGTCTGACATGCAGGGGATGTATGGTTTGCATGGCATGATGATGACAACACACAACGTCATTAGGGAGGAGAAGGCCAACAAACAAATCAAGTTGTGGGACAGGGGCCAAGAAAGGGTGGGAGATAGTATCAACAGAAGTGGGGTGTCTGCCTACAAGTCCTTCCATTTAATTGCCTTTGGGCTAGAGGAAATCCTAGGCCAGGATATAGAGTCAGGAATAACCGGAGAAGATGACCCAACTCAAGTAACGTTCGAGAATCGGAAGTGTGTAGGTCTGCTCAGGGTACAAGAGTAGACCTGGGAGAATTCCAACTAAAAATTCAAACCAGTGGGGTCGACACAAAGCTTTCTTTTAAACCCCCATCCATAGACATTCGTGTAGCCGACATTGGGAACTCCCCCACCTTCCCAATTATTATCGACTCTCACCTGGAAAAGGGCACATGATTCAAATGAGGTTGAGGGCATGACCTTTGAGTCAACCAAGGTTCTAGTATTTGCTACATATACCCCCAACTCGTTAGAACACAACATCAATCTGAATCTATCTTTTGGGCCCTCGGGTGAAACACAAAACACAACACCAAACTCACAAGAAATGAGACAGATCATGGGAGGGGGAAATCACAAACAGAAGGCGGTGGAGATCGAGGTGAGCATGGAGCATAGCCATAAAAAGGGGAGCAGCGGAGGTTCGTAGAATATGAAGATGCAATTTATGCTCAACTCATCGGAAGAGGACGACCTATCCATGGAAGTGGAACAATGTGAAGTTGAGGAACAAAACATTAGAGAGATGTAGGGCAAGGTCAGGGAGTCAGGGGAGGAAGGTAACTATTCTAACAAGAAGTAACAGAAGCTGAGGGTTAGGAGGATGAGGAGTCTGAATACGCCGGAGACTATGGTGGAGACCCTGAAATAGTTCACGGACACCAAGCGCAAATAAGTTTCTCTTCCGGAATAAGGAACAGAGAATGCAAGAGGTTGGACCAGGAGGAAGTTTATTCCTCACTAACGAAGAGATTCAAGCAAGCTGAGATTGACAGGAACTGGATTACTGGTGCAACTCTGAGGCAGAAAGCAATGGAGAAGTCCAGTTTGGGATCGTCCAATGACAATAAGCTGGAGCGAGGAGGTGTTGGAACAAGGGTCTACTCGAGGAAGACTGAGGCTAAGGGGGTTAGCTGGAAAGGACCCCCACAAGGATCATGAAGGTGTGTGTTAGGAACTGCAGAGGGGTGGGAAAGGCGAAGGCCTCTGTAGTTCCTTATCTCATGTGGATTCTTCGCTCGTATTCCGCTGATATTTTGTGTCTCATTGAATGTAAAACCTCTATTAAGCAAGTTCTAAGGAAAACGCTAGTGTTGAACTTTGTGTTTGTAGTTAGGTTCGACTCAATGGGCCGTAGTGGTTGGATAATGGTCCTTTGTAGGAAGGGTATATGTATGTCAGCTGTGTATGTCTCTAGTAATATTGTCATATTTGCTATTAATGAAAATGGAGAGATTTCAAGGTATCACTGCTTTGTGTACGACCACCCGGAGGTTCACCAACGACACCTGGTTTGGAATGAAATCGAAGAAAACGGCCATAATCGTGATAAGTCGGTGGTGTTTATTGAGGACTTTAACCAAGTAGAATACCAACATCAGAAACAGGGGCCTCACCAGCGATACTAGGAAGAGAGGCATTTCACGTCTGGAAACATAACCTAAACCTCCTCGAGATCCCAACGACGGGTGTTCAGTTTACCGGGTCAAACAATAGACAAGTGACCATCTTATTCTGGAAACATTGGATAGGGGATATCTAAACCAAGATGGGGAGCGGGTATGCCTAGACTCTTACATCCAAAAGCTCCCAATATTATATTCCGACCATGGGCCCATTGTCTTTTTCAATGAACCTAAAGGTGGCAAAAATTAGTCCGACCCGAATTATCTGAATTGTCCGACCCGGAAAAACCGGGTCTGGACATAGATTTTCTGTCCGAATTTTGATATTGCCCGAATTGACCGAATATTCGGACATGAAATTTCTCTTTTTTCTATTGTCCGAACCCGATTATAGCTTCGTTCGAATTGTCCAACTCGGTCCGACCCGAAATGAAACCGGGTCCGGACATAAATTTCGCGTCCGAATCTTGACATTGTCCAAATTTGTCCGACCTGAATTTACCCGGACCCGATTTTCTGTCGGCGCACCCAACCATCATAAGAAGAGAAACATGGTATAGGGTGGAAGATTGGTCCATTAAAACTGAAGAGCTGAGATATATTCTAGATGCAGACTAGAGGGAAGGAATCTGGAGGCAGGGGAGTGTTTATGATGTAGTGCGAGACCTTGGGAAATTAAGAAGAAGGTGTAAATTTTGGTCCATAGCATGGAAAAATCAAGGCGTCAAGATTTGGACCAAATAATATTTGTGCTGGGCCAAGCCCAAAATAATTTCAGCTGGAACAACCTGGCTTGCAACAGTTTAGTTAGAGGTGGGCCTCAATGATTCGAACATTTGGGCCTATTGCAGGCTAGCACGGAGATGACGCTTAAATTGGTCGAGGACTACTGGAAATAGAGATCAAAAGTGAAATGGCTAGCCCAAGGGGACAAGTCCACTAAGCTTTTCTACAAACAATTTCAAATACGCAAGCCATGCATCAAAATCAGGGGAACAACAAAAAAAGGGAAAGGATGGTCTTTAAATGAAGATGAGATAATGGGTGAAGCCTTACCCTACTTCAAGGATATCTTCAATGAATCCCTTAGAAGAAATGTACTGAGGGATAGAGCATGGGGAGGGTCTTTGGGAGCTATAACAAGAGGATTACCAGTAGAGACCTAGCAATCTTGGACAAATTGTTTAGTGAGGATGAGGTCCTCGGAGTTGTCAAGTAAATGAATGGAGTTAAAGTCCCTGGATCAGATGGCTTACCGACATGCTTCTACCAGAGTATGTGACATGTAGTAGGACAAGAGGTAACATGAGTGGTCCTTCTGAAGGAGATTAACCTCATCCACATTAATCTCATACCAAAGTCGGAAAACCTCTATGAAATGTTAGACTTCAGACCGATAAGTCTATGTAACGTGATCTACAAGATGGTTTCGGGGTGTTTGGTGAACCGGTTGAGAAATGTTTTGAAGGGCATTGTTGATTAAGCTCAGAATGCTTTCATTCAAGGAAGGTTGATTGGGGACAATTGCCTCATAGCACACGAGATACCCAACACTATCTGTAAAATCTCGAGTTTTAGGAGGAATGGAACCGTTAGTTTCCTTACCGGACCGTTAGGGTTAAGTTTAAGTTTCGAGGACGAAACTTCTTTTAAGAAGGTAATAATGTAAATCCCCGAAAAATCCAAAGATGTTGACCGTGACGTCGTTAGTAAATTAGGTTTGACTTCGTTATTTATTATTATTCGTTTGTGTTCTATTTTGCTAACACTTGAGCTCGTAGGATCGTGAGAGACTAACAAGGGTATATCGGTAATTTCATAGGTTTAGTATTATTAGTTTTACTCTTTTTATTATTAGTATTACTATTAATATTATTGAGTTATGTGATTAATTACGTGAATATTATTTGCTATGTGATTAATATTATTATTAGTATTATTAGTTTTTTTTTATAGAAAAATCAGGTTTTTAATTGTCTTAGTTGGGTTGGGTTAGGAGTGTTAATTGGGCCTAATTAAGTGGGTAGTATAAAACTCTCTCACTCTCCCTCAAACCCTAATAACAATCAAAAATCCTAAACCCTAGCTTTCCCTCCCTCTCTCTCTCTCTCTCTCTCTCTCTCTCCCTGCGCAGCAGCCGCCCACCACCAGACGACCGCCGCCGCGCCGCCCGGAGACCACCCCAACCACCGGCCGTCACCCATATCTCTCTTCCCCTTCTTTCCTTTTCCTCTTTCTCTTTTCCTCTGTTCGACCGCCCCAGTTGCGCCACCACCACCACAATCGCCGCTCTTATCCTCCGTGCCGTCGCAGCCACCAGTCGACACCACCGCAACCGCCGTCGAAGCCGCCGCCAGCCGCCCAGACCCGGTCGCAACAGTTGGAAGATGGTCGGTTGCTGCTCGTGCTGCGGTTATTCGAACCCGAACGCCGACGACAACCCTTGCGACCACCTCCCCACCGCCGACTCCGACGCCGCCCCGACCGCCGCCCTCGCCTGACGCCACCGTCCACCCAGCCGTCGCCTGCACCGCCAAGAAAAACCCCCCTACAACCCTACGTAAAAACCCTAACCCTAAAAACCCTAACTGTTTTATCTATATTGTTTTGATATTTTTTTTCTTTTTCTTTTTCCTTTTTCTTTTCTGTTTTAATTTCAAAAATTTAATTGTTTTCATAATTATTGAATTGTATTATTAGTTTTGTAATTAGGAAAATTATATGTAATCTTGTTCTTAATTGTAATTATGTGTAATTTGTTTATTTGTTATATGTAATTTTATGTTGTAAATTGTAATTAGATTAGGTTGTAATAGTTGGTTATTAGGTTTAAAGGTGTTCTTTATAATTCTTTATGAATCATGTAGACCACCATATTATTATTATATGCACGAAATTGGAAAGTGTAACATCTAGGTTAAATTCTTGTTTAACAAATTAAGTTGGTTAATTTAGATTCAATCTTTGTTAGTAATTCGTTTCTTGCTAAATCTTGATTCTTGAAAATTAATTAGGTTTCTTGTTTCATTAAGTTAAATATTATATGTTCTTTTATTTTTTTTTTCTTAGGGTTCATTCATGTTTAATTCATGTTTAATTTTGACTAAATAGGTTAGGTTAGTTAAACTATTAAAGTTTGACTCTTGTTTATTAATTCTTGTTTTTTTTATTAATCTTGTATAAAGAGATTAGTTGTTAGGATTCTTGGTTGATTAGTTAAGCGTTACATGTTCTTTATAGTATTCCACATGTTATAATTATCCATGTTAAAATCTTTCGAACCTTGAAATAAATAATTCATGTTAGGTTGGTAATAATATTATCTCTTGCATGTCTTAGGATTAGAAAGGGTATTAAAGTGAATTCATGATTTATGGTTCGGTTTTATTTTTGATGTTGGACCTTAGTTGAATTAGACTAATCACCTCGGACCCTAATTACTGTTTTAAGCCCAAATTAGGACCCCAGGATCGAATGGTGGAAGTTAGAACCGAAAGTGTTAATTAAATAAAAAGCGGAAACCGGACAGTTTTGTTAGAGTCTAAATTTTGGTTTACCACGATTAGTATAGTTGTCTTTTGACCGAGCCCTTTTAACTGGAGGTTTCCTTAGATGTTAGGAACCATAGGAATTTTACGGATCGAACGTTTGATTTGTATAGCCCGAGTTATAACCGTTTTACTAGAACCTGTCAAAACTGGACCGATTGGGAAGATGGGTATGTTTAGAGTCCTTCGAGACTGATATGGGCTTAGTCATCAACATAGAAGTTTTAGTAGACATCCCGAGGGTTCCGAAAAGTCCAGAACCAGACCCATAGGATGTCGGGAAGTCGAGTTGTGACCCGTTTTATGTGAACGTTACAATCTGTCCTCTGTTGCTTTTATTTATAAAGAATTGTTGAGTGAAAATAATGTGTGGTCCTGTTATGTATTTTCTTGGATGTGTTAAGTGTAATTTCATAAATGATAGGAACCTAAGTGTTCCTAGGGGATGGGTTAGGTAGTTGATAGTTAATACTAACTTCGTTAGAACGCGTTTTGATTAGATAGTTATTCTTATTCTAGGCCCGAGTTAGTGCGTGACGATAGTGAGCTCAAGTGTGTTCTCCTTATTGCTGTACTGTGACGTTATTCAGGTAATTGTCTATGCTCTAATCCCCACCGGGATGCTCTTTAAATGTGTTTTGATGTTTTATAATCTATTTTGAGAATTGCATCCCGAAAGGGGACTTTTGTGGAAATACGACCATCTGTTTTGTTAATCTTTTTTTTTTATTCGATTGTGATCTTGGTTTATTTGAGTTGAGAAATTGGATGGTCTTTTATTCGAAGTTTTGTTAATGGTTTTGATAACTTGGGATGGTTTGACTTGAGAGTCGTGAGTTGAGTTTGAAAATTGTATAAATAATTCAAGTGGAAACGTTAAGCGGGTTTCGGGGGATAACCTGTTGTGCAGGTGTAACAACCTGCAGGGTTATGGACCAGGAGATCAGGGCTTCCTTCCCTGATATAGGATAGTATTTTGATGCCTTTGGTAGGCGATGTTACTTTAAGGGATTTGGTATCCCGCCCGCAAATTAAAATATGGATTGGATGGGTTGAGGAAACAGTATGGGATTAAAGGTTTGTAAAATGTTTGTTTCGATCCCTCTCCCTAAAATGAATTGAAATGAACTTAAACTGTTTTAAACGTTAGGGGTAGACATTATTGAGATTTCCCCCTCATTTTTTGAAATGTTTTGTTTTCAGGTGAAGATCTAAATGCTGGGAACGAGAATTAGAAGTGAGGACGACGAGTCTAGAAGTCCTTGAATCTTTTTAGATTGTTTTCGTTATGAAATCTTAAAGTCTTGTTTTGAGTTGTTAGTAGTTACCGTTAGCAGGCAGTTGTGTTTTCCTTTCTCGCCTTGTATTTCTTCGGAGATACGGCAGTGACGCCCAAACTAAATTTGAAGTCTTCCGCTAAGTTTCGTCTGTTAACGTTAGTTGACTTTGACTTTTCTATAATTGAATTTCCGGGGCGTTACACTATCAGACATAAAAAGCAAGGATCTAGGTTAACAACAATAAAGGTAGATATGAACAAAGTTTAGATAGACTAAGTTGGGGATCCCTCAAGGAGGTATTCATATGGTTGGGGTTCCCTAATCATTGGCTAACTTCAATCATGGAGTGCATGTCAACAGTCAGATACTTAATTATGGTTAACGGCTCGCCCTCCCCCTCTCCCTCCCCCCCCCCCCCAAAAAAAAAGCCTGAAGGTGGCTTGAGACAAGGTGACCCTCTCTCACCTTACCTTTTTATCTTATGCTTGGATATCTTAGGGGAGTATTTGAAAAGTGAGAAGCAAAGAAAGAAGATAAAGGGAGTTAAGGTAGCAAGAGGTAGCCCGAAGATAACCCGCATGTTCTTTGCTGATGACTCCATATTTTTCGTACTGTCTAAGCCTGAAGAATGACTTGGAAGGTTTTTGTCTGGCTTCAGGGTAGATAATAAATATCCACAAGTCTCATATCATGACTTCCCCAAATGCCACACTAGAGGAGAAACCAGGTACCAAGCCATTTTTGGAAATTAAATTGAGGAGGATTTTGAGAAACACCAAGGGATCCCACCAACCATTGGCAAATTGAAAACTACACAATTTGGATTCCTGATGGACACTGTCTCTAGAAGGCTACATATTTTGAAAGCCTCACTGTTATCTCCATCTAGGAAACTAGTACTAATTAATACTGTCCTAGAGGCCCTACATAACCACATTCTCGCACTTTACAAGATACCAACCTAAATTACAAGGAAGCTAAATGCAATCATGACCAACATCTTCTGGTGGAAAAGCTCAAGGAATGAAGGGAAGCATTGGGCGTCGAAGGAAAAAAATTTTGCCCCTAAAGGAGCGGGATGTCTGGAAGTGAGAAGAATAGAATGGGTTAATGATGCACTGCTGGTCGAACAAGCATGGAGATTGGCTAGTAAGCAAGACAACCTTTTGGCTAAGCCATACAAAGCCAGATACAAAGTTAGCTCCCTTATTTTAAACACCACCCAACAGGAGGTCTTGTGGATCTTGGGGATGGAGAAGTCTTACCAAGGCGGTCAATAAAGTACGAAACCGTATAAAGATCAGAATTGGGAATGAGAGGTCTACTGAAATCCTGGGAAATGATTGGATATGAAGAGAAGTTGGCTTAAGAGCAAGAATCTCTAAGAGTGACTGGGAAAACAGGAAAGTGGCAGAGCTCATGGTTGAAAGCCCTAGGAAATGGAACCATCAACTGATTAGATCCACTTTTGACCGACACACTGCCACGACAATACTGGCATACCCTCTAAGAACAACAAACTTGAATGACACAATTTCTTGGGGTCTAACTGAGGACAGGATGTTCTCGGTGAAGTCGGCTTACTAATATCTTTGGGAGATATTCCAAAAAGATGGAATGCAACCATTGTCCACAAATATCCCAACAGGTTCCAAATTCTAGAAGAGACTTTGGGCTACCAGAGTTCCAACAAAATGAAAGGTATTAACTTGGAAAATGCTTCATGCTGCATTACCATTAAATGACAAGCGAATGATGTAGGATACAGCCAGTGATGGAAGTTGTGCTCTATGTGGTCATGATACATAAAAGAGGGAACATGTGTTTTGAGATTGCGACTCGACACATCATATTTGGTTTGCGTCAACAATAAGTATGCAGGACAGAGCCAACATCTCCATGAACATGACTACATGGACAACAAACTGGTTAATGATGTTCTAGAAGTTGGGGGATGTGGGTGATAGCATGGTGAAAGAACTTATTGCTACAATTTGGTTCATCTGGATTGGCAGGAAGTTAGAAATAGAAGGGCCATTAATAAGGGTCAGATTCTACCGGGAGAAATATTAGGATGGGTTGGAGAGGAGCTCAAACTCCTTCATCGAGTTGAAGAGGGTGCCTCTGGTACCAATAGGAGTGAGCAAGTGAGTGAAATCACAAGCACGTTGGGAACTCGGTTGGAGTACATCTGGAGCAGGAGAGTGGCCCAAACTACTAAGGGGGAGTTCCAATGTGATGGGTCCTGGAACAAACATTCCCTTCAAGGAGGAATAGGATGGGTACTGCGACAGAATGGAAGGAAAACAAAACAACTGGGTCAACCACAACTTGAAGCTCCATTTGCAAGGTGGAGAGCCCAAGTTGTGGTTGACCCAGTTATTCTGTTTTCCTTCCATTCTGTCGCAGACTCGCAGTACTTTGCAGATGGAGCTTCAAGTTGTGGAAAGTGTTCTTAAAAGGGCAAAGGAGAAACTTCTAAACAACATCGTCATTAGTACTGACTCAGCTGAAGTAGTACAAGTTTTCAGAGGGATTATATAAGTCCCACCAAACTGTTTTAATATCCTTAATTACTGCAAGTTAGTGCTGTTTAGTTTTTCGTTCTGTAAGATTAGAAGATCCCTAGATAAGAAGTTAAGGAAGCACACACTCTGATAAACATAGCTAGGGAAAAAATCTTTCCTTAATTTGTCTTTACTTTTGTACTATGTTTTCACTACCAACAAAAGAAAAGAATCGATACGAATAAAAATAAACTTATAAACCTATTTATTAAATTGGTAACAATACAGTGAAATGTAAAATTAACCCATACATAGGAGTCAAAATAATGGTTAGAATTACATCACCCAATTGAAATTTAATGTATGCAAATGCAATGCATTACGCAAAAATTGAGATTAGTGAAACAAAATTGATAAAAAGGGGCAGGCTGGGGTTTAGCCCCTCCCCTCTCTCCCTCCCTCTCCTCCCCCAGTTCTTGTCTTGCTTAAACGACGCCGTTTGAACAAGCGAGGGTATCACCACCGCCGGCAACTTTCCGATTCCGCCGCCATAATCTCCGGCGAAGCGACTTTACGCACAGAGAGAGAGAGAGTGTGTGTGTGTGAGAGAGAAAGAGAGATATGCGAGCAAAACCAGAGAGAGGGAAAACGTAGAGAGAGAGAGAGAGAGAGAGAAAGAGAGAGAGAAGCTTGGTTATTCAACGAGGATTTTGAATTTGGGTGAAATAATCTACTTCCGATTGAGGATTCAGGTAGAGGTAGGTTAAATCTCTCAGTATTCTACTTTGTTGCAATTTCGGATTTTGATTGCAAATGTCGACCTTGATTTTGTATTCCGCTCCTGGATGAATTTGTGCCTAGGGTAAGATAAGAACAGAGCATGCAGATTAGGGATTTTTGTTAATGAAACTTGATTGAGGGTTTCGGAGATGTTCAAATGGGATTTTTTTGCAGATTTTGAGTGTAACATGCTTGCTTGTTGGAAGGTTGATTGATTTTATTCTTTTTTTTTTTTTTGGGGGGGGGGGGAGGAGGTTCTTAATTACTGTTTTGTAAGTTGTATTTTTTTTCTTTGCTATTGAATTATGCTTTTGGCATATAGTGATGACTGTTTCAATTGAGTTTTAGTGGAGTTTACTTACTGAAATGATAATTTAGGTTGAGATTGTTTGTGTGTGATGCAACTCTACTTATGCCGGGTTCCAAACAATTGATTGGTAAGGGTTGGAAGGATTTTATTTTGAATGTAAGAAGAACCCTGGTTTTAGATTTCAGGTTTTCTTTAGTGAAAGATTTGAGCTTGTGCTACTTTGCAGATACTAGTTACCCTTGGTTCTTGAGGATCTACATTCAAGTCATGTTCTCGGGGTAGTGCTTACTCTCATGCTCTCTTGCCTAATTTTATCTACAAATCCTACCTTTGTACCACAATCAAGCACTTGGGTTCAGCTATACAATCTTCTATAATAGATCTTGAAGTGAAGAAGTTTTGCCCAGAAATATCCGCCTGTTCATCTCTTTCCACAATATCCAGCTTGCAAACCCCATCAACCATACTCTTCTTCAATCTCATTCTCAATGCTACCATGACATCTTTGAGATTAGAAGATTGAACCCAACTGACACTTATCAAAGAAAGAAACAAATGGCAAAGGCACAAATCCAATGGCAATGAACAAAGAGGTGGTCCATTGATTATTCCTGTATGAGGCACATTGCAGGCCTACTTGCTTAGTTGAACTTTCTTCTTTTAAACATATCCTCCATAGGAATCTTGCCATTAGATGCTACTCATGTATGAAAACAAGCTTTTAATAGGAGCTGTTGAATTCCAAATAGCCTTCGTCAGAAAGTTAGACGAACTAGTTCCGTTAATTAGCTTGTTACAGTCTCAAGAGAGATAGATCCATTAGGTTCAACTACCAAAGCATCTTGTTATCTGCATATGCCTCATCATCAATTGGAAACCTCCATAGCCACTGCTTGGGAGCATCGTTCATTCATGGTGTGCACTGCACTGAGCCTAAGCTGTGATCTTGGCATCTTCTAAAGGATGGCTTCTTATTTGTATACATTGTTTTATGCGCTTAGTTCTCTCTCTCCGCCACACCTATGGAGTACTGTTGACTTTTTCTTATTAAGATTTGTTCCTGAGTTTTCATATAAAGATATAAGTGGTGGATCATGAAAATTAAATAATTTGAAATTTATTAAATGTGATGACTTTATTTATGTTTATGTTTTTGTGAGTGTAGTCTTTAGTTGTGCTTATCCCTTTTATATTTATCGACTAAATCATTAATGACTATCTTTTGATGGTGAAGTGGACCATTCTGTAGAATTTAGTTTGTGTGATAGGTGATGTAACTTTTGTTATTGATGATTTAGCTTGTGTGATGGGTGTAGGTATGTCTTGAATTTGAATGTTGTTGAAATAGTGTATGGTAGGAGTCTTAGTAAGTCGGTATTTGGGGTCTCCATTAGTAACCAGTGATGGTACAACATTGCCCAAATTGATAGGTGCCTTTCTTTTCTTTTCTTTTCTTTTCTTTTCTTTTCTTTTCTTTTGTGTGTGTGTGTGTGTGTGGGGTGGGGGTGGGGGGGGGGGGGTTACTTTCAATCATCATATAAAAAATCTGAGTTATTTTAAAGTACATTTAATTGTGATTTGTACTAGCTTCTTTCCTCGTTACGTCTTGATTGTCAACCACTTTTTCTGCATTGATAATAAAATTGTCGCGTGTTAGTTAAGAGATTGAAATGTGCACATTTACATTTGCTAAATCCAACTACATTTGTACATTGTATGCTTCTTAATCTCTCTCTCTCTCACACACACATGCAGATATACATATCACAAGAGATCTGAGCGAGAAGTGTTTAGAAGTGGCAAGATGAGCACTGAAGAATTCAGCGTGAAGACATTAGTGGAGAAGTTATCTAAACTGAACCATTCACAACAAAGTATAGAGTGTATCCTTATTTATTTGAGGAATTCTCTTCGGTATTAGATGCAATGGTTTATAGAATGGTGGAGTTGTTTCTTATTTATTGTTTCATTTGTTTGCCTTTGCCTACTTTAGTATAGTTTTCCATTAGTGTGTGTAGGTTTGTCCGCACTCTAGTGACTAGAATCGTGACTAGAATCTTGAATAGATGCGAGTCAGTGTTTACAATTCAAATGTTAGTAGCTAGAAACTACATATGAAGTTTGCTTAAATCAAATTAACTTGTCATAATTTCATGATTCTTCAATACAATTCTTGTGAATATTGCAATTTTTGACACAACATGGCTTTGTTACTCCATTTTGTTTTTTCAAAGGCAAATATGATTGTACACATAGAGTTGTAAACTACATATGGAGTTCGGTAAAATCAGATCCATTATGATTGGACTATTTTGATCACTTAATGACTGAAAAAAGGTGACATTTATAGTTTGTTGGCTTTACTTGCTGAGATGGTTTGCAGTGAGATTGTTTAGCCTCTTTATTCTAAAGGGTCTTTCAGTTTGATAACATTTGTAGTCTGTTGGATTTGCAATAACGGTGTAGATATCCTTGCAAAGTTCTATGGAATTGTAAGGCTTTGACTAATGCTTTTTTTCTTTGCTTGATAGCCACCAAATGTAAGATTCCTTTTTTTTTGGGGTCACCAAATGTGAGATTCTTAGGACATGAATAAAAGAAGTTTTAGCGGTCGTGGTAAGTGCTCTACATGTTGCTACGAGGTGTGGATCATCTTTTTGTGCATTGTTCGTGGGCTTCTTCACTTTGGCATGTTGTCCTTCCGTTGATGTTGGTTTCGTGGGTTCAAGCATGTATTGTGAAGGATTTGTAGGTGGATTTAAGGAGAAGGATCAAGAAAGGTGGGTCATGGTGTTTGGATTTTGATTCCTTTAGGTGGCCACTTGAAAGGAGGGGAATTGATGGATATTCAAGAACAAGGCTTTGTCCTTTGACGATCTTAAGTTCTACTTTTGAGGATGTTGTACAATTGGATTGTGGTGCTTAATGGTGATAGGCATTTATTTTTTCCTTCATTTTGTGGGTAATATTATCGATGAGAAAGCTTGAAGGAATAGTGTTTTTTTGAATTGCCCCCCCCCCCCTCTTTTAATGTAGAGGCAACACCCCCCTTAAGGTCCTTGCAATATATATTTTGATTACTTATCAATTTCTTTCTCTTGACAATTGCAATTCTCAATGGAGAGACAAAAACATCCATAAATAAAAACTATTGTCTCCATGAAAGAATGAGACTTGTCTAAAGCTCAAAGTTGAGTATCGTTGTTAAAGCTCTAGCTTGAACTTCTAGGACTTGGTGAACTTAGGATCATGATTGTGGTTGGATTAGATAGCGTGAACATGAGGTGTTCACCTGTTTAGTACCTTACGAGAAGCTTCATGATTGAGAATCCTTATTGACGATTATCCTTTGGTTTTAGTTGACCTTTATGAGCTCCCACATGACACCGTATTCTTAGATTGAGGATATTGTATTTTACTCTATTATGGCTCTCATTGGAAAAGCTGGTAATTCTGAGGATCATCTTTGAAGGATTCCTGTATGAGCCAAATTTATGACGAAGTCGTGTGAATTATATAGTGAAGTTGAGATTCTTCAGTAAGTACATTGCTTAATACGAAAAGGCCAACAGTGAAAAAATTCCTAGACAAAATAAAAATGGAAATAGATAGAGTGGTTTGTGCAATGAAATGACATGTCTCTTGTTGTTTTCATTCCCTTTTTTGTTTGGGGGGGGGGGGGGGGGTTGGAGTTGGGGATCCTATAGCATGTTCCTCACTCTTGACCAGCTAGCAGCAAAAGGAAACCAATTATGTACTCAGCTTTCAGTTTCTATCTTAGTTTCACGCTAGATGTCATGCTCAACTTGGCTTCCTTGTTAGCAAGGTTGTTAGGATCGGGATCCTAACTCGGATCCATGGGGTAGTTAGGATCAGAATTAGCCCACGTGGGATTGTGGATCGGAATGTAGATAGTAGAATCACATCGAGGATTTTGGATCATAAAATTGTAGGATCGTAGATTAGGATTGAGATTTTAATAACTATGCTTGTTAGAGTTTAATTTTGTGATACAAGTATGCATGTGGGGATTGACCATTTTTAGCATCAAGGCCTTGACGTCATACTTTAGCCATGGTGTTGACCTGAAAATCTTGGGATTGAGGGTGCAAGATTTATGATCTAACAGGTTTTAGTTTGTTATACTTGGATATGGTGGACTAGTCTTAGCCAAGGTTAATGTGAGTGCAAGTGTTGCTCATTTTTTTTATTTGTTGTTCTTCAAGAAGCAAATTGAATGACATTAGGAAACCTTTGACGCTTGGCCTTTAAGCTATTAACTAGTTTCGTGGCATTTCTTAGGCTATGTTAATTTGGCAGGAGGGTATATATATATATATATATATATATATATATTGTTGAAGTTCTTGCTAAAATTTTGTCGGTGCTCTTGGAAAGAAAGAAATTCCAGGATTTTTTGAGGACAAGGCTAGAACGGTTAATGATTTCAAACATTATTTTTTTAGAACATTGTGTAGTTGGTGTCAAGGTTTTCATCATGGTAAAGAGTTGACTATTTTGGATTTTGTGGATAAGATTATTGTAGATAGCTTAAGGAGTTGAGGCCTTTTTATTTTTGTTTAAGCCTCTTTTCTTAAATAGGTGACATACACTTGGTGTCCTTTATTGATTACTTATGAAAGAAAAAGTTCTTGCTAAAATGGTGATGGTGGATATCACCATTAGGTGTTACTGAGACTGCCATGCTTTGTAAAACTTTTATAGGCGTCCAGTTCATTATTGAGAGTGTGTATGCTAAATGTCTGTCTAATTGATGACTGATCTTTTACAAGCTGACTCATCTTGGAAGATATCAGATTGAGAGCTGGTGCCCATAGCGGTGTGGGGCAATTACCTTTAGGTATGTTACTAAGGGTGTCATGCTTAAGAATGCCTGTCGAGTGGAGTGTAGTTGTTATTAAGAGTGCCATGCTGTCTAAGATGTCTGTCGTGGTGTGCAGTAGTTAAGTCTAGTGGACTCTCCAGTGGAAGGTGCCATGCCCGTTTTATCTTGCATTGATTGGTTTCTTTTATGTTCTGAATTGGAAGACCACTTCTAAGGGGTTCGTCATGTCATCCTCCCTAAAATCACTTCTGATCACTTACCTAATCCTTCGTGTGGAGAAGTTTGTTCTTGTATACATCTTTTTAGGTTAGAAAATATCTGGTTAGAGGTTGATGGTTTTTGTGATCTTGTAATAACTCTTTGAATGGAAATCCTTTTCTAGGATCCCTAGTTTCATTGTTTTAAGAGATTGAATCATTTTAAGCTGAGGCTTAAAGTGTGAATAGTTTGTCATTTTGATTCTACAATGGCTAACTTGGTGGATAAGATGAAGCCTTTGGATGAGGAGCAATAACATTCCATTACCTTGCTGAGAGGCTTCAAATATTGGAAGTCAAGAACTATAATACAAGAGTGTGTAATTAGATGAATATTTTCTGGTATCAAAGAGCAAAACAACAATGGGCCGTTAAGGGAGCTTGCAATATGGATTTTTTCCATCAAGTTGCTAGTGGTAGAGATTGTAATGCCTTCACATCATTACTATAGAAGGTTTGTTGCTTCTACTAAGGCTGCAAGGGTTTGTGGAACCAACTGACATTGTTGACTGTGTTAAGATTTGTGGTTGTGATGTAGTTCTCCCTGTTCCTGTCCCTCTTAGTAGAAGCATTGATGTAGGCTGTACAGCAGATGTATGTTACATTCCTGATAGTTTGGCTCAATGCAATGCTTTCCTTGTTCTTTCTTTGCCGCCCATGGAGTGTACATTATATTGTATTTCATGTTTCCATTAACATATAATCAGCATTGTCTACGTGGTGTATTTTACATCGAAAAAAAGCCAGGCACATTGTTGAAACATGGGAAAAAATGTTCAACTCATCCCCAAAGGAGCGGCTTGTTCCTTTTCTCTTCCTTGCAAATGACATATTGCAGAATAGTAGGAGGAAGGGTGGAGAATTTGTGAATGAATTTTGGAAAGTCCTACCTGCTGTACTCAGGCAAGTTTATGATAATGCTGATGAAAGTGGCAAGAAAACAGCTGCCAGATTGGTCAGTACTCTCTTTTCTTTGCTGCGTTTGTTGTTTTATTTTTTTGGAGGCATTGTACTTGTTCAATTCAATATGCATCTTGTGCTCACAAGGAGCAAGTTTTCATTGGGCGGTGAGAGAGAGAGAGAGAGAGAGAGAGAGAGAGAGAGAGAGGAAGGGGGGGGGGCATTGAAATGAATTTTTAGCTTAATAGTAAGCTTTAAGTATTTTTATCATCAAGTGTAATCAAACATATAAATTATGTATTTGCCTACTACTTTAGCCTCATACAGTCTACTTTAGTAACACCTTGATGTTCTGACCCAATGCTGCCTCTAATGTCAAATCCATATGGAAAACCAAAGATTCACTCCCAACAATAGTGTAGCTTGCAACCTTTTGATAGTTCTTCTTGTGTTTAGGTCGAAATTTGGGAACAAAGAAAGGTGTTTGGATCACGAGTTCAAAGCCTTAAAGATGAAATAATGGCTGTCCAGGGCAAGGATCCCGTTTCTCAGTTGGTCAGCAATGGAAAGAGTGCCAATCCAATCAAAATTCTCAAGAAGGATGCTCAATCGTTGAGGATTGTCAGTTTCTCATCTATGGATGTTTGAATGTTTGTATCCTTTGCTTTGAGTCTGTTGTGGTTTGATTAAATTCACTCTTTGATCATTATAATTCCAGAAATTGGCTGTTGGAGAACTCCCTGAGCAAATATTATCAGCATTTCACTGTCTGCATGATGAATGTGGAAATGAAGATATGGCTCTGGCTAGGTGTGATGCTGCCATTCTTTCTGTAGAAAACATCGTAAAAGAAGTTGAATCTACAATCAATCAAGGTATGGTTTGTTGCATAAGGCTCATTCAGTAGTTGTCCATAGATCTTGTATTCCAGACCCTTCTTGTATATATAGCCAAGAGAAATGATGAAGGTCGTACCACGATTAATTTATGACAACCAAAGGAGTGTCTGTCTGTCACCCCTTGCAGATGCAATTGCCTTCTTGTAAAAGCACTGTCTTTCACACTGCCCTTTACTTCTCTCCCATCTTCCTCCTCATTCCTATTTTGGTTTCCGTTGCAGTACAAATAGATAATTGTTGACATGTTGCATTTGGAAAGCTCCCCCTCCCCACACACACACACCAGGAAAAAAAAAAAGAACACCATCCCACACCCATGGAAAAATAGCGTCTTTAATGTTTGATGTCTTTCTGATTAGGAATGCAACTTGGGGCTGGAATAGCTGATGAGATCCAGGAGCAGAAAAATGTCCTTGAACAATGTGTCAAACAACTTGAAGGTGCTGAAGCAACCAGAGCAACTCTGGCTGGTTTGTTAAAACAAGCGCTTCAGGAGCAAGTGTGCCCTGCCTCCTTGCATCTTTGGTTGTGTATTATGCAATACATTTGCTGTTACTTAATACTTGCTGTTCTTGTTTCAGGAAGCGAAGCTTGAGAATATACGCCATCAGCTGCAGGTATAAATTCTCATCCTTTCCTAGAGCACATGTGAGTTTAAAGTTATTCCCAACATTAGGAAAATTGGATTTTACGAAGCGGAACTATAGGGGTTTGGATGCTGAATTCTAGAATTGTATCACACTAAGTTGAACTATTGAACCCTTGGATTTTAGTGCACTGTCGTTGAGTTAACTCGGTGGTTTTCCAACATTGCACTTGTATCGTAGTGATTCCAAGTTTTTAGATATTGGATTGCAGTCGTCCAAATTATCGTATATTAGAAATTTATCATATATTTGATTACAGTAGTCCAAACTGTTATATGTTGGATTGTAGCAGTCCAAAATCTTGTTCTACTTGGAGCAACTTGGTGGTGGTATACTAAAATCCAAGAGTTCAATAGTTCAACTTACTGTGATACATTTCTAAAGTTTGGCTTACCAGTGCCCCAACTTCTATAGTTTGGCTCACTAAAAGCCAATTTCCCCCTAAGATTACCTGATACTCTTGATTCGTCCTCAATGTGTGGTGTGCTTTTAATGTTTTAAAAATGAACATGATAAATTTGTTTCTTTTTATTGTCTATAATTGGTCTGATTTTTCTTAGATAATCTTTAGTGTTAGAAATACTTGATATTTTTTCGAGAATAGGTGAAGAATATCACTTTTGTCATTTGTGTGACATTTTTAAGTATCAATTATAGTGAATGAATGCAAGAACACCATTTGTTACTGCCCAACCCTTTTCCACGTGCTGTTAAATTGGTAATTAGCCATCTTTAAGTTTGGGATTATTAGAAACAAACGGTCTACGATTCATGCCCTTTGATCCATCAAAATGACAAGGGGCCTTGTCTTCCCTCTCCCTTTTTTGCCTTTTCTTTTGGGATTCTAGGTAGGAGGTGTGAGGGATTTTGGCCTCAGTAGCAGTTTAGTTCACTATAACTTCAGTGTGCCCTTTATGGCCTTTTATATCAACAACTTCTGGGCTTTTGAGGGGGTTGAAATCCCTCTTCAGAGATTGAAGGACAATTTTGTCAAGTCTCTCTTTTTGGGTTAATTGGAAGTTTAGCTCCTGCTATTTTTTGATGTGGTAGATTTTGTGGACAATTTGTTTTTTGGTTGTACATAACTTTGTATGGTGCTAGTTGAGCATTAGTTATCTATTATTAATATATCTTCTTCCTATAAAAAAAAATATCAATGGCTTCTGAGTTAAATGGTCAGCCACCAGTGGATACCCAGGAGGATAAAATTCGTTCTTTTCGTTATTATTTCCTAGTTGTCTGGATGAACTGTTAGTGTTTTTTCTCCTATCAATGAACTTACGTAAAGAAAGCGACAGTCTATTCATGACTTTAGTCCCCTGTTAGTACCTAATTTATCAACAAATCGCTACTTACGGACCAGAACCCGGTAGCACTTTTGGGGACAATTCATTTCTTTTAGGTTTGTTTACAATCAGAAGTGACAATAATCTTGCACGGAGCTCTCTCCTTATCAACTGTGATGTTGATACACCTAGTCTCTCGAGACACTGCCATAGTTGATTCTTTTCTTGTTTTTGCACTTGCATATTGTAATCGACAAATTTTCTGAATACTTTCAGGTTTGTTTTAGGGATATTGGATGACAATATACTGACCTTTGGGGATATTGGATTGTAAGATACTGACCTTTACTATTGGACAACAATATCCGTAACCCTTATATTTAAATGAGATTATTATATTATACCAACAATGACTAAGGGGGTGGTGAATTGGTCTTCGTGCTGATGTGTAGGTGCAGGGAAAAAAACCGTCCTCTGCCCAGTAACCTCGTTAACCCCTCCGTTTTTCTCACTATCCCCGCGTTAAAAAATCGGCCCCAACACAGTGACGAAGGGGGTGGTGAAGCAGTCTCCGTGCAAACGTGGCACACAATCAACCAATGTCTTATAACGTGGGTTAGTGAGAAAAACGGAAGGGTTAACGGGTTATTGGGCTGGGGGCTTGGGGGAGGTTTTTTCCACTCCGTCGGCCACGTCAGCACGGAGACCGATTCAGCACCCTCTTTGTTACAATTGGTATAATAATCTCACTTAGGTATAAAGGTCAGGGATATTGTTGTACAATAGTAAAGGTCGGTATATTACAATCCAATACCCCCAAAGGTATCATCCAAAAATCCTTTGTTTTAAAACAAATCGCTACTTACCAGAACCCATTATCACCTTTGGGGACAATTCATTTTTTCAGGGTTGTTTTGAACAGAAGTGACGATAATCTTGCACCAAGCTTTCTCCATATCAGCTGTGATGTTGATACACCCTGTCTCCCCAAACACTGCCTTAGCTAATTCTTTTCTTGTTTTTGCGTTTGCACGACAAATTTTCTGAGGACTTTCACATTTGTTTTAAACAAATCGCTACTTACCGACCAGAACCCAGTATCACTTTTGGGGACAACTCATTTTTTTAGGTTTGTTTATAAACAGAAATGGCGACAATCTTGCGCCAGACTCTTCTTATCAGCTGTGATGTTGATACAATCAACACTCGGTCTCTCGAGACACTGCCTTAGCTGATTCTTTTCTTTGTTTTGGCACTTGCATACTTTAATCGACAAATTTTCTGATAACTTTCAGGTTGCTAGTAGGCATATTAATGAGCTGGAGATGCTGAAGCCCCAGATTTCATCACAGATGCAGCAGGGTGTTTCAGCACCTGACCCCCAAAACCTCGGACAGCTTACCTCTCCTGGTATGGGTCTCCCAATCCTCCCAACTCCAAGCCAACCAATCGAAACTTTCCCGATTCCTCCTCCGGTCCATCAAATTCCGCCTGCTACCCAACAACAACCCGCGACTTCATTTGCTCCGGTGACGACCACTACCGACGAAGAGGCCAAGAAGGCGGCGGCCGCCGCAGTCGCTGCCAAGCTCGCTGCCTCAACATCCTCCGCTCAGATGCTTACTTCCATCCTCTCCTCCCTCGTGGCGGAAGAGGCCGCCTCCATGACCGGATTTCCCTCCAACAACTTACCAGTGTTCTCTCCCGACAACAAACGACAGAAACTCGAACACCCACCACCACCACATCCGTCATCGGGAATGCCCCTGTCGCAACCCAGCCAAACCCTAGCACCACCATTGCCTCCTGCCCCACCTCCATTGATGCCTCCTTCTAATCACCCATTCGCGCAATCTGCTGGTTTGATGATGAATATGATGGCCCCCCCGGGAATCGGCAACAATGGCCCACCACCTCCACCTCGTCTTCCGATGGGTCTTCCCCGGCCACTACAACCTCCTCAGCAGCTGCCTCAACAGCAGAACGCCACCGGAGGAGGCTATTACCGGCCACCAGGAATCGGCCCCTATTCATCGAGCAGCCAACCTTCGACGCCTCCTGTTAACCGGCAGTAGTTATTGTAGGAAGCAAGCATGGGATTTACTTAAAAATGTTTGTCCAGCGCGACTGTACATTATTAGGGTTATGTGGACCGTGTTCCATTGTAGTAGTATATACAGCCTTGCCTGGTAAGACTACAGTCTACTTCAACAATGGCTGGTTGGTGGATGTGTACTGTGTAGTAGCAAAGCCCTGTTGCATCTGTAATAGCTTGCTTCGATGTATCCTACAAAGCATGCAGTAGTCTTAGCTTTTAAATTCGGTTTACTTGAACTGCAACCGTATCTTGTCTCGCATGTGATGTACACAAATGGCATCCATGCGTCCGGTACCGAAACTTGTAAGTGGTATAGAGCATTAGAGCTTATATGTGTCAGCTGTTTTTTGCTAGGACCTGACATTGAAATGTGCCTGAATTGAGTTATTGTATCCTAATGTTAGTTGGGTTGCTACTCCTTGCCTGTGTCAATAGATAATCGATGCTTTATGACCAAACAAGGGAGGGCATGGAACTCAAAGAGCATTTTTTTTAAAAAATTTATATTTGGCAAATCCGAGTCTTGAAAGTGAAAGCAGCCTCTTGCAGAAATACAAGATAAGGTTTGCTCACATTATACTTAATTGGATGTCCTTCCCTAAACCCCCACTTGTTACTGAACTGCCCTTATATTGGGTGAATTCATATTACATGTCATTTTTTAGTCCTTATATTGGGTGCATTCATACAAGATGTCATTTTTTTTTAAAAACACCTATCAATAAATTTGTAGGAGTACAACTATTTACAACATTATGAATGTACTTGTGTACTTGAAGTGTTAATTTGTTATTGAATTTTTATTGTTTCCATCATCGTCTCATTGAACTTTAATTGTATTGTTGATCAAAGTCGATTATATTGTATCTTTTTTTTTTTAATGGACAAGCATATATTGAAAGCGGGATTAAAAAAAAAAAAGAGTACTAAAAGCAACTATTAAAGAGTACTAAAAGCTATTATGTAAATCCCCGTTGGAATGTATCTGTCATTCTGATCCAACCCGATGTCATTCCTAATTCCAAATGTTTTTAGAATTAGTCTAATGAAAAAATTGACCCGAGTACGTTGGAATGTATTTGTCATCCTGATCCAACCCGATGCCATTCCTAATTCCAAATGTTTTTAGAATTAGTCTAACGAAATTGACCCTGAGTACATTACTGAAGCCCAACACCCCCAATAATTATATTCAATTTTTCTAGCTTCGCCACGGCATCTGTATAATAATCGAATCAATAGCGTTATCACACAAGCAAGCAACATGGTAACTCTTGAATTATCCTTTACATACAAACTCAGGGCTTAGGCTGATACATACATACAAACTCATGCAGCCTAGGCTATATATATGCAAACCAACCAATCCTATGGTGCTATGTTCACTATTATACACAAACCCTGTATCATGTTATTTATGGGGGAAAAAGAAATAAATATTACACCAAATAAAAACAGAAAAGAGAGGGAAGGAAAAAAAAAAAAAAAGGGAATTATCATGTACACAGACCATAGTACAGGATAAGCACAGACATTTTAAAGCGTCTGCAACGAACCGTGGAAGACTCTTTCATGTTTAAGCTTAAGCACAACAACCGGTTTTCGGAGGCAGCCTTTGTTCTTGTTTCTGTTTCAAAATGTTCTTTTTCTTCCCCGCGTTGGACCCTTCTTCTAGAAGGCTAGGTACCTCCATTATCTGTAAAGTACAATGTAGGAAATAAATCAACATTGCTTCCTCCAAAAATTACATTAACTATTTTTCTATTTTGCTATTGTCTTCAAGTTCACCAAACAGGATGAAAGGGAAAACTTGTTGCTTCATTTTCATCCTATGCTCCAAATTCCAATTAGATGTACCGAACGGGTTCAGTTCGTTCGGCCTTGGGTTAAGTTCAGGTTTGATGATGTTTTGAGTCAACGCACGTATTGACTTGGTTCAGGTATTTTCACTCGGGTCTACCGATTTTGGTTCACCAAGGTTTTTTATGCAAAAAGAAAAATCCTAGACAAAAAAAAAAAAAAAAAAAAAAACTTCAGATGGGGTGCAGTTCAGTTTAGGTAAAATTTCAAGTGTCGGGTCCATGTTAGTGAACTTATTTTGGGTATCGGTTTGGGTGTGTTGGCCCGGTCATTTGGTTCCAGTTTTATGTCAGTTGTACTAGGTCTAACTCCAAAGCATACACGTTGTAAGTAAAGTGTCCAAGGTTTTTAAATAATACCTTGAGTGCAAGCTCCTCAAAGCACTGCTCCACATTTTGTCGCGTTTTGGCACTACATTCAACAAACAAACTACCTAACTGTTGTGCTAGAGCCATCCCTTCTTCTCTGCTGACTTCTCTCTCAGACTCCTGGAATTGGAAATAACTCGGTTAGGAGGGTAGTGGAAAACATAGTTAATTGGTTTCAGTCGTATCACCTCAGACAATTTGTTCTAGTTCTTCCATTCTTATACAACACTACACTCTTTTAGATTTTTAAAGAATGAAAGTTTGCAATGTCCATATTTGCTCTAACATTGTAAAGAAGTAAACACTGTTTGACAAAAGAGGGACGACCATGAAGTCAAGACCTTTGACTAAGAAGCTAGCTCCAAAATTGTAGGATGAGATACTCATACTGACCACACATAAATTTAGAGAAAAAAAGACTTACCCTATCCACTTTGTTTCCCACAAGCATCTTTACACACTCCGGGGTAGTAGAGTACAACTCCGCCTCTTTAGCCCAAACGTCAGATAAGCTTGTAAAGGTTTCTCTTCGCGCAACATCATACACTATGAGAAAAGCACAGCAGGAAAAGAGACAATACATCAGAGAATGTCTCACATACACCACCACAGCTAACATAAACGGTCCTCAAGATCATGTTCTATGAATGTTCTAAGATATAATTGCGTAAACTTTCCAAATTGATAGATTGTAGATCATGGTGCATACCAAAAATTATTCCGTGGGTACCTCTGTAGTAAGAACTTGTTAATGTTCTGAACCTCTCCTGTCCAGCTGCAAAAGAGATTTATGCATAAATAAATACCAAAGATTCCAATAGCAAACCTTCAGAAGCCCCACATGGATTAATCATAGAATAAAGGGTAAAGATCCTCCCTTCTGCAGCTTAAACATGTGATGGAATGATAATGTATCCTCATATACAAGTCATCGACTAATTGTTAATTGTTTAAAGGGAAAATCCACATGAAATCCTCACAAAATGTTTCTATCTTGGAAAGACAGATGCGTTGAGCAAGAATTTACCCACCCTAGCACATGCCTCATTTATGTGAAATATAAAGCCATCCATCATATGGAAGTTCCTATCCTGGTTTTCTATACCACTTCAGATCGACACATTTGCACGCACAAGCTTAATGTTAAAAAGCATGAAACTATAAACAACCACGGAAAAGTGTACTTCTGCAGCTACTAACCGGTGTCCCAAATCGTGAGTTTCAACTTCTTTCCACCTACTCTGAGCAACTTGATCTTGAAGTCAACACCTACAAAACATGAAAATGAGAAATGACTGAGTGCAACTTTTTAAACAAAATCACAGGTGGGGAAGAAAGTTATGCCTTCACAAAATTGACCAACTGAGGCTCTGTAGGCATTATTTGGGTTTTAGGCGAATGATCAACTTGATCTTAAAGAAAAGTGACTGTACTATGTCCTCCTAGCTGTAATAAAATGCACAAACAAAAATGAAAATGACCCTTTCACGTCTCTTCCTAATTCTTCGTTGGGGTAGGAGTTGTTTACCTTGCCTGCTCATCAAATATTTTTAGCCTTAGAAAATTGTGCCTCAATCTCTATCTGAATACAAAATCTTGCTTCGAAATGCTAATGAATTCTAGCTTATGGGGTACTAGAGATTGGGTCAAGTCCGTAAATGGGCAAGGTATAATTTTGGTACTGCAATTACAAATTATAAGAACCAGTACTTTTTGTAATACTATTCGTCATAATGAAAGTATAAGGTTAGATAAGCCCTGAGATATATATGCTAATCCCATCGGGCAGCCAGTGTATTTGGATATATCCTACAGATGATGGTTTTTGCCTAAATTTATTTATTTATTTTTTTTGGGGGGGGGGGGGGGGGGGGGGTTCCAGTGACTTTTATTTTGGAATGTTTGGCAGCCTAAGGATATAATAAGGAATCCTGCTTATGGAATTAGAAAGCTACATTTAACAGCAAAGAATTTTATGTTTTGCATAGGACTATGACATTGTGGGATGCATGAATTTCTGGCCAGAGTTAATAAGACAGTCTCACCCCTATATTTTGGAGAGAAAGACTCCTTTCGGAGTGACCTGATGAAAGTTTTAACATGACTAATAAGTCAAAATAAAATGACTTTTGACTATGAGTGTGACTAATAATTTATTGATGAATGACTAGAGTCATCCCAAATAAATTATTAGTCACCCTAATATTCATGAAAAGTCGCAGAAGCAATTACACATAATGTTTGGAAGCTCAAAAAATTAGCCCTTTTATAGGCTCCAGAGAAGAAACATATTTGGAAGACATTTGAACAAGCATGAAATTAGTTTGGACTTAGACTTGCTTTGTTTGGGAGTTATTTTGTTCTAGTATATGAAATACGAATAAATATAATAAAATAAAATAAAATAAAGTTTTTTTTTATAATATGCAGGTCCACTGGGGACTAACTACACAATCTCAATGCTCCAAGATATGCATATCTAATATACTCCTAAGAAACTCTCAAACATATAGGATACAAAAAAATGGAGCTCATTATTAACCTTGTTGGTCAAACACGCTACAGGCATTTTTGCTATTGTAGAACGAAGCCAAATTTAGTTTTAAGAGGGGGGGGGGGGGGAGCAATTATTGAAAATCAACTCAATCCTTCACAATTGATAACACTATATAGTAAAAAGAAAACTTGTACGCAAGAAGTCAGGAGTTGTAAGTAGTTTGGTCCGCTAATTTCCTTGCCCCTACCCAAGCATAGGATGCGCTACAACCACACATGTGAATATTTTGCATCAACATGCATCCATTTGACAAATTACGTATTAGCATGCCCATGGAAATGTTCTGTAGTGTTTGTGTCTCATCTCTAAGTCAAGCTGTGATGCGACATTTCATACAATGTAACCTAATATCTTATTTCTTTACAAACAATGTATGGAAACCATGACATCGGACTCCTGCATTTTTGTTAAGAATAAAACAGTTCAATCATGGTTGCACTCAAAAAGAAAAACAAATCACAAAACCTTGATCACATTGGAAGGTCAATTTAGAGATGAAGGAAATATAACTGGTGTACACATTTTCAAGCAACCTTCTTAAAAGGTTCCCATTTTTGCAGGTGCTGACAGAAAACCATCCAAAATATGCACCTTAAATATCAATTAACATGGCCATTCCCCGCTCAAAACTTCCTAATTCATACATTATGAAAATGGTCCAAACATAATTGCCCACCTTATACTGTTGTTTGTTTTGTCAAGTCGAAAATAGATAGAAAATTTTCTCCATAACCCTTTCAAGTCATTCAAAAGTACACAGTGTTTACAAAAATGGCAATAATGTGTCTCTCCATAACTAGTCCACCAAGCCCTTTGAGTGTACAAATCTGTTGAATAAACTAATTTCTACTCTTTTCTTCTATCGAAAAGAAAAACAGAAAACACCCTACCCTCTTCAGTAAAATGAATGGGAGACCTTATAATTATAATTAAATATTCTCTCCATTTTCTTATTTGACTTTTTATATAATTTTTTTCATTTCATATTATCCGTCACTTTACAAACCCAAATCCAATGATATATTAATTACTACTCCCTCCGTTTTTTTATTTGTCTTGCACGCTTTTTGAGGTCCGTCTTTAATCAACAATTTCATACATAATACTTTTATAAAGATTTACGATATTATACTTTTCTAACAGTATTTTTTATAATGAATCTAACAACATTAATTTTGTATGATGGATCATTGTACAAATTAAGATATTAGCGGTCAAAGTTTTTAACACAATTACCAAGGTGACAATTAAAAAAAAAACAGAGGGAGTACTTTTTTTTTGCCTATAACATTCATTGAATAAAATACCAAAGTTGATTTTAATTAAATATAGTTTACCCTATTTATTTTGCAACCTTGATTTTACCCCAATCCTCCAGAATGACCGATAAAAAAATGGAGGTAGTACTACAAATTATGGACGAAAAGCATTTGCTCAATTTGTTTTAAGGGCAAAGACATTGTTAGGGAATTCTTGTATCCCACAAATTAGAATGGCTTAGTGGTTGATATTGCTGGCTTCCTGAACCATATAGCTGAATTAATGAGCTCGTGATCATATTGTATTACGATTTCGACAAGTCAAAACCCCATTTCAATCCGACGCCCATGATTCATTCAATTAAGGAAATTTTCTACTGGCTTCTAAAATTGATACTCCCTCCGTTCCATATTAATTATTGTCTTTGAAAATCGTGCAGTTACACCATAAAAAGTAAAATTTTGACTATAAATTTCTCAATATATATAATGTGTTGTTATATGAAATTACTACTATTAGATTCATAACGAAAATTATTATTATAATAAAGTACAATATTGCAATTGTTAATAAAATGTCATATAAGAAATTAACAATTATAAAATGACATTAAAGACGGTAAAAGTCAACTAAGTGACAATTAATATGGAATGAATGTGGTAAAATTTTAGATGCAGAATTATGCCTTTTAATGACTTTGAATTATGGAAAAAAACATCTGACAAAATTTTGGGCATTTGTCTCATTTAATAAAACCCAACCACTACAACTCAATAATAAAGAAGAGCCACGTTGTCGGCAGAGAAAAAAACAATCAAAAATAGACCCGAATCCGATCAAGCCCGTGCATCGTAATTTACGCTTCTCATCAGGTTGCGGAGACTATAATACAACTAACCAACACTTTATAAAAATCAAAAAACAGACACATATAATTAATTGAGTGTTCAACACTCATTTTCATTCAAATGATTCTTAATCAAATCCAAAACAACGATTTAAACACATGCAAAGATGAATGAACAACAATGATTCTTAATCATAAAAAAAAACACACATAATTGCGTGTTAAACACTCATTTTCAAATGACTCTCAATCCAAGCAAAGATCAGCAACAATATAATCACCAACAACACTGTAAGAATCGAAAAACAGCCACATAATTCATATCCAAGCAACGATTTAGACTAAACACATGCAGAGATGAATCAATCAATCAATCAGGAAGGAAGGAAGGAACAAGAAGAACAACAAAGTTACCGATGGTAGGAGCAAGATCATCGACTGAAGTAGAAATGAAGCTGACGAGCAAGCTGCTTTTTCCGACGCCTGAATCTCCGATGAGCAAGATCTTGAAGGATAGATCGTAGCTCTGTCCATGGTTGGAACCACCTGAACTCATCCCTCTCTCTCTGTCTACTTTCTCTCTCTAGTTTCTCTCTCCTGAGAAGCAGTGACAGCCAAGAAAGCGGCAGAATATAAATTCAAAATATAGAGAGAGAATCAGAGAGAGAGGGAAAACTCACGAAAAGTATGGCTTTACAGAGAGAGAGAGAGAGAGAGAGAGGAAGAAAGAAAACCCAAAATTCTTTGCTTTTAGAGGGTTTGAATTTGATTTGATGACGCTATTTTTCTGGGTTCGTGTCGTGTGTTAGTCATTCAATCCAACACCTGGAGAGGCAGATGGTGAGGCTCAGATGCAAGATTTTTTTTTTGCCATACTTTTTCTGTGAGATGTTAGCTGACTCTACCACCCCCCCCCCCCCCCCATCCACATTTGATGACATCCCCCACCAAGAATAAAACAAAACTATGCTCTATTATTATTATTATTATTATTATTATTATTTATTATTATTTATTATTTATTATTTTATCAGAATTACAGATTTAAAAAAAACGACTGTCACATTCTAAAGTTTTCAATTTTAAGGTCTATTAGTCAGATGCTTGGATTAAATTGTCAACAAAGTTGTCCGGTAAAAATTGCACTGATAGTTTTTTGATGTATTAGCTCCCGCCGAACTTAAAATTGTTGGTAAAATGTCATTTTGGTGATTGATAATCTACTATGTCTTTTTTTTTTACTTTTCTTTTTGTTCCACCCTCTACCTCTCACAAGAAACCCCCTACCCCAAAATTACCATCTTCATCCACCACCTTCAATCAGCGACTAATACTCTCTCTCTCTCTCTCTCTCTCTCTCTCTAAACCCTCTCATTTTCCCATTACCTCAAATCTCATAAACCCCCTATTCTCTCACTGCCACAACCTTCTCCACTCACCGTTTGCCTTTGAACTCTGCCCACCTCTTGTCACCAGCAATCGAGTACACCACTGGCACCAACTCTGGTGAACAGTCATCCTCCTTTTCTCCTCCTCACCCCTCTTCTTCTCCCATCATCTTCTTCTTCTCCATCACCTTCTTCCTCATCTTCATTCGAAATCTTCTCTCTCCATCGCACGCACCACAACCTAGCATCACTGGCGAACACTGCCACCCCCCCAGCCCCATTACTACAGTCTGTTGGAGTATCTCAAGAGTTAAGAGGCATAAAATACAAGTTATAAGCATAGGATCGACCGGATAGGTCGAAATCAAGCTTAACAAGATAATTGGACCCAACACGGATCATGCTAGGTGTAACACGACCCGTATTGGCGTCCAGAGAGAAAAAATTTCGTGCACTGGATCAACACGGGTCGTGTTGATCCAGCATGGGTCGTGTTGGCATCAACACGGACCGTGTTGATCTGACACGACCCATGCTGCACGCTGACGGATTTGATTTTCAAATCCCTTAATTTATGCCTCGTGATGAAATGTTTTTGGTCATGATTTTGGATGATATTGATTGAGAAATCAGTCATGATTTCTCATTTATATCATTCAAACATAATCCCTTGGATTATGCCCATTGCTTATGGAATGTTTGACCACCTTATGACTCCAAATTGTGCCTATATAAGGTGGATGAATTCACCATTCATCCACACCATCATCTATCTTCTTCTTCCTTTCTAGAGAGCATTCAACACATTCTTAAGGTGTTGACTGCAGCAACTCTTTGAGTTCTTTGAGAGATCTTGTAACTTTGCTTACAAGCAAGTTAGGTTTTACCCTTGAGTCTTTTCACGGTCTAGTGAATAAGTCTTAAGGGGAGACGGCTTGGCCTCGACTCCTAACTACCCAGTTGATCCCCCATCTTGTGGTTCCTTTTATTCCATCTCACCGTTCGTTATTTCCAACAATCTTAAGACTTATCCACGATGTCTCATTCCTTGAGAGATATGACCAACAACTTTCAAAAGTTGGATAAGTTTGAGGGGATTGATTTCCGTCGATGGCAAAAGAAGATGCACTTCATGCTCACCACCCTCAAAGTGGTGTATATGCTCACCCAAGACGTTCCGGCGGAGGGTGACGACGAGACGGCGGAGCAAACAAGGCGTCGGCTCAAGATGGAGAACGACAACTACATATGTGTAGGCCATATTCTCAACGGAATGACGGATGCTCTATTCGATGTTTACCAAAACGTCGTATCCGCAAAGGAGCTTTGGGAGATGCTCGAAGCTAAATACATGTCGGAAGATTCAACAAGTAAGAACTTTCTCGTTAGCCAATTTAACAATTTTAAGATGGTTGAAGGTAGAAAAGTTCTTGACCAATTGCATGAAATCCAACATATATTAAGCAATTTTGTTCAACATAAGATCCACATAGATGAGGCCTATATTGTTTCATCAATAATTGGCAAGCTCCCCCCTTCATGGGAAGAAACTAAGAGAACCTTAATGCATTCTAAGGAACCCATATCACTTGAGGGTTTGGTTAACCATCTCCGTATTGAGGAGGAATTGAGAATGCAGGATGTTACCAAGGAGAATCCCTCCAAGGTGCATGTGGTTCAAGAGAATACAAGAGGAACAAAGAACAAGAATAAGTTTGAGAACAAGAACAATAAGAAACCAAAATTGGTTTGTTGGGAATGCGGCAAGCCGGGTCAGCCCAAGATGGAATGTCCGGTTTGGAGGAAAAAGCATGGGCTTTCGAACAACAACACTAAGAATCATAGCGGTAAGAAGGAATCCAATGGACCCTTCGTAGCTATGGTTAAAGAACAAATTAATGTCATCTCAAGCGACGATATTTGGTGGGTTGATTCGGGTGCGGCTCGGCACGTTTGCATTGATCGTTCTCTCTTCAAGACTATCCAACCCGCCGAAGAGGGGAGAAAGCTCTTTATGGGAAACAACTCTCCGGTTAAGGTGGAAGGAATAGGACAAGTTGAACTTGTTTTTACTTCCGGAAAGACATTGCTTTTAAACGATGTGTATTTAGTTCCGGATATATGTAAGAATCTTGTTTCGGGTTTTCTCTTAAGTAAGTTTGGGTTTAAGCAAGTGTATGAAGGGGACAACTATGTTTTGTCTAAGGGAGGGGTCTTTGTAGGCAAAGGCTATGCATGTGGTGATATGTTTAAGCTTAACGCTACAAGTGGCAATAAGAATGTTGTTTCCGTTTACTTGCTTGGTTCTTGTTCTTCTTTATGGCATTCAAGACTTGGACATGTTAATTATAAGAAACTTAAATTCATGTCTAATCTTGGTTTAATTCCTTCTTTGGATGATAAGATAGAGAAGTGTAGAACATGCATGTTAACTAAAATCACCAAAAGTTCTTTTCCTAGTATTAAGAGAAATTCTAAATTGCTTGAATTGATTCATAGTGATTTAGGAGATTTCCATAGCACTCCTTCTATAGGAGGTAAGAAATACTATGTCACTTTCATTGATGATTATTCAAGATATTTCCAAGTCTTTCTTTTACATTCAAAAGATGAAACTTTAGACAAGTTTAAAATATACAAGACTAAAAGTGAGTTACAATGTGAGACCCAAATAAAAAGATTAAGTTCCGATAGGGGTGGTGAATTTTATGATCCAATTTATTTTCAAGATTGTGGTGTGGTGCATAAGACAACGACACCCTATACACCTCAACAAAATGGTGTGGCCGAAAGGGAAAATAGGACATTAAAAGAAATGGTTAACTCCATGTTATCTTACTCCGGTTTAAGTGAAGGTTTTTGGGGTGAAGCCATGTTAACGGCTTGTTACGTTTTAAATAGGGTTCCTCTAAAAGGGAACACAAAAACCCCATATGAACTTTGGAATAAAACAATGCCAACTCTAAAACATTTTAGAGTATGGGGGTGTCGGGCCATTGTAAGGGTCCCGGAACCAAAGAAAAGGAAATTGGGTGAAAGAGGGATTGAATGCATCTTTATAGGTTATGCTCTTGAAAGCAAAGCCTATAGGTTTATGGTTATCGAACCAAATGACTACATAACGGTGAATACCGTAATAGAGTCTATTGATGCAATTTTTGATGAGACTCGATTCTCTTCAATCCCTAGACCCAAGGATGTCACTCATGACATGATTCCAAAGGATGCTATTCAAGAAACTCAACATGATGTTGAGGAAATAAGAAGGAGTAAGAGAACAAGGAAATCCAACGATTATGGCTCAGATTTCGTTGTTTATTTAGTAGAGGGAGATAGGAACTCTATTGAGTATAAGACTCCCTATATCTACAATGTAGATGAAGATCCTAAAACTTTCAAAGAGGCCATGGAGTCACAAGATGCTTCCTTTTGGAAGGAAGCGGTACAAGATGAGATAGACTCCATTAGGGAAAATAATGTTTGGATTTTAGTAGACTTACCACCGGGATGTAAACCTATTACATCAAAATGGATTTTTAAGCGCAAAAAGAGAGTAGATGGTACCATAGAAAGGTTTAAAGCCCGGTTAGTTGTAAGGGGCTTTACCCAAAGATATGGTATTGATTACTTTGATACTTATGCACCCGTGGCTAGGATTGCAACTATAAGAGTACTTATAGCTTTAGCCACTATCCATAAGCTAGTAATCCATCAAATGGATGTCAAAACGACATTCCTAAATGGAGAACTAGAAGAGGAGGTGTATATGGATCAACCCGAGGGGTTTGTTGAAATGGGTCATGAGAATAAAGTATGTAAACTCATAAAATCTTTGTATGGTCTAAAGCAAGCACCTAAGCAATGACATCACAAATTTGATGAAGTAGTGCTTGGATTTGGTTTTAAGATCAATGAGTCGGACAAGTGTGTCTATTCTAAGTTTGAGAATGGAAAGGGGGTGATTATATGCCTATATGTTGATAACATGTTGATATTTGGTACCGACATGGAACAAGTTGAGAAAACTAAGAGTTTTCTATCCGCTAAATTCTCTATGAAGGATTTGGGAGAAGCGGATGTGATACTTGGTATCAAAATCATTAGAAATAATGATGGAATAAGTCTAACACAATCACATTATGTGGAAAAAGGTGTTAGGAAAGTTTCATAAGAGCTCCTATGTGGCAACTACCCCATTTGATCCAAGTGTAAATCTAAGTAAAAATGATGGTAGACCTTTTTCCCAATTGGAGTACGCTAAAGTCATAGGTAGCTTAATGTATGCCATGACTTGTACAAGGCCGGATATAGCTTTTGTGGTAGGGAAGCTTAGTAGATTCACTAGCAACCCAAGCAAAAAGCATTGGCAAGCGGTTAAGAGAGTTTTGGGATACTTAAAACTTACCCAAAACTATAGCTTACGGTTTAAGGGAGAACCCTCGGTCTTAGAAGGATTCTCCGATGCAAGTTGGATAAGTGACAAGGATGACTACACCTCAACCTCCGGTTGGGTGTTTCTACTTGGTGGGTGTGCCGTTTCTTGGGGTTCTAAGAAACAAGCATGTATTTCGGACTCCACTATGGCTTCCGAGTTCGTAGCATTGGCCGCCGCTTGTAAAGAGGCGGAATGGCTACGAAACTTGTTGTTGGAAATTCCTTTATGGGAAAAACCCATGCCTCCAACAACACTTTATTGTGACAACAATTCCACAATTGCAAGTATATATAATCGTGTCTACAATGGCACGTCAAGGCACATTGGGTTACGACACGCTTATGTCCATCAACTCATTAAGGATGGAATTGTAGCGGTAAACTACATCAAGACAAGTGAGAACTTGGGCGATCCTTTCACCAAAGGATTGAGCAAAGAAATGGTGAGGACTTCATCATATGGGATGGGGGTTAGCCCAACCGAATAATTATCATCAACGGAGCTCCAACTCACGCTTGACACCTTTTGTCAAGCCTTGAGTTCAATGGTCGACGACGTTGAATGATAATGGAGCATCAAGTCATCAAGCTTAAGTCATCCCAAGGACAAGGTGATGCTCAAGAACCATAATGTTCAAGAGGTTTGGGTCTATGACTCATTAACAGACTTTGAAATCGGTGAGATGGGGAGCTTTATTACGGGGCGTAAAAGTCTGCCTATGCAAGGACGTGAAGTGGGCCGCTTCGGATAGCCTAGGGCTGGGCTTGATTGTTTTCGCGGAGGGTATGGGACACATGGCCGGTTGTAAAAATAGTGTCTATATTTCTAAGCAAGGTTTTGGGTTGTGTGTGTGATATGTATCCAATTAGTTACATAAGGATGTTAAGTTCAAAGCTTGTCTACTTATACATTCAAACTAATTGAAATTATGTACACTAAGTGGAAGTTCAAGTCGAAAGGCACTTTCATGACGCATAACAACTCCTCGATTTCTCAGGTGTTGAATCTTTCTAGAAGTCGCCATGAATGGCGGGGGCATTTTGCCCAAGTGAGGGATCCCGGGCTATTTCAAGTGGTACTCTTGAAATGGCGGGGGATTGTTGGAGTATTTCAAGAGTTAAGAGACATAAAATACAAGTTATAAGCATAGGATTGACCGGATAGGTCGAAATCAAGCTTAACAAGATAATTGGACCCAACACGGATCGTGCTAGGTGTAACACGACCGGTGTTGGCGTCCAGAGAGAAAGAATTTCATGCACTGGATCAACACGGGTCGTGTTGATCCAGCATGGATCGTGTTGGCATCAACACGGACCGTGTTGATCTGACACGACCATCTTTGACGTGGATTTGATTTTCAAATCCCTTAATTTATGCCTCGTGATGAAATGTTTTTGGTCATGATTTTGGATGATATTGATTGAGAAATCACTCATGATTTCTCATTAATATCATTCAAACATAATCCCTTGGATTATGCCCATTACTTATGGAATGTTTGACCACCTTATGACTCCAAATTGTGCCTATATAAGGTGGATGAATTCACCATTCATCCACACCATCATCTATCTTCTTCTTCCTTTCTAGAGAGCATTCAACACATTCTTAAGGTGTTGACTGCAGCAACTCTTTGAGTTCTTTGAGAGATCTTGTAACTTTGCTTACAAGCAAGTTAGGTTTTACCCTTGAGTCTTTTCACGGTCTAGTGAATAAGTCTTAAGGGGAGACGGCTTGGCCTCGACTCCTAACTACCCAGTTGATCCCCCATCTTGTGGTTCCTTTTATTCCATCTCATCGTTCGTTATTTCCAACACAGTCAACCCCCAAAACCCACTCCAAACTCCCTCCGCTTTCTTTCTTTTCACAATCCACAACTGCCCTGTACAATAGGTTTCGTATACCCAGTTTTTGGCGTTATCTCTCAGGGAGCTGGGCCTAGCTAATGGTCTTGGTCAGATAAGAAATCGATCACTAAAGGTAGCAGAATAGGTCGGAAGATTCACTAAAGGCAACAGGAAGACAAACAGATAAAAGTTCGGTTGAATGATAAAAATGGGCTTCGGGGGTTTTAGGATGTCAACAGGATCAAAGGTAGTGGGTTTCGCAGTTTGGGGGTAAAAAGCAGGAGAAAATCAAGTGGAGATTCTGTTAAAAAAGACTCACCAACCTCCCTCTTTCAAGGGCAGTTCGGATTATCTACCTCAAAGTCCACCACGGACCCGGAGGGTTAATACAGCAGAATTCCCTAGTTAGTGTCATCCTCACTCTCGTGAGCGAGTGACTAACTATCCCATCCCTAGCCTTCCGTTGACAGTCGTTCAGTACATTAGAGAGTTCTAAGTCCCTAATGCACCTCGTTTGAAGGAAGGACTAGGGTGGGAAATCGATTTCCTACCTAATTACTCCCTAACTTGCTAACCCACTCCTAATCACCTATCAACACCCTTAATCACCCCCTAATCCATAGGGTATCTAGCCATTAATCATCACTAAAACTAAGCTAACATCAACAAACCCAAGCCTAAACACGATATCTACCATAAAGCAAAACAATCTCAAGTAAAGCAATCAAAATAGCAATCAAGAACAATAAAACAAACAAGTATGCAATTAACAATGAAAATAGTAAAGTAAGGAGGAGAAAACACCTATAATGATGAAAATAAGTAGAGGATGATCAAAGAAGTTGATAGCATTCACAATACTTCAATAGTTGAAACTCCAATTCTTGAATACAATCCAAAACAAAGCAACAATTTAAGTAGAAATCTCCTTAATCACTCACTAATTACAAACTTTCTCTCACTAAAAACTAGAATAAATAATAAAAGTGCAGAACTAAGCTCTCTCATAAAATCGTCTCTAAAAACTATATAGACAAGGCATGGAAGTTACATAAAACACAACCGTTTTAATCATTTCAACGCGTAGAAAACAGGGTCGTCGCGGACGTGACGATAGAGGTAGCAGGCCCGACGATGAGATTTCCAGGGAGGCGATTCGGTTTTCATGCAGGCGCGACGTGCCTGGTCGCAGGCGCGATGTGCCTGGTCGCGGGGGCTACCATTCTGGGCAGTCATCTCCAAGTTCATCTGTCGCGGGTGCCACCCTAAGCGTCGCAGGTGCCACAACCTTTGGCTTCCCCATTCCTTACTTCATTGGGCATAGCGCCCGCGACAGAGGTTGTACCCCTGCCAAAACTCATCTTTGGGGAAAAATCTTTCCCAAGTTGTCCTCACTTCACTCCTCGGCGTTCTTTAGCTCGGCTTGGCACAAGAAATCCCTCGGGACCCCCTAATTTGCCTCCTTTGCCTCGTTTTATTCCTCAAACGCAAGAAACCTACAAAAAAACTAAAAACCAAGTAAAAACAACACGGAATCGAACGAAAAGAGCAAGCCCGGGAGCGTAACTTAGGCCTAAAAATGGGCCTAAACATCCCCCCAACAACCAAACTATGTTTCTCTCTCGACCGCAGCCAACCACCACCCTAATCGCCACAATCATTGCCGATGTTGGGTTGGTGGAGTTGTTGGGCAGTTGGTTTTTTGTGTGTGTGGGGAAGGGAGGGAGGGGGGTTTTGTCAAATGATTTACTTTTTTTAGGGGTTTTAATCGACAATAACTTACACAAGCAGGTCAAAATGACATACTTGACATTTTTAACAAGTTCAATGGCAACAAGTCCAATTTTTTAAGGGTTTTTGGACATCAATAATACCAACTTTGGGGGTGTTGGATACAAATAATACAAACTATTTTCTTGGACACTAGTAGTACGAACTATTGACATATTTTCCTCCAACAGTACATGACCGAATTGTTATAATTTTAACTCATCGGAAAGATGACGTGGCTCCATGATGTGTGATGTGGAAGGCGGAGGTTGGGTAAAAAATGTTGACGTGGACATTAGCATGCCTTCCATGTCACATATTATGGAGCCACATCATCTTTTTGATGAGTTAAAACTATTACAATTCGACGATGTACTGTTAGAGGAAAATAGGTCAATAGTTCGTACTGCTAGTGTCCAAGAAAATAGTTTGTATTATTAATATCCAATACCCCCAAAGTTGGTATTATTGATGTCCAAAAACCCATTTTTTAAATGGTGGTATTTGTCAGTAGCCTAATACCAAGTTAATATCAATTAGATTCAGTTTTCTTTTCTTTTTTTTTTGTAATGGAGCGATGTTTGAAAATGTGGTAAGACAATAGGACATGAAATTCAAACCTTTTGTTTTTAAAACTAATATTAATGTACATTTTTCAATTATTCAAATATGACAGTAGGTTGTTTAGTATTTAAAATAAGTTCAACAAAATGAAACAACAACCAATCAAAAGAAACGGCAACTCGACAACCAAAAACAGAAAAAAAAAACTAGTTTCAAAGGAGGAAACAATGCCATGAATGATTGTACGTAATAAACATCTAACAGTACAACCATAGTCCTGTTATTCCTTTAAGATATAACCCTCCCCCCTCCCCCCTTTCCCCCTTCTCTTCTTCTAATTTTAGTTGCAGAATTTATGGAATTTTTCTATGATAAGCAAGGCCTAAGACATGAAAATAATAATTGATTGATTCTCAAATTCGTACAAAATAAAATTACAAACATTGAAATCTAAAAACCCTCATAAAGTAAAGCAGACAATATCCTATAGTGAAGAATTTGAAATGTTATGTTGTGGAACAAAACAAAAGAAGAGAAATAAAATAGAATGGAAAGAAAAGAGAAGATGAACGAAGAGAACTCTATGCTATTGATTTCAGTAATCTGAGCTAAAATACAAGAGCCAAAGGAGAGTCTTATATATATGTGAGATAAGGTAGCAACCCGAAGAAAACAGAAAGAAGAACAAGAACAAACAGAATAAAATTAACAGAAAATAACTAACTCTAATACCCTCCCTCTCAAATTGGTGGTTGGAAAATGATCCATATTTCCTGAGGGTCCTCAACATCGAAAATAAAAAAGCGAAAGTGGGTCCAAGTTGTTTTCCTTCAAGTCAAGCTCGGATCGTTTTTGAAACCCCAATTTGACCGTCTAGGAAGCGTAGAGGTGTTTAGGTCATTACACAAGGGTCACGATGGAACCATGGAGGATCAAGTCAAGCCCCGAAAAACAACCCCGAGGAGGCTAAGAAGAAGTCATGAGGGAACAAGGCCAAGCCAAGAGAAGCAAGTTGATGAATATCATGTTTTTGGGCAAAATTAATTGGGCAACAAGAAAAGATATGTCCTCACTCTTTTGATCATAACTCCTTCAATACAATCTCGATGACCATCATATTTGGTGAGCTTATAGTACACACCAAGATCTTTCCATCGATATATTACAAGCTTAAATTGAAGTTAAAACGAAGAAGTAGTTATGTGCGTTAGAAGTCGGCAGACGTTGGCCGCGCCTACCCCAGTTTTCCGCCCCAACTATTGGTTGAGGCACTGGTGGCGCCTTTGAGACGCGGGCTGCGCCTCAGCCATTTTTTGCTGCAGAATACACAATTTCCCTTCCCTTTCCCCTACCTATTTATTTGTACTCCCCTCATTTCAGATCTAGTTTTTGAATATTGAATTTTAGGTTTAGCCACTTGAAGAACACTTTGTGAGTTTTAGGATATTTGAAACTCTTGTAACTAAGATTAATACTTGCTGGATTAATTAATCAGTTTCCTTTTATTCATGTGAGTTGGTGTTTTTTCTTCCAATCTCTTGAGTGGAAATTCTTGGAGTTTCAAGTGTGAGTGCTAGTGGTGAATCCTTGCAACCTTCTTGAGGTTCTTAGGCTAATTGGTGAGTTTACTCTTTAATTAGTCATATCTCTTTATTATTAGTGTTGTTGTGTTGATTTTCATCATTAATCTCCCAAAAACCCTAAAAATTAGTGGCAGTGTTATGAGTTCTAAATTGGGGTTTTCTCAAACCCTAGAGTAATTGTGATCCTTGGGTGATTAATCTTACTAGCGTGGTCATTTTTTCCGGATCAAAAAACCCTCAATTTGTTTAAAATATTATAATGTTGAACTCATGTTAGAGGCTTAGTAAGAAGATCAACTAGTAGAAGCCTGGTGGGAATATGAGACAGAGAAATCAATCCTTCCATGAGTTTTGCTCGAACAAAATGGCAATCAAGTTCTATACACTTGGTGCGATCATGATACACCGGATTTCTTGTTATGTAGATGGCAACCTAGTTGTCACATTTGATAGGTATAGGAATGATATTAGTCACAGTAAGCTCTCAGAGGAGTCTGCCTAACCAAGCAAGATCTGTAACCAACCTTCGGATGCCCCTGTATTCAGCTTCAGCAGACGAAAGACTTATAGATTACTACTTTTTAGACTTCCATAAAATGAGTGTGTTGCCCAGAAAAAGAATGAATCCATTGTCAGGGCTTGTTTAGTGAACTAAAAAGGGATGGAATGAGCCTGGAATGGGTTCTAATTCCAGATATTTTTGTTTGAAGAACACAAAATGAAATGGGTTTACAATTCTTGGGAATTTCCTATCCCACCCAAATGGGAGGAATTAGATACCTCCCAATTATGGGGGAATGAGTTTCAATCCCTCATGATAGGTTCATATTTAAAAAAAAAAAGAAAAATCAAAAATCAATTCACCCAATCCTCGTCAATTGCATCTTACACCCCATACTCATTTTGTTCATCCCATCCCACAGTCGTCAATTCTAGAGAAAGGAGCAAAGAAGAGAGACAAGGAAGTAGGGGGCAATGACCCGATGCGGTGGTGGAGATGGCACGATTGTGGTTCTTTGGCGAATTTAGGAGCACCGTAGGAGATGGCACGATTTTGGTTCCGACGAATTTAGGGCACGCCAAAGGTATCTGACAGGCGATGTGCGGTGGTAGTTTAGGGTGACCGGGACAGAGGGAAAAGATGGAGTTTCAGAGATGGCACAGTTGTGATGGGAAAAAGGTGACCGGAACAGAGGGAACTGAGGGAGATGGCAAAGTTGTGTGGATTTGTTGGATGGTTAGTGATTGGGTTTCAGAGATAGATGAGAGAATGGAGAAGGTGAGGTCTGGAAATTGGGAAAGGGAGTGTAGAAAGGAGGTGAGACGGGGAATTAGGTGAGATGGGAATGAAGAATCATAAATATATGGTAATTAAGTTATTATTATTATTATTATTATTATTATTATTATTGGCATAAAAATATTAAATATATAAATTTATATGTATGATGTTTTGAACTAAAAACATTTCTAAATTCAAAAGTATATTAGATAAGTATAAAAATATTTAATTACAATAGTAAATAAAGATATAATAATGGTGTAGAATTATTTATTAAATAATAAATTTGATTCCATTCCACAATGGCCAGCCAAACAAATTATTTCCTTTGTTGGGTTTTCAATTCCATTCCAATTTCTCGCCAAACACTTTGTATTTTGGAATCTAATCCCATACCCAACCCTCTAGTGTTCTAATTCCATTCCCATCCCATTCAAGAATTCTCACCAAACGGGCCCTCAGTAACAGACTTGTTGTAATAAAGTGTATTTACATTTTTATCTTTCCCAGTTCTCTTGTCATTCGTTCATCAAGAATGTAAAGCCCATGTGTGATTTACCAAGAACCAACGGCCTCTTCAGAGAAGGGCTCTGCAAAGTACAAGTTTCAGTGGTAAAGACTACACAACATTTCAGTTGTTGGATGTCTTTTGACAGAGAGAAGGTTGAAACTAAAATAAGGAACAAGCAAGACATTGTGTAAAATCAAGTTATTTCCTAGCTTTAACTCTCCATATTGTGTGACTTGCACCATTTCTCCATTAGGAAGAACAATCATGAGTTGTTTATTCAAGAGTTTCACATTGCACAATTGCTCCTTATCATAAACCATATGATCAGATGCCCCTGAATCAATAATCCAGGTTCTATTTGCCACAGTAGAAACTAAACATATAGAGTCAGGGTGTGAGTGTTTAATACCTGCCATTTATGCAGTTTTTAGCTCATCTTGTGAATGCTCGTTGCCTCCAGTTCCATTTTGTAAATTGGTCAAGAACCGGAGCGTTTGTTGTGTCTAATCAGTATTTAAGCCAGGAAGAGTGAAGGTTGGGTCATTTAAAACTTGTTGCGTTGGAGCATCAAGAATTGGAGTGTTGAGTAGAGATTGTTGTCTAGAACCTCCAATTGCATTCTCGGTATTCTCTGCAATGTGAGCAAATCTCCTGCCTTGATCAAACTTTTCTTCATTATTATAACCACTCCCTCTATCGTTGTTCCTGTTGGGATACCCATGAATCTTATAATGACTCTCAAAGGTGTGTCAAGGCCTCTTACAGTGATTATGATAAACCTTAATTTTATGGGTTTTTAACCTTCTTTACTTAGCTTATTTTTACCTTATAAGGTTCTTTTACCTGTATTCAATGTTTAATTTTGCTCACTTTGTTCATTAGTGACTAAAGTGTGCGGATTTCTGTGTTTTTAGGTAATCCCGCCCTTTATGATGAAGAATATGTTTTTTGTATGTTATGGAAAAGTGCGGGAAACAATAGAATGTCGAAGAGTAAAGAAAGAAGCCAATCCAAACAAGCACAGGCGACAGCACATGCTGTATTGAAGAAAAGAAGGAAAAAAAGAATTTAGCACATGTTGTGCCAGAATCCAGCACAGGCTGTGCTAATTGTTGAAGCCTAAAAAGACAACACAGGTTGTGCCAAACCCGGCACTGCTTGTGTCAACTACAGTTTACAATTTTTCAATCATCTAAATCATAAATAAATGGTAATTTTTCATTTTATTATGTTAGTTTCTCATTCTAGATTTTGGAGAGTTTTTTCTCAAGCCTCTCTAGAGGCTTTTAGGGTAGATTCTAGGTTTAATTCCTCTCTTGTTCATGGATTGCACTTCAAATTTTGCATCTCAATTCAAGACTAAGTTCTCTTTCTTTATCTCTTTACATTTATGTTTATTTACTTTCTTGTTAGATTGCTATTTTTCTTTTTAGTTACTTTAATATGTTAATTTGTTATTAGTTTTGTGTTGTTTGGATTGTGATTGATGTATTTGACGATGAATTAATTTTTTTAGGCATAATCTATCAAATTCATGTTAGTTATGTGAGGTTTTCTCTTTGCCCACAATATGTTCGATGGAATGCTCGAGAGAGTGTTTATGTGTATTTCGTAGGCAATTGATTTATGCTGAGAGGTGAGATCAATTTGCTAGTGCAGGTACAGGAAATGGTTAGGGTTTTGGCACGAGAGTGTTGAATTCTAACTAGGTCTAGGTTGTTAATCCTATAGTTTAATTAGACTAACTCTATGAGAATAGGTAGTTAGAATAGTTAAGGCAACCCTTGACCCTTGAGGAGGGCTTGGGCGAAGTGTTTGACCCTCGAGAGAGTGCTTTGACGTTCAATATGTTGAAATTGACCCCTCTTAATTGCTTGTATAGAATTGGTAGGTTAGACTGTTCAAATTGATTAGTCGTTGAATATTTATATTGCAACCATAGTTATTAAAATCTCGATCCGAATCAACGATTGTACGAGTTTACGATCCAAAAACCTTCCATCGATCCAACTCTTATTAGGATCTTAAAGTGGTTAGGATCTTACGATCATGATTTAACCTGAATATTATGTGTTAGAATCGCAATACGATCCTGTGATTCGATCCTCGATCTTACATGAGTTTAATAATGTTTGCGTACATTATCATCTTTAAAATTTTGTCATAACAATATTGTATTAATATTATCCACTTAATATACAATTTAATGTACTGTTTCATTACTAGTGAACATTTGTTATGATTTTAACTATATGAAACGTTTTTTGATATTTTCCTATTGTATTAGAATCTTACGATCCTCGATTCGATTCTACAATTCTGATCCTAACAACGCTCATCGATCCTAACTAGAATTAAGTCAAGAGGGTCGAGTTCAAGCCAAGGGCCATTTTTGTAATTTCATAAGGGTCGAACTCGGACCTATGGAACATCAAGGAGGAGCACGAGAGAAACCGAGACCGAAGGGGTTCAAATGGAACTAAGAAAGACCGAAGAAGGAAAAAGGAAAAGGGAAGAAGTGGGCGAAATTGGGCATAAGAAAAATACACACCTTCACTATTTTGATTGTAACTCCTTCAATATAACTCTGATTGACTTGAATCTTGGTGAGCTTATAGTACACACCGAGAGATTTACATCGATATATTATAAGCTCGAATCGGAGTTCAAACGATGAAGTTATGCGCGTTGGAAGTCAGCTGACGCCAACAGCGCCTCTCCCCTTTTCATCCCAACACGCGCTTCTTCCGCCTTTTTTTGGTTTTTTCCTTTTCCCCTTTTCCCCCCCTTTCCTTCATATACATGTTCCCCCACCTCCATTAGAGTTAGTTTTGAAGCTTTTAGGAATTAGACTAAAAAATCCTCTCACTTGGAGAGTTTGTAATTGTGGGTTTTCAAACCCTAATCAATAAAAGCTAATCCTTTGGGTGGAAATGGCTTGGTGATTTCTCTTCTTTGTGAGTGAGTGTTCTTCCTCCACTCTTTGTGAGATTTCTTTGGAGTTTCAAGACTCTTTGCTTGTGGAATATCCTTGTGCAAGTGATTGAACATCTTAGTTCAATTGGGTGAGTGATTACTCTTTACAATTGTCCATATCCCTTTTAATTCTTGTTGTATTTGTTGTTCATCTCCAAAACCCTAAAAATAGAGTTTGTTCTTGAGTTCTAATTTGAGGTTTTCTCAAAGCCTAAGTAATTAGTGGATTCTTAGCCTCCCATATTTATCTATTCGAAGGATCCCCGGGTTTCACAGATCAAATCTCTACCCACCTCTTCCTCTCTTAGTCAGTTACATCATACTTCTACCCCTCTCTCTAAATCTCATTCTCATGTCCATCTCTTTCAGCATGGGTTGCTTTTCGTTCAACATTTTGATTCTTTTCATTTTGGGATGCATTTATATTTTATATAGAGCTTGGATATTACCATTTACCAACTTGGCACTCACAGACACATCCCAGAAGAACAAGAAAGAAGATGAAGATGAAGATGAAGTGTGTGAATTGGGGATTTTTTTTTTTAGGGAAGATGGGTATGAATTGATTATAGAAAAGTAGAACGAAAAGAAAGAAGAGAGAAGAAAGCGAGGAGGAGGAGGAGGAGCATTAAGTTAAGACGATGGAGAAGAACAGAGGACTCACGACTCTTTCTTTCTTCCTCTCCTTGCCTTTATTGGTTTCTATCATTTGTAAACCCCAATTACTACACTTATACACATGATGCTTCTATTCTCTTCTATTCTCTTTCTATAACATCAAAACAAAAGGCAAAGGAAGAGGAAGAGAACAAAATATTGTTATGTTCCTCTTTTTTCCTTCCCGACAAATAAAGTGGTAGGTTTCATTAATGTTGTCTTTGAATTGTAAAGTGTCAAGATATTACTATTATATTATTGAAAATTAAAAGCTAATTAATCAACACATATTGAAGAATGGAAGAAGTATTTTTATCCTGTATAAGAGTATTTTTGTGTATACAAGTTTAATGTTACTTGATGTCACACATGTATGATGTTAGAGAACAAATATTGGCTCATGAGAACTTCGAGAAGCAATCCATGGAGACTTTCAATTATATTTGACAAGCTTCGTAGTAATTAAAAGCTCATTTATTTATTTGGCTCCATTATCAAATATTGATTGCAATATACTAGCTACTATTCTTGATGTGAATTTCATAAATTTAGATTATTAGGGGATATTTCTTGCAATCAACCCTATCCTTACGGCTTTAGTGTTTGGGTTGGTAAGTAAGCCATAGAAAGTTTGATTAGGTAAATACATGAGGGATGGATACTTTTGGACGATTACGGAAACGTAGGCAAATACAAGCCAAAAAGATTTTACCCAAATGTCAAAGACGTATCTCCATAATCGTATATTCATCTTCAATGTTATGAACTTATCATTTTTATCAAGATAGTTATTTATTAGTTTTTTTTTCCCTAAAAGGGGCTGTTTATTCTAAATTTATCGGATGTCTTGAAGAGTCTTTATGCTATATTATATTAGGGAACGGATCAGATGAGCATGGAACTTTGGTGAGCATGTGAGCATGGATGGACATCTAGTACTCTTTTTGTGGACATCAGGTATTGTATTAGGGGACATCAAGTTTGTATGGTGAAATGATGTTCCCTTGATGTTCTCATGCAAACTTGATAGCCATTGAAACAATAGTTGATGTCCTCAAATACAATACTTGATGTCCATCCATGCTCACATGCTCACCAAAGTTCCATGCTCATGTGATCCGTTCCCCTTATATTAATATAGGCAACTTATTATGCATTCTTAAATTTATTTTTACGCTTTTTAAAGGAATCTCATTCTGTAATTTATTATATAAAGATTTATTTGTATATTTTCTAAATAGTTTATCTTCATTTATTTTATTAAGATATCTAATCTATTATACATTGTACTTTTAACAAAAAAAAAATAATTAAAAAAAATTGTTGCTGAAGTTTTATCCTATTTTGCAGAATTTGATACTATTGGAGATTTATTCATTGGTAATGTGATCATGATTGAATTGTATTGTCAAAAGATTTGTTCTACTCTCCTACATGTCTTTTTTAGAATTGACTTAATGTGACTAAAACAAACAACAATAACTCCCAAGGGAAAACACATTATTAATTTGGTTAAAATGGTATTCTGTAATAACTTTTTAATGCAAATCTATATATTATAATAGAAATCATTGTGGGTCCCACGAAATAGAGTCACGGGAATGACTGTAAAGGAATTGGCCAATCACAACGAAGAAAATTTTATTTTATCTATTTTACAATCCGAATTTTATTTTCAAATTAAAAAAACAAAAAAGTATCACTAATCCCTGACTGCTTTGGACTCCGACTAAGTTTACACCTCTTCCATAACCAACGTAACTAATCTCTGACTGCTTTGGACTCCGACTAAGTTTACAACTCTTCCATTACCAACGTAATCGGCTAGGTCAATTACATTCATAAATTTTTGAAAACATATAAATACAATACATCTGTTAGGGATTAAACTCTTTTCATCTACTATTCCGAGCAATCAACATCATAATTGTCGCTCTTCAACATATTCGCCTTAATTGAGTACCATTCGCAGTTCATACACTTAAGTTATATTCGATAAGGCAAGTCACAAGTCATTATTATTAGGGATGGCAATGGGGCGGGGAATCCCCGAACCTGTCGGGGCCCCGCCCCCCTCTAGGGAAAAATCCCCGCCCCCATTGGGGATGGGGACGGGGGCGATTTTCCAAAATCCGCTCGGGGACGGGGCGGAGATGGGGACAAAATTTTCTCCATCCCCATCCCCATTTTCCCTGCCGGGGTGAATTCCCCGTCCCCATCCCCAAATCCCCATCCCCGAAAATGTTAAAATTACCAAATAACATTTATTCAAATTTAATATATATATTAATGGGAAGGACAAAGTAGTAATTTTCCAATTTATTCTCACTTTTTGATGTATTATTGTTTGATTTTGATGTATTATTACTTGAGCAAGTTAAATACGTTGTATTTTGAACATGTTAAAAACCGGGTTCGATTAAAAACCGAATCCAATTAAAATTTAGTTAAATTTAGGATAGTTTTAAAAAATCCTCACTGGATCCCCGTTAGGGATGGGGAATCCGCGGGGATGGGGATGGGGCAAGAATCATTCCCCGAAGCGGGGATGGAGATGAGTTTTGGGAGCGGGGATGGGGACGGGGGTATACTCCCCCATCCCCGATCCGCCCCGTTGCCATCCCTAACTATTATATAGATTTTCAAACCTGTTTAGGTCTTCTTCGATTGCATTCATTGTTGTTGATGTATTCAAAAAGTTTGAATTTTGCAGATTCAATTTACATCATCATATGTGACGTAATTGATCACCATTCACACTTCATACTTTCAAGTTATGATCTTTAAGGTAAGTCACATGTCACTATTATATGGAGATAAAAATTAGTTCAAGTCTACTTTGATTGCATTCACTATATTTAACTATTCAATCATTTTGAATTATATATGCAGATTGACTTAATCAGTGACATTACACCAAATCAAATAAGGTACATACTACATACTATTATACCTTGATAAGTTTGTTGTTTAATCTGAAACTTTTCATTCTCCTTTATTTATTTAATTTTTAATCTCCACTTTTTATTTTCCTTTGTTTATTTCATTGTTTTGTACCCTCCCAAGTAAATTAGATAAAAATACTTACCTTGACAGTTGAGTTACTTTTGTGATATAGCTCCAATTTGAAGCCAATGTCAGATTGCTTGAGCCATCACCGCAGATCCCATAAGGTCCTCCCCCCACACCATTATTCACCAGTCCACACCACATATTACAATAGATTTACAAAAGAAAATATATACGTCACAATTGTTACATCATTAAAATTACATACACAAACCAAACTGCCTAATTCTCTATCGCGTCCACTAACTTGATAGCCTACAAAAATAGAAACCATTGAATCCAAAAAATAATCTATATATTCTAAAAGAAGAGAATAATTAAAAAAATAGATTTTCAAAAAATATGCATATTCTGAAATATTTATTGACCGGCTTTCAGGGATTTATTGGCCGATTTTCCGGGTTTAGGGATATTAATTAAATTTTAGATACGCTTATGTAAATAGCACTTTCTAAGAAAAACAAAACCCTCTAAAGGTTCAACAGACTAAAACCAAAACAGACCAAATCAAAACCTGGCAATTTCAAATAACCAACCAAAATTTTAATTATAAAATTAACATATCCATATCATAAACCCTAACAATGACTTCTGAAAAAAAAATATTCTAAAAGATTCATTGATGGGTTTGCAGAGTTCAAGGATATTACATAGATTTTAAATAAGAACTCTATGTAAATTACAATTTTTAGCAACAAATTTTGAATAATTAAAAAACAGATTTTCCAAAAAATATGCATACTCTGAAATATTTATTGATTAGTTTTTAGGGTTTAGGGATATTAATTAAAATTTATACATCTATGTAAATTACAATTTCTTAGAAAAAGATAAGGGAAAAATCTCCAAATGATCAACATCAAGAACCAAAACAGACCATGTTTGCAAATTATAATAACAAAGTCAGAATAGGATAAAAATACAGTCACATACCACTTATATTACAATAAGGACACATTATCATAGATAAACATCAGAAAAATTACATAGATTTTAGATAACTCTATGTAAATAACACTTCCTAGCATGCAAATTTTGAATTATTAAAACACTGATTTCAAAAAATGTAAATCCTCTGAAATATTTATTGACCGGTTTTCATGGTTTGAGGATATTAATTAATTTTTAGATACATCTACATAAATAACAATTTCTAAGAAAAAGATAAGAAACAATTGAATCCAAAAAATAATCTATCTATATAATATGAATAGTAAGGTTTGTGGGTCCCGCTGAATGGAGAAATGAGATTAATTTTAGGGATTTTGGCCGATCAAAAAGTAGATAAATGTTGAATTAAATTATTTTGGTGCAACCATCAGTAATTAATTGGATGCTTATGCTGCATTGGTTATAGCATGAATTACAGTTTTTATAAAACTTTAACACACGTCCCCGTTAATGATTATTTAATTTATTTATTATTTTTCCGTATAGCACGAACCAGATCTACCAATGGCGGTTTATATAGATTTCCATCAGCAACATTACAACAAGCCATGGTGGTTCATCATATATCTTCCAAGTCCCGATGGGAGGGTCACGACTAATATGTTACGTAGTCCATTTCGACTTATCGTCACATGTTCTGAGGATTGGGATGAAGAACTTATTCACATGCGCAACACCTCCCAGTACAAAGGGTACACACCTTTCACACTTGCACTTTCGAATTCATATGTATAATTTGTTTCAAAAAATTTTGCCACTACTTATATGATAATTTAAAATTGCAAGTCAACGTAAGGAAGGATGATGGATCATGCAACTCGCCGTGGTCGACATTCATTGTTATTTTAGGAAATTTTCTATTGCTAAATTACATGTTTTGTCGGAACAATTTATCGTGATGTTTTCCATGTAACAATTTCATTAATATTTCGTTTGGTTTACTTGTATGGACAGTTACTTATCCATCACTTTTATAAAATTTTAAAAGTAACTAATTGAGTTAACTCCATGCATCGCACGGGTTGAGGCCTAGTTTGATTAATATTTATCAATAAATTACTTTTACCAAAGAAACTCCAAATAACTTATTAGTTACTCTTATTCCTAAAAACTTAGCCCCACGTTATAATGTCACGATAAACTTACGGCAATATAAGTCTTACAAAAGACTTGTTTTATTTTTATTGCCTTACACTAAGTACGGTGGATGTCTTGAAGAATCTTTATGCTATCTTATATTAATATAGGAAATTTGTTATGCATTCTTAAATTTATTTTTACGCTTTTTAAAGGAATCTCATTGTGTAATTTATTATATAAAGATTTATTTGTGTATTTTCTAAATAGTTTATCTTCATTTATTTTATTAAGATATCTAATCTATTATACATTGTACTTTTAACAAAAAAAAATAATTAAAAATAATTATTGCTGAAGTTTTATCCTATTTTGCAGAATTTGATACTATTGGAGACCTATTCATTGGTAATGTGATCATGATTGAATTGTGTTGTCAAAAAATTTTGTTCTACTCTCCTGCATGTCTTTTTTAGAATTAACTTAATGTGACTAAAACAAACAACAATAATTCCCACAGAAAACATATTATTAATCTGATTAAAATGGTATGCTATAATAACTTTTTAATGCATATTTGATTAATATTTATCAATAAATTATTTTTACCAAAAAAACTCCAAATAAATTATTAGTTACTCTTAATCCTAAAAACTTAGCACCACGTTATAATGTCACGATAAACTTACGGCAATATAAGTCTTACAAAAGACTTGTTTTATTTTTATTGCCTTGCACCTTGAAAAAAGTACGGTGGAATCCTTTCGGTTTTTTTTAAAGTCGAATCCTTTCGTTTGCTAATTCATTTATGCTTTGTTGTATGCATATTTACAATTTAATTTTTATTTTGGAATAAAAATTTTATTTTGTCCATTTTCCGTGCATAGCACAGGTTTAAGACTAGTAAAATTAACAGAAAATAACTAACTCTGAAAGAATTTCCTTGAAAGCCAATACCCGGACACAATAGCAAAGATGAATTTAGTAGCATTGTGTTATCCAAGCAAAAAAATAAAACAACAACGACGGCAAGCGACATATATCCACACTCATTAGGATTTTTCGTATCTCCCCTCTAGCTTTACAATTGAAAAACACAATTTCTTACCAATGTATAATAAGTAGTCCCTCTTTCCCATGATAAAGTCACTTTAGATAAAATTTGTAAATCCAATAAAAAGTTAGTTCAGTGATAACTATTTTGAAAAATGAAGAAGTAATATACTATTATAATGGTATGACCCTACTAAACCCTCTTCGAATTAGGATTAGAATCTACTATATTATTGCAAACGAGGCAAAAGATTGGGGGGTTGAAATTTAGGGAAGAAGAAGATTAAAAAATGGAAAAGAAGAAGAGGAGAAAGAGACAAGGGGCGAAATATGATGAAGATGAAGAAGAAGATGAAGATGAGAGAGCGAGCACGCATTAAGATTAGAAATTTAGAGAACCTTTTTTTCCCAAAGGCATATTAATTAGTATGTTTTAGTATTTAGGTATTTTTCTTTTTATTTTCAACACATTTTAACCTACTGTCAAAGACATTCACTCAGTCCAATCTCTAGCAAGTCAAACGGCAATTTGAACCTCCTCTCTTGATAATAGAGATAGTGAGTTAAAATTTCTTCCTAATTTATCTCTCCTTTCGAAATGCTCTGAACAAGACTTTTCTTCCTGTTTATCCAGGTTGGTGTCGGTCATTAATGGCACCACGGGCAATCGCTTTTCCATATTCTTCCCATTTGTTCCTTTCTCTTCAACATCTTTTCTCCTTCCCAACCCCGTCCTTTTTTCCAAAGTATACTTTATTATTCACAGCGGAGCCGGTCGATTTGGTTTTTGCTCGGCGAAATCCCTGCCTGTTGGCGGTGATCGTTTGGTCTGAAGTCTCCTGTTGTGTCAGACATCTTCTTTTGGGTTGGTTCTACAAGTTGTACTCATCTGTGAGATTTTCAAGGTTGGTGGTGGTCATCAATTCTTTGATTTCAAGCGATATTCTGGTACATGTCAGGTTCGGGACCGAGCTTCCTTAGCCGGACTCATGGGTATTGATAGGAAGGAAGAAATCCCAACCCAGCATTCCCACGCTAAACCCGCTCACACGTTCAATTTCAAGAACCATTACACCTTCTCAAAGGGCGGAGTGGTGAATATCGAGTTAGCGTGGTTACGGCGAGTCGTTCGATGTTGGAGGTTGGAGAGGCTCAGGTTTTGGGTCCGGGAGTGATCCCAAGTCAAGAAAACCCAAGGAGGGAAGAGCAAGACAAGAAAGTCAGCAAACCCAAGCTGTAGCGCCCACCACGACCGGGGTAACGCCCGCGACAGTGAACGAGCAGTAAAGGAGAAGTAGGCAGGAGGCCATAGCGCCCGCTACCTCACTGGTAGCGCCCGCTACAATCAGGGCAAAAGGCGTAGCGCCCGTTGCCATGCTTGTAGCGCCCGCTACAAGTTCCGGGCAAAGTCTTCGCTGGCCTTCACAGATCGCCGCTGCCAGTGCCCTATTCAACAGGCATGTCGCGCCCACGACAGCACAGGTCGCGCCCGCGACCTCTCACTGCCCAGATGTTGGTCGCTGCGTCCGTTGGTTCGTCGCATCCGTTGGTTTGTCACGCCCGCGACCATTATGTAGCGCTCGCGACTGTAGACCCCGAAAAATTGATGACCTTTTTCGCGGCGCTACTTAAGGAGTGATTGGGAGCCGACTAGGATTGCTTAACCTTAAATAAGGTTGAACTTTTAAGAATAACTTTGCTGACGGATTAATCTAATTTATGCGCCCTAATCCCGAGATTCACCTTTTTAAGAAAGAAGGAAGAAAGGGGAAAAAAAGAAGGGGAAAAACGCAAGAAAACCCGTCTGGGTTCACTGCTTGAACTAGCGGATTTCTTTTTATCCAACCCTAAAAGAAAAAAAAGAAAGGTTTAAAAAAGTAAGAACCCGTCTGGGTTCACGAATAAAGAAACGAAAAAAAAAGAAAGTGAAAAGAGGGCAGGAACCCGCCTAGGTTCATGGTTTGAACCAAGCCGGATTACTTTTGGCGTTAATCACAAATTAGGTCAAAGAAACCGTAAAAAGGGAAATACCAAAGTACGAATATAGAGTCGCCAGTTGAATTTTAGGAGAAAAACAACAAACCATTTAAATATAGACTCCGGCCTGCGAACCCAGAGATGGATTCGGGGGTAAGGTTACGAATTTGACAATTAAAATCATCAAACCCGCCTATTCAACGAATAGACTCTACTAGAATTAAATCAAAGCAGAAAAAGTTAAAGGGAGGAATTAGATATAAATTTCACAATTTTATCATTAAGAACATGCAAAATAATGAAAATAAAAAAACGAATTCAAAAGGTTACTACATGTTTTACATCAACTATGCTAACCTTTAGTGAAGCAGCATGCAAAGGGAGAGAAAGAGGTGGAGAGAATATGCTAGTGTCAATACTCTAGCATACCATGGTGTGTTTATGGAAGGGAAAAAAGGGTTTAATTTATAGTGGAGTAGGGGGAGTAGGGAGGTGCGTTTAGGGTTTAGGTTTAGCCGTCTCGACGGATTTCAGCCCAGGAACCCAGACGGGTTCCTGCCGATCTGAACCAGGCTTTGGCCCAGCAACCCAGACGGGTTCCTGCTGAGCTGAGCCATGCTCAGGCCCAAGGAACCCAGACGGGTTCCTGCTCGTTTTCGGGCTATTATGCTCAGGCCCGTAACATTTGGGCCATTATGCTCGTTGTCGGGCTAGAAAAGAGATGGGTTTGCATGCTACTAAACTATTCAGCTAGCTTATTTTTTACAAATAACTAAAACTAATAATGGTACAAAAATCCGGTGTCTACAGATAGCCCCCACTTTGATCGAGTTTGAGTAAAACGATGATCAAAGTAGTCTTGATGATCTTGGATATGAATCAAGCCCGCTCGAAGCCGGTTGACGCTTGGAAGCTCGGTCCGCGCGATGTTGGTTGGCTCGCTTAGTTTCTTCCGTAAAGCTGACCGAGGGGTGTCATCGCATTGTGAGGGCCCGATGACGGCCGCTGAAGATGGATTGACCTGCTTAGTTTCTTCCGTAAAGCCGGCCGGGGCTGATCCGCTTCATTTCGCCGTGAGGCGGACCGAGGTGACGCTTGGAAGCTCGGTCTGCGTCGATGTTGGTTGGCCCTTAGTTTCTTCCGTAAAGTCGACCGAGGTGTCATCGCATTGTGAGGGCCCGGCGACGGCCGAAGATGGGTTGACCGCTTAGTTTCTTCCGTAAAGCCGGCCGGTTGATCCGCTTCATTTCGCGAGGCGACCGAGGTGACGCAGAAGCTTGGTCCTGCGTCGATGTTGGTTGCTCGCTTAGTTTCTTCCGTAAAGTGACCGGAAGGGTGTCATCGCGTGAGGGCCCGGCGACGGCCTGAAGATGGGTGTCATCGTATTGTGAGGGCCGGCGATGGCGGCCAAGATGAGTTTCATCGTATTGTGAGGGCAGATGATGGCGTGCCAAGATGAGTTTCATCGTATGTGAGGGATGATGATGGCCCGAAGATGAGTGTCATCAGATTGTAAGGGCCCGATGATGGCCGTGAAGATGGGTGTCATCGTATTGTGAGGGATGACGGCGCCAAGATGAGTGTCATCAGACGTGAGGGCCCGATGATGGCCGCTGAAGATGAGTGTCATCGTATTGTGAGGGCCCGATGATGGCCGCTGAAGATGAGTGTCATCGTATTGTGAGGGCCCGATGATGGCCGCTGAAGATGAGTTCGTCTTTTTGTAACCGCCTGACGACCGACGTATCTCGTGCATTGTCCTGCAAAACAGAGAAGGAGGGCATCAGTTTATCTGAAAATCAGAGCGAGTCAGAGAATTTACCTGCCAATTGCGCTTTAGCTCTCGGAAATGGGCTTAAGTTTGCCATTGTTTTGGGCTTGAATTAGAGCGACGAACTTGGGCCCATTTTGGCTCTGCGAACCCGCCTGAGTTCTCGAATTTGGGCTTGCGATTGCAAGGCCCACTTTAACTGCGATGAGCCTGGGTCGGTATTGTTTGGCGCAGCAGAACCCGTCTGACGTCTCCTTCCTGCATTGGGCCTGCGAATGCAAGGCCCGTCTCTGCAAAGCCCAAGAACCCAAGAACCCGTCTGCGTTGAGCAGATTCGGGCGGATGCGCGTTTGGGTTGGGCGGCTCTCTCTCTTTTTGGCGCTGCTCGCTGGCACATTACTTGGCGCAGAGAACCCGTCTGGGCTCCCTAGTACTGGGCCGGCAACTCTTTCTTTTTTTTTCTTTTTCTTTTTTTTTCGGCCAATGCATGGATAGACTTTAGGATAGATTTTCGGCCAATGCATGCTCTCCATTATCTTCTTCTTTGGGACTGCCATTGCCACTTGTGTGGTGTACATGCATCCAATTCCCTTATAAAAAGGGGCCTCTTCACACCCTCAATCACACATCTCCCTCTTCACTTCCATTTCTTACTCAAAGAAATCCTTCATTCACTAATTAGGAAGCAATGGTTAGGAAAGTTAGGGATCCACCCGTTCAACCCCATGCAACAAACTGGGCATATGAAATGTCCTCCCGGCGAGCATGGACTCCCAGGCCGGGTTGGGAACCGTCGATATTGGTGCCTGAACCGTGGAATCATGTATGGCACAAGCATTCACATGTCCGGGTAATGTCTTTTTCTTGACTTTGCTCTTTAATTATAGCATAAATTTGCAAGTAGAAATGTTTAATTCTAGCTTGTTGATTTAGCTAATAATAATGAAGTAATTTATGTCAATTACCCGTATTGTTCAAATCGAGCTTTAGAGAACCGAGGATGATAGACCGATTTTTTTTAGAATGGAACGTATAGTGAGAACCCGTCTCAGTTTTTTGCAAGTAGACGAAGGGCCCAAATCCAACCCTTAATCGGCCCAATTTTCGACGAGCAACCCGTCTAGGTTCCTGTTAGTTTTTGCAATTAGACGAAGGGCCCAAATCCAACCCTTAATCGGCCCAATTTTCGACGAGGAACCCGTCTGGGTTCCTGTTAGTTAGTGGCCCAATTTGCTTTACGACAGGCCCAATCCCCTTTTCTTGGAACCCGTCTGCGTTCCATGTCCTCGGGTGGGCCGAAAAAAACAGGCCTATTCTGGTAATCGTATGTGTTGGGCTGATGCGGCCCAAGGTTTCTACGCGTGAAACCGTCTGCAACCCGTCTGCGTTTTACTTTTATTGGGCCGAAAACAGCGAGGCCCAAACCTCTTTTCTGAGGTGGGCCGAAAAGAAACAAGGCCCAACCTGCGTTCTGTTGCACAAAGCCCGACTGCATTTTCTTTTATTGGGCCGAAAACAGCGAGGCCCAACCCACTTCTCTTGAGTGGGCTGGAAAAAAGCAAGGCCCAACCCCCTTCCTCTGTAGGAGAACCCGTCTGAGTTTCTGATGGTTGGGCCGAAAACAGTGAGGCCCAATTGTCTTGAGGCCCAACTTACTAGGAACCCGTGTGAGTTCTCTCGGATGGGCCGAAAACAGCCAGGCCCAATCTATTGAACCCGTCTGCGTTTTTGGTGGGCCGGAAAAAAAAACAAGGCCCAACACTGAAGAACCCGTCTGCGTTTGTTGCTGGGCCGAAAACAGAGAGGCCCAACTCTCTTTTCTTGGGTGGGCCGAAAGCTAGGCCCAGCCCCTTTTTTCCTAAGAGAACCCGTCTTGGTTCTTCTCTCGGTTGGGCCGAAAATAGCGAGGCCCAACTTTCTTTTCTTGGGTGGGCCGACAGCAAGGCCCAGCAACCTTTCTCCTAAGGAGAACCCGTCTTGGTTCTTCTCTTGGTTGGGCCGAAAACAGCGAGGCCCAATCTCTCGGATGGGCCGAAAAGTGAGGCCCAACCTTTGCTCCCTTCGCAAAAACCCGTCTGAGTTCTTGGTGGGCCAAATGCGAGGCCCAACTCTTTAAAGAGCTTGTCCGTGTTTTAAATGGGTGGGTCGAATGATTTTTTCTTTAGCCCCCTAATTTAGTGGAAGCTCAATTTAGCTTTTGCTAAATTAGGGACCACCTGAAAGGTTGCCGTAGGGACTTGTCTTCTTCTTTTTTTTGAATTTTTATGGTGGATCCTCAGGAGGACTCCCTTAGAACTGGTGGCAATATGCGAAAGCCGATCAAGGTGGTGGAGCATTTTGCAGAAGATAATTGGGCGCTCACACTCTTAGAAGAGTCAGGACTCGACCTCTTTTGGAAATGTGTTAAGGCTTGGGAACCTTGCACGCCACGGGTGATGGGGCGTGCGCTTGCGGAGAGATTCTGGGACTCTACCAACACCTTCCACCTCCCTGTAGGAGAAATGGCGTAACAGAACCGACTTCGTGATGATTACCGGCCACGCCTGCGGCCAAGATGTCACCCGACCGTTGTGCTGCACAGTGTGATGGAACTATTAGAGCCTGTGCTCGAACGGCGCCGATTTGGTCGAAAGATGAAGCTCTCTTATGGCTCCTTCGAGGTTGTCATCACTTCTGCCGACTTCACTCATATGGACGAGTTTCAGCGTCGCTTTATTTTCCTGGCATACTTTATCTCTGCCACGATGTTTGCCAATCGAGGGGACGACGTTTATTTGACCTAGATGAAGAATCTCCTTGATTTAGAGCAGGTCATTCACCGGAACTGGGCAAAGGCTGCTTATGCTAACTTCATTCGCTGGCTTCGTTTTGGTGTCCGGCCTGGCACTGATGTAGACCCATTCTTCGCGCCAGAGAGTCCGCGGGAGATGAGCGGCCCGAGCATGTGGAAGGTGCTCGAGGTAATCTTCGAGACGCTTCTCTTTTACATGCATTTTTCCCCCTTTTTTTTAGATCGTGAGCCTTGGTATTGACGTGCTTGCAGGTATGGGGGTACGAGTATATTAAGGGATTCACTATCCCTACCCGACATGCCCAGACAGTGCCAGCAGCAGAACGGTGGCACAAAAACTACCTCGAGCAAAAGAAGAAGCCATTTGGGAGCTTAGATGAGTTGCGCCGCATCTTGGATCATCTTGAAGAGGTACATTTTTCATGTAATCTCTCTTGCATTTCTTTGGTGCTTATGTTTCCTTTACTTGTGCAGGATGATGTCAATTGGAATGCCTGGGTCGGCTTCAACATTCCGCAAGACTTTCTTCCCTCGCGAAATGCGGCGCATAGGGATAGTACCCTACGCTTGGTGATGGAGAGCCCGTCCGGTTGGGTCTGGAGTCTTAGTGAGAGGTTTACGAGGCAAACCCTGGGCCATGAAAGGTGGATAATACCATCAGACCCTCCTGAGACCATGAACGATCCGCGAGCCTTGCATGTCGAGGCGTTTGTAGCAGCTAAGAGTGGTTCTTGGTATACCAATCATGCATCGATGGCATCGCCCGACCAATTCTGGGAGGAATGGGAACTATATCGGGACCGCCTAGCCTTCAGAAAGGTGGTGAAGAAGACCTCTATTTACTCTTTTTATGTCCCTTCCATTATCGCCTAACACGACCAATTCTTTGTTTGTTGCAGTTGGGGCCCTATTGCAAGGATGACGAGAAGAGCCAGAGTAACTCTGGGGACACAGTTTGTGGCTACCCAAGGGCGACTAGTGAGGACATCAAACCGGAACTAGAGAAGATCCTGGGAAAGCCGGTAGGTGATTCCCTTTTTCTTGCTTAGCTGTATTTTGCTCAAACTTTGACCAATTTTCCTCATTCTATGCAGTGGCGATGGAAACAAGCGAAAGGCTTTCTCAAAAATTACTTCACACTTAAATGGGCTCGCGAGAAAGACCTTGCAGGCTCTGTGGTTGGGGACGCAGACGTGGATGATGATGCACAGTCTCGTCCTGTGGATCCTCCTCGCCATTCAGATGCGCACGTGCCTCGTGGCCGGTCGGAGCGGATTGACCCTCCTCGACATTCTTCCTTTATGGCCGACGCGAGGCGGTCTTATGGGGGTGATGGTGCTCTCCGGAGGCACAGGGAGAGGAGTAGGCGGAGCACGGGCATGCCGGCTCATGATGACCGTGGGAAAGGTATTTTACTTGAGGATAGTCATTCAACCAGTTCCCACTACGGAGACACGGATTTTGGCCACGACTTTCAGCGGTCTGTGGAGAACAGCATATCCTCCATGTCTTTAGGTGAGCACGGGCATCAGGTGAGGTCTCATGATCATGGGAATTCTCGCCGGAGCCGCGGCTCTCGGCGTGGCACTCCCAGCTTCATGGTGGAGACGTGTTCCGAGTCTAGCGCTGTTGGTGGAGCTGTGTGCGGTGAGCAAGAAGGCATTTCACTGCATTTAGGTACTCCTCCAGAATCTCGTCATTCGGGGTCCAGGCGCCAACCCTCTCATCCTTCGCCTCAGTACCCTTATGGAATGCCCGGGTATGTTCTCGCTCTCGCACCGATGGACTTGGGTTTTGGCACTTCCTTTGCGCGGTCGATCTCATCGTGGTGCTTCAGTGATTCGGTGCATCCGGGTATAACCGCCTCGCAGATGACGCCTCATCGCTGCTTCCGTCTCAACCGCTTGTTCCGCTACTCCTTCGCAAGGGGGTTTGGAGCAGCCTCGATCGTCTGGATGGGGAACGCAAACTCAGGAATGGTCGGGATGGCCCGTCCCAAAGCCTGTAGTAAGAACTTCTTGGCCTGCTCCACAGGGGTGGCTTGGAGGTAATCAAGAGTGGCAGGTTCCAGAACACTCTTGGCTTAACGCAGCAAGATCGAAGTGTTGCGCTGTCGCCTGTGGTGATACAGAGGTGGTAGACTCTCCTACTATCAATGGGACACTTACTGGGTGGAAGCTGAGCCCACTGGGCCGATAAGCGATGGTGGTGGTTGATGAGGATTGAGAAAGATGCACATGCAGGGTCTGTATGTAATGAACTTATGTAATGTTATGTATGACTCTTTATTATGCACTTAGGACGATGCAATGCAATGATGAAACAACGTCTTTTTTTTTTCTTTTTTTTGCTTTTTCTTCTTTTTTTTTTGTACTAATGCGAACTACTGATGTGACGCTTATGCAGTAACGATGCTATGTAATGCACTTCTTTTATTTTCATGTACCCTTATGCACAATAATGCAATGCGATATGCAATCTACATGGTGGGATTACTCCCACTTCCCCAAACGAAAAAAAAGACCAAAATAATAAAAAGATGAGAATTAAACGCTACAAGTACGTTCGAGCTGCAGTTTCGGGGCCGGCGAAGTCATTTGATATTGGGATTTTCTATGTCTCAATAAACATTCGGGATAAGGAATTTTCAAAACAAAATCAGTTCAACAAGCACGCACAAAGATTAATATGGACAAGATCAAAACTCAGTTCGAAAGAGATAGGAAGAAATTTTCGAATCCCAAAGGAGAGAACAAGTACTTCAGAGGCATAAATCCGCCAACAGTCTTAAGAATAATGCAAATGTGCGCGGTTAGTTATGGACGTAGGTCAGTTAAAAAGAGCGAACCTCACATAGGAAAGAACAAACACTCAAACACTCAATTTTGAAAATGTATGTGTGTTTTCTCATACTCAAACCAATAGAGACAAACTACCATAAGCTTGGTAAGAACCTCACTCTCCGCTACTGGTATGCAATGCACAAGTGACAATCAAAAAGACTTTTTCGGGTTGCAACGGGGCTTAGGTTAGGGTAAGGAGCGGTAAAATTTGGGAATGAGGAGTTAAGAGCCATGCTTGGATTGATTTTCAACGAATAAAACACTCTGAACTCTCCTTCTTGCTTAATGTATGCAAGGCATTTCACCTTTCACCCTGAAACATCTCAACTGAAAACAAACCAGGTCAAAGTTTTCTGAACTTTAAACTGAATCTCCCTAATCACCCTTTTATTTTTGAAACTCTTTTCTTTTTGTTTTTTTGTTTTTTTTTTGTTTTTTTTTTGTGGGTGATCGGGGAGAAGAATATCTATGGAATCTTCGATTTTGATATAATATATGAACAACATAACCAAATACCAATCGCTCAAGATATGGGACTTTCAGATTCTCCCAAACTTAAAAAAAGACAAACTCTCATCCAACCAAGCAAGGCAAAGGGATACTGGATGTCAGAGGCCAAGGCTCGCATTGTCAGGGTTCAATCATGAAAAAAGGATGAACAAAGGCTAGGCGGGGCAAAAAGAACGGTAAACATAATGTAAGGAAGGCTATTTAGCTATGTAGCTTATCAAAATAAAATCGAATGCCTTAATCACTTTGTCACAGCGTGCAATGCAAATGTGTAGTCTCAAGCAAGATGCAAAACAAGTTCTAGAGATGCAACTAATGGGTGAGTCACTCAAGGGATCATGGAATTGATAAAAGTGATCAATTCAAAATTTAGGCAATGTGGACTCACGGGATGGGGCTCAATCAACTAAACTTAGCCCAAAGATTTGCGGCACGCACATTTATACTTTCTAAGATAGTCAAAGCAGTCAGATACAACTTTCATAACTTGTCTCAAAATCAGAAGGTTTGAAGGAAAAGGTTTCAAAAACTTTTGAGATCTCGTCCAGATTTTTCTAAGTGAAGCAAGTCAAACTGAAAGTAAGAAGGGTTTACGGCCTCCGTTGGATGGAATTAGTCTCAACAGTTTTCTGAGGGGGGCTAGGCACGCTAGTGGCCATGGTGGATTCACTGGATTCACTGGATTGGGCAGGCGGTCTGTAGTTGGGATTGTGAATGAGCATGCCGGTTTGTGGGTCACGGATGTGGGCTCGGAGATGATCTGTTATCTTGCCTGCATGGAAACTGACTAGTGCTCGAAAGAACCTTTACGCCACCCGCCCAATGCATGTATGACTTAGTGGACCTATATGAACCTAGGACATGGACATGACGCCTACATACTGACACAAGGGTGACTCACCCACTTTCATGGGAGTGCATGTCCTAACTCTATATGGACCTAGCATGATGACTGACAGGACTGACACTGACTCAAGGAGCGTCATAAAGGGCCGAATAGGATCAATAGTAAGTGGATCGGGCTGACTGTAGTTTCAAACAGTTTGGCCCGTCTGGGTTCGGACTATAATTCATCCCTTTCAAATAGGCACAGACAGGATCCCACAGTGAGTCCAACTTGGCCAGGCATAGCAAACCCGTCTGGGTTTTGTAAAACCCGTCTGGGTTTGGACCAGTCCATCTCTCTTTTGATCCTACGCGGGCTAGAATGACGTCCTACTCATGTTTGGGCTAGACGCTTGGACTCAACTTTTACAGGATTAAATCACATAACATACAGATGCGGGATGAGCCTAACCATGGCTTTAGATTCAGGGTTTTTCTAGGTTTAGGGAGATGAATAGGGTACCACATGTTCTCGCCCCGGTGCATTTTCCTTGTATGGAATTCAAGGAAGAATGTGTGGGGTATTGCTCTTTGGGTTTCAAGGAAACCTTTAGAGTGTAACACGGGGAGAGGAGAGATCAAATGCTTGGCGATGTAAGTGCATCCCACAAGTAGTGACCTCCCGCTCTCGGGGTTGATTCCTAGTTTTAAAACCTAAACCAACGTTTTTGTGCTCCCCAGCCATAAAGGCCCAAGAGTAGCCTGGTATGCAATATGCCTAAAAAATGATAAAAATGTAAAATAAATTAATTCCTCCTTTTTACAAAAAACATTAAAATTTAATTCTTTCAAGTTTTACCCTCTTTTTAAGTTTAAGTCCCCAGTGGAGTCGCCAATCTGTAGACCCCGAAAAATTGATGACCTTTTTCGCGGCGCTACTTAAGGAGTGATTGGGAGCCGACTAGGATTGCTTAACCTTAAATAAGGTTGAACTTTTAAGAATAACTTTGCTGACGGATTAATCTAATTTATGCGCCCTAATCCCGAGATTCACCTTTTTAAGAAAGAAGGAAGAAAGGGGAAAAAAAGAAGGGGAAAAACGCAAGAAAACCCGTCTGGGTTCACTGCTTGAACCGAGCCGGATTTCTTTGCTGTCAACCCTAAAAGAAAAAAAAGAAAGGTTTAAAAAAGTAAGAACCCGTCTGGGTTCACGAATAAAGAAACGAAAAAAAAGAAAGTGAAAAGAGGGCAGGAACCCGCCTGGGTTCATGGTTTGAACCAAGTCGGATTACTTTTGGCGTTAATCACAAATTAGGTCAAAGAAACCGTAAAAAGGGAAATACCAAAGTACGAATATAGAGTCGCCAGTTGAATTTTAGGAGAAAAACAACAAACCATTTAAATATAGACTCCGGCCTGCGAACCCAGAGATGGATTCGGGGGTAAGGTTACGAATTTGACAATTAAAATCATCAAACCCGCCTATTCAACGAATAGACTCTACTAGAATTAAATCAAAGCAGAAAAAGTTAAAGGGAGGAATTAGATATAAATTTCACAATTTTATCATTAAGAACATGCAAAATAATGAAAATAAAAAAACGAATTCAAAAGGTTACTACATGTTTTACATCAACTATGCTAACCTTTAGTGAAGCAGCATGCAAAGGGAGAGAAAGAGGTGGAGAGAATATGCTAGTGTCAATACTCTAGCATACCATGGTGTGTTTATGGAAGGGAAAAAAGGGTTTAATTTATAGTGGAGTAGGGGGAGTAGGGAGGTGCGTTTAGGGTTTAGGTTTAGCCGTCTCGACGGATTTCAGCCCAGGAACCCAGATGGGTTCCTGTCGATCTGAACCAGGCTTTGGCCCAGCAACCCAGACGGGTTCCTGCTGAGCTGAGCCATGCTCAGGCCCAAGGAACCCAGACGGGTTCCTGCTCGTTTTCGGGCTATTATGCTCAGGCCCGTAACATTTGGGCCATTATGCTCGTTGTCGGGCTAGAAAAGAGATGGGTTTGCATGCTACTAAACTATTCAGCTAGCTTATTTTTTACAAATAACTAAAACTAATAATGGTACAAAAATCCGGTGTCTACAGCGACCTCCAGTTTTCCAACGCGTGATTTTGTGTTAAAACGTTGTGTTTTATTTTAACCCTCCCTAGTATAAATACCCCTTTGCACTGTTTTCCATTGAGTTTTTGCTAAATATGAACATGCTTATGCATTTGTAGGGTTTTCCCTAGTTTTCTCTGAAAAATCTTATTTACTTTATCCAATCTTTTGGTGGCGTTACAAGTCATTCCTTTAGTGATTATTTGGTGGTTTTTCCTTTATGATAATCATGGTGGGGTGTTAGGCTTAGGGTTGTGGACTCTCCTTGTCTCAAGGTCATATCCAATCCTTGTGGGTGTTCAAGCAACTTGGTTGATTGTTGATAGTTCTTCATCTACTCAAGTTAATCTTCATCCCCTCCACGCGACAAACGCTCCATTGGATATCAGAGCTTTGGTTTTATTTTGCTTGAGTTTTGTTCATTGTTCTTACTAGTAGAGTTTCTCTAGTATTGAGTTTTGTGGATTGTATGCCACTATTGGTGTTCCCAACCCTTGTGCTATCCAATAATATTGGAAAATATTGTATTGTGTTTGTATTTGGTGTTTTTGAAACATTTTGGAGCTTTGAGGTGAAGTTGGAAAATAGTGCTCGAAAGGTGTTCGAAGAAATGTCAATGAGAGTTAAACACAAAGAACCCTTAGCCAAACACTAGCCAACTACAAGAAAATCCCCAAACTCTACAAAAATTTCCCAAACACATACCGTCCTTTACCCTTCCCTCGATATGGATGAAGAATTTAACCCCAATCAAGAGGAATCAAGCCATCGGGGTAGTCCTCGAATTCGAGCTGTCAAGAACCGACTCACCACCGTCGAGAATCGGTACTCCACCATCGAGCGGACTCTTCAGGACCTTGTAGCCCAAGTGAATAACATTGTTGTGCATCTGCAAGGTCAACCCCAAAACGAACGTCGGAGGCCCGCACAAAGCCCTATCTGTCCTCCTCCCAACTTTGAGTCGAGTGATGATGCTAGAGGCTCCCCTCGGCGCCGACCTCGTCGAGAAGTGCATGACAGGCCCCCTCGTGACGACTTCCAAGACGTCAAAATCGACATCCCCGAGTTCAATGGTTCCAATGATCCGGACGAGTATCTTGAATGGATCCAATTGATGGATAGGATCTTTGATGTAACACCCCGTATTTTTAAACTTAATTTATTACGCTGATTAAAATCTTAATTTCAATTATAGTACATTATTTGATTTAATTAGCTACATTTTCTTTACTTTTCAATTAATTATATTTACTTAAATATGATTAATTTCAATAATTAAATCTGCCCTTACTAGTTTTAAATTTTTATAAGTTAATATATTTCACACATTTTCCATATCACACTTATTAAATTACAAAATAGTATAGTATGTTAGATATTTCACACATTTACTTTCTATATTTTATAAACTAATCTTTTATGCACATTTTCCTTATTTTGTACAAAATAATATTTATAAATATATTACTTTTATCAAAGTAGTAATATTATTTTTATATTTCACATATTGCACACATTTTAGTCATTGATGTATTAGTAAATATTTTTTTACTTGATTTTTGATAAAGTTAATTCCACCACCATCCATCTCATCCTATCATATTCCTCATCTTCTCCCTCAAGCTTCATCCACTATCTCCCATGGCTTCCTTTTCCAATTGTGGTAGCAAAATTGATTACTCTTCTTTCCATTTGATAACACCTTCAAAGTGGTGACTCACCAAAGCTATAAACCTACCAAAATCTACTATAAATAGAATGCAAATTCACATCATACCATCACCATCTTCTTCATCATGTTCTTCTCTGACCCATCTCAATTCACCAACACTATCCACCATTATCACCACCTCCATTAACCACCATCTTTAACCACCACCACCACCACGAACACCATCACTGCCACCAGAACCACCTCCAACCACCAATACCACCACCAACATCGCCATTATCACCACCATTCCAAACCGTCACAAACATTCATACCCATTTCAAAATTTCAATCCAATACCCAACCAAAATCGAATCCAAACTCACACCCATAACCCAAATTCATTAATTCTAAATTCACACTTACCTAGTGGAGCCAAAAATCTCGCCGGAATCGACGCCAAAAACAGCCCGAAAACCACCCCGGAACACCTCTGTTTCGTACTCCTCTTCCACCTCCGTTTCCACCCTCGCCGCCACCACAAAACCTCGTCGCCATTGTCGGCGTTCCGGAACTCCGGCCGCCATCGTTTCCTTGCCACCGGCCTCCTGGGTTGCTCCCCGGTCGACCACCGACACCCTTTGCTCTGTCTCTTATGTGTTTGAAAAGAAGGAAGAGAAAGAATTAAGACCCCTATTTCAACTTAATTAATACCCAAAAATCCTTTTGGGGCCTAGGGATGGCAATGGGGCGGGGAATCCCCGAACCCGTCGGGGCCCCGCCTGCCTGGGAAAATCTCCGCATTGGGGATAGGGACGGACGACGAGGACGATTTTTCAAAATCCGCTCGTGGACGGGGCGGGGATGGGGACAAAATTTTCCCCATCCCCGTCCCCATTTTCCCCGCCGGGGTGAATTACCCGTCCCCAACCCCCAATACCCAAACCCCAAAAATTTAAAATTAACAAAAAAACATTATTAAAAATTAATATATAAATTAATGGGAATGACAAAGTAGTAATTTTCCAATTTATTCTCACTTGTTGATGTATTATTGTTTGATTTTGATGTATTATTACTTGAGCAAGTTAAATACGTTGTATTTTGAACATGTTAAAAGCCGGGTTCGATTAGAACCGAATCCAATTAAAATTTAGTTAAATTTATGATAGATTTAAAAAATCCCCGTTGGATCCCCGTTGGGGATGGGGAATCCATGAGGATGGGGATGGGCAGAATCATTCCCGCGGGGATGGGGACGGGGAGGATGGGGATGAGTTTTGGGAGGGGATGGGACGGTATACTCCCCATCCCAATCCGCCTGCCATCCCTATTTGGGCCTTTTAACTCAATGACCCAAAATTCAAGTTGGGTAATTTCCCAATCAAATTTTACATTTCAATTCCTACTAATTATCTCCATTGTTTATTTTTAATATTAATATTACTACTATTTATTTACATTATACAAATCAGATTTCTCAAGTCGAAAAGGGAGAATTTATTCTTTTATCCTTGATTCGGTATATTTCGATGATCAGAACCTTGAAACTTTTTAAATGTAAAAACATAAGCTACTCTAATTAAAGTGAAATAATTATTGTTTTCATTATTTTCAAATATCGTTTTATGACTAATATATGTGGACTCACCCATTGTCGTTTTCGAAAACCTAACATTTAATGTTCCGAACACATGCGTTTTCATGGTCTATCTTTTACCTAATCGAGGGTTGACCGTCCTCAAGTGCATGTGTCCTAAGAGCATTTGATGTTTCGTTAGTGTCCCAAACACATGCGTTTTCATGGTCTATCTTTTACCTAATCGAGGGTTGACCGTCCTCGAGTGCATATGCCTTTGGGAAACACCCTTTTGAAAAACCTAGTGTTAACTTTGTTGTTAAATAATTGGGATGGCCGGCCCAAACACATGCATTTTCATGGTCTATCTTTTACCTAATCGAGGGTTGATCGTCCTCGAGTGCATGTGCCTTGGGAAACCGTATCAGAAGGAGTGCTGGCTTTCAAGATCCATTTATTATCCCCTATCGCAATTCAATGTTCGATGTGTGCCGTTACTATTTAATAATTATTGGTTGTGCGTAATTATAATTGTGTTTGATTTATGTGTTACCCAATGTCTGTTACTTGTCTACGTTCTAATCATTGATGCGCTATTTTAATATTATTGTTACTGTTGCTACTATTTTTATTAATATTATATGGGCAGAGTTCCACATTCAGATAATAACCTGCAACTGTTTGAGTATATTCTCATATCCCTCATTTCAAAATGAATTTACACTGGGCCCCAATAAAACTATTTGTTTTTAAAATGTTTTTACATTCTGATGTCGAATGTATTGAGCTCCGTCTCATTTTTCTCCATGTTTTTCAAATGTTTTGTTTTTAGGTATCAGCGGGATATTTTGGGCAGATTCGTGGCAAGGATAACTCATCTAGCAAATCAGGTCGCCACATAGTTTATTAGTTTTTAAGTTTCAATATTAATAGTTGGCTCACCTCTTTAATTTGACCGCACGTTTTAATATTTCCATTGTAGTTGAAAAACCTTTTTATTTTCTAAAATTTTCCCTTATGAAATATATTTCTACTTTCAGTTATTTTCATAGCAAAGGCCTTGCTTTTCCTCTTGGGGAAGCGGCATAGCGCTCTCGGCTTTTAAATACGCTTCCGCTAAATCAAGATTAAATGGATTAAAATATTGTTAAGTAATACCCCCAAAAGTCGGGGCGTTACATTTGAAACCAAGGAATACGATGACGAGAAGGCATTTAAGATCGCTAGCCTGAAACTCACCAAAGTCGCCTCACTTTGGTTTGAGAATGTGAAAGCGCAAAGGGCTCGGGAAGGTCGGGCGAGAATTATTCTTAGACACGGCTCAAACAATTGATGAACCACCGTTTCTTGCCCAACACATACAAGCAGGATGTATTGAGGAAGCTCTATGCTCTCACCCAGTGGAGCCACTTACCTAGTGGAGCCAAAAATCTCGCCGGAATCGACGCCAAAAACAGCCCGAAAACCACCCCGGAACACCTCTGTTTCGTACTCCTCTTCCACCTCCGTTTCCACCCTCGCCGCCACCACAAAACCCCGTCGCCATTGTCGGCGTTCCGGAACTCCGGCCGCCATCGTTTCCTTGCCACCGGCCTCCTGGGTTGCTCCCCAGTCGACCACCGACACCCTTTGCTCTGTCTCTTATGTGTTTGAAAAGAAGGAAGAGAAAGAATTAAGACCCCTATTTCAACTTAATTAATACCCAAAAATCCTTTTGGGGCCTAGGGATGGCAATGGGGCGGGGAATCCCCGAACCCGTCGGGGCCCCGCCCTGCTCTGGGGAAAAATCTCCGCCCCCATTGGGGATGGGGACGGGGACGGGGACGAGGACGATTTTTCAAAATCCGCTCGTGGACGGGGCGGGGATGGGGACAAAATTTTCCCCATCCCCGTCCCCATTTTCCCCGCCGGGGTGAATTCCCCGTCCCCATCCCCGAATCCCCATCCCCGAAAATGTTAAAATTACCAAATAACCTTTATTTAAATTTAATATATAAATTAATGGGAATGACAAAGTAGTAATTTTCCAATTTATTCTCACTTGTTGATGTATTATTGTTTGATTTTGATGTATTATTACTTGAGCAAGTTAAATACGTTGTATTTTGAACATGTTAAAAGCCGGGTTCGATTAGAACCGAATCCGATTAAAATTTAGTTAAATTTATGATAGATTTAAAAAATCCCCGTTGGATCCCCGTTGGGGATGGGGAATCCGCGGGGATGGGGATGGGGCAAGAATCATTCCCCGAAGCGGGGATGGGGACGGGGAGGGGGATGGGGATGAGTTTTGGGAGGGGGGATGGGGACGGGGGTATACTCCCCCATCCCAATCCGCCCCGTTGCCATCCCTATTTGGGCCTTTTAACTCAACAGCCCAAAATTCAAGTTGGGTAATTTCCCAATCAAATTTTACATTTCAATTCCTACTAATTATCTCCATTGTTTATTTTTAATATTAATATTACTACTATTTATTTACATTATACAAATCAGATTTCTCAAGTCGAAAAGGGAGAATTTATTCTTTTATCCGCCAGTTCAGGTATATTTCGATGACTGTAACCTTCGAAACTTTTTAAATGTAAAAACATAAGCTACTCTAATTAAAGTGAAATAATTATTGTTTTCATTATTTTCAAATATCGTTTTATGACTAATATATGTGGACTCACCCATTGTCGTTTTCGAAAACCTAACATTTAATGTTCCGAACACATGCGTTTTCATGGTCTATCTTTTACCTAATCGAGGGTTGACCGTCCTCAAGTGCATGTGTCCTAAGAGCATTTGATGTTTCGTTAGTGTCCCAAACACATGCGTTTTCATGGTCTATCTTTTACCTAATCGAGGGTTGACCGTCCTCGAGTGCATATGCCTTTGGGAAACACCCTTTTGAAAAACCTAGTGTTAACTTTGTTGTTAAATAATTGGGATGACCGGCCCAAACACATGCATTTTCATGGTCTATCTTTTACCTAATCGAGGGTTGATCGTCCTCGAGTGCATGTGCCTTGGGAAACCGTATCAGAAGGAGTGCTGGTTTTCAAGATCCATTTATTATCCCCTATCGCAATTCAATGTTCGATGTGTGCCGTTACTATTTAATAATTATTGGTTGTGCGTAATTGTATTGTGTTTGATTTATGTGTTACCCAATGTCTGTTACTTGTCTACGTTCTAATCATTGATGCGCTATTTTAATATTATTGTTACTGTTGCTACTATTTTTATTAATATTATATGGGCAGAGTTCCACATTCAGATAATAACCTGCAACTGTTTGAGTATATTCTCATATCCCTCATTTCAAAATGAATTTACACTGGGCCCCAATAAAACTATTTGTTTTTAAAATGTTTTTACATTACAGTGTCGAATGTATTGAGCTCCGTCTCATTTTTCTCCATGTTTTTCAAATGTTTTGTTTTTAGGTATCAGCGGGATATTTTGGGCAGATTCGTGGCAAGGATAACTCATCTAGCAAATCAGGTCGCCACATAGTTTATTAGTTTTTAAGTTTCAATATTAATAGTTGGCTCACCTCTTTAATTTGACCGCACGTTTTAATATTTCCATTGTAGTTGAAAAACCTTTTTATTTTCTAAAATTTTCCCTTATGAAATATATTTCTACTTTCAGTTATTTTCATAGCAAAGGCCTTGCTTTTCCTCTTGGGGAAGCGGCATAGCGCTCTCGGCTTTTAAATACGCTTCCGCTAAATCAAGATTAAATGGATTAAAATATTGTTAAGTAATACCCCCAAAAGTCGGGGCGTTACATTTGAAACCAAGGAATACGATGACGAGAAGGCATTTAAGATCGCTAGCCTGAAACTCACCAAAGTCGCCTCACTTTGGTTTGAGAATGTGAAAGCGCAAAGGGCTCGGGAAGGTCGGGCGAGAATTATTCTTAGACACGGCTCAAACAATTGATGAACCACTGTTTCTTGCCCAACACATACAAGCAGGATGTATTGAGGAAGCTCTATGCTCTCACCCAGGGCAAGCGGTCCGTGATCGATTATATTCTGGAGTTCGAGCAACTCCTTATCAAAAGTGACCTTCAAGAACCCAAGGAGCAAACTATGATGCGATTTTGAACGGGTTGGATCCCTCTATTGCCGAGAAGATTGAGATTCAACCTTATCATTCGTTGGATGAGTTGTGTAGTCTTACTCTCAAGGTTGAGAGGCGAAGAAACAAGAAGTCCACCCTCAAGCCATCGACTAAGCCCTTCTTCTCGCCTTCGAACCTGTCATCTCCCTACTCCGGCACTCTAAAGCCAAGTGAGACACCCAAGTCTACACCGACGCCTCGAACTGACAAAGGAAAGGGGCTTGCTATGACATCTCCAACCGAACTTCCTCGATAGATGGAGGGACGAAGTGTTTCAAATGTCATAGGTATGGCCATTATCAAGCGAATTGCCCGAATCGACGAACTTTGACCCTCCAAGAGGTCCATGATATTTATGATGAGCTTCAAAAGGCACAAGAGGAGTCTGAAGTGGTTGTCAATGAGGGAGATGTGAGTGAAGAAGAGGATGTCCCTCCCGTACCGCACGTTCATGGAGGAGCCCTTGTGTTGAGGAGAGTTTTGCATACCCATGAAACTCCTCTTGACAAGGCCCAAAGGGAAATGATGTTCCAAACGCGGTGCTTCGTGGGTGGTAAAGTATGCAACCTTATCATTGATGGAGGGAGTTGCACTAATGTTGCGTCTACTTATATGGTCGAGAAGCTTGGCTTACCATTACTCCCACACCCTCGTCCTTACTCACTCCATTGGATCAACGATCACAATGGCGTTAAGGTAACTAATCAAGTCTTAGTGAATTTGTCTTTTGATACTAACTATGATGATTCCCTTGTTTCTAATGTTGTTCCTATGAGTGCTTTTCACATTTTATTGGGACGTCCATGGCAATACGATAAGCAAACCGTTCACAATGAGGTGGAAAACACTTATACTTTCACCCATAAGGGCAAGAAGATCAAACTACTCCCTATTTCTCCACGAGAAACCAAATCTTCAAAAACCGGGATGCGTAGTGAGTTGAGGAACCTTCTCATGTTGAGCGAAACATGGGATGAGTGTGCTCTTGGCGAGGGTGAGCTACCTTTGGCTTTGTCATTACTTTGTAGCAAACCAAGTGAGATTGAGAGTTCCCAAGCACCATAAAAATTTCCTATTTCGTCCCTTATTCCCTCACCTCCACAAAACAAGCCTCCAACCACTTTCTTACATTTGGACGACGGATACATTGTGGGGTTCGAAGCTTGTTGGATGTTTAGAGTGATGGCTCGTGGCGTTCGGAATGTTCGAAGTTTTGTGGAGCCAATTGAAGAAAAGTACTTCGGTTTTAACTCCTAAGAGTTGAGGGCAACTCTTTTTCAAGAGGGGGAGTATGGACCGTGTCGGGTTCGGGTCCGAGCTTCCTTAGTCGGGTTCGTGGATATTGACAGGAAGGAAGAAATCCCGACCCGACATTCCCACGCTAAACCCGCTCACCCGTTAAATTTCAAGAACCATTACACCTTCTCAAAAGGGCGGAGTGGTGAGTATCGAGTTGGCGTGGTTACGGCCAACCGGATCGTCCCGAGACGAGGCGATTCATGATATTGGGGTCCGAGATTGGTCCCGAGTCAAGAAAACCGAAGGAGGGAAGAGCAGGACAAGAAAGTCAGCAAACCTGCCGTAGCGCCCAGAATCGGTAATGCCCGCGATAATGAACGAAAGCAAAGAAAGGAGAAGTGGGCAGGAGGCCGTAGCACCCGCTACCTCACTGATAGCGCCCGCTACAATCAGGGAAAAAGGCATAGCGCCCGCTACAAGTTCTGGGCAAAGTCTTCGTTGGCCTTCGCAGATCGCCGCTGCCAGCGCCCTGTTCAACAGGCATGTCACGCCAGCGACCTCTCACTGCCCAGATGATGGCCACTGTGTTCTTTGGTTCGTCGTGCCCGCGACCATTATGTAGCGCCCGCGACCTCCAGTTTTCCAGCGCGTGATTTTGTGATAAAACGCTGTGTTTTATTTTAACCCTCCCTAGTATAAATACCCCTTTGCACTGTTTTCTATTGAGTTTTTGTTGAATGTGAACATGCTTATGCATTTGTAGGGTTTTCCCTAGTTTTCTCTCAAAAATCTTGTTTACTTTATCCAATCTTTTGGTGGTGTTACAAGTCATTCCTTTAGTGATTATTTGGTGGTTTTTCCTTTATGATAATCATGGTGGGGTGTTAGGCTTAGGGTTGTGGACTCTCCTTGCCTCAAGGTCATATCCAATCCTTGTGGGTGTTCAAGCAACTTGGTTGATTATTGATAGTTCTTCATCTACTCAAGATAATCTTCATCCCCTCCACGCGGCAAACGCTCCATATTCCTTCATCATCCATTTTGAATAGGTATAATGCTTTTCAATCTAAGTTTAAATTATTATCACGTAACATCTTTGGGAAGAACAACGTGAGAGTTCAGTTTGCTATTTTTGAAAGAGCAAAGACAATTCTGGAGTTCTCGTGTGAATTGAAGGCAATCATTGCCTCTCCCCTGCCTATTAATCCATTGGCTCATTTGATTGAATTCCATGAGCCAAATAATGAGTTAGTTGTGTTTGTCTCACAAACAGTTTGAGACCATTTATTCATTGGTCCTACTTCTTTGGATACAAAAGTAGTTGAGGTGAAGAATGTTAGACCGTCTTTTTCAATATTTGTTGAAAATTTACCTTTAAACACCAACTTACAGCTGGGAAGTCTTTTAAAAAAAAAGTTAGTGTTGTTGATGTCGACATTCGTCGATAACATAGCAGAAACAATGGTAATTTTGGTTTTGTCCATTTTAACGACATCCCGCTCACTCCTATCTTTGAGTCAATCCGAAGCAGGTTTGAATGTTATTCAGAGTCCAAACGACAAAATGTACAAGGGGCCAATGCTAGGAAGAAATAAAGAAACCACGTCTGAAGCCAAGGTTTAGGAGGATTTATAAGGTTTGGAAATGGTTGCCCAATGCTAGTAAGAATTTTGAGTGTGTCAACGTTTGCTAATGACCAAGGTAGAATGAGTATTTCTGTTGAGGTTGTCGCAGACAGCCATGAGAACCCATCAATAGGCGCGTGTTTTGTTAGATGAGGTGGACAATTGGTGTTTTTTTTTTTTTTGTTGAGGTATGCAATTGACCTTCCATATAAGCATGCTCTGTCGTCCACATCACCCGTCTATCGATTTCAAACTCAATTGACTCGATGGTGGGCTATTCCTAAATACCCCAATCACTTCAAGTTGTATGGACTCAAACACAATGTTTGGGATATTGAGACTCACAATTAGCGCTGACAAAAAAAATTTCGATCCAAATGTGCCCGACTCGGAAAAAAAAAACCTAGCTTTGTCTGAACCCGATTTTGACATTGACCGAATATCCAGACACAATGTTTCCCTATTTTATTGTCCGAACCCGATTTTGACTCGAATCTAGCTCCGTCTGAATTGTCTTATCTGGTTTAACCCGAACAAACCATGTATGGGCATCAATTTCTCATTCGAAATTGAGGTTGACCAAATTCGAATTTACTCGCACTCGAATTTTTATCAACGGTTGTAACAAATCCAAAATTTGGGCTTTTTAAAATAAATAAATAGGAAAATTGGATTCTAATAATGTCTGCTTTAACCAATTGTATAGCAATAATCCATACTTTCATTTTGGAATTTAGTAGTCGAAAAAAAATTGTAGTGGTACCAAATCTACATCCACATTCTTTTTATTTTTTTCATTTCTACCCCATATTATTTTTGTTTTTTTTTTATGGCTCCAGAAAGGTAATGAATAGTAGTTACTAAAACATTTTTTAAATTATTTTTTTGCGGCTCCGGCAATTATTATGATTTTTTTAAAAGAAATAAAATTGAAAAATTATTAAAAAAAATTGGAAAAAAATGGGAGAAATGACGTAAATTCATTAAAAACCATGGTAAAGTATTATACTAAGTTTTGAATCAAATACAACACAAAATTATGAAATTTACAGTATACTCTCGATGATGTCCCATTACAATCTTATTTTATTTTATTTTTTGGACAATTAGAATATAAACCAAAAATAAGGATTATTGTTCTCCAATTTATAAGAGTTGGGGTCTTGTTATAATCCAATTTTCCAAATAAATATTCCAAATAAGTAAATTTTAGGACAATTTTATCCAACTTGGATAATGTACTTGCTTACCCTTCAGGGATTAAAAAACAAAGAAAATGGAAATACAAATACTGTGACGGAATTGCCGAAGCCCGGTTCTCCAGCTGTGACCCTATTTCCCCGCTCAACACCTGCCCCAGAGACTCACACACAGCGAAAAAAAACCCAGAAAATTTGAATTTTGATCAACCACTCCCTTGTCTGTTTTTCTCCCACGGTATTGTTTTCTTTCTACTTTTTCCATCAATAATTGTTCACCCCACAAATCTGCTCTTTTCTGCACCGATTGATTCCCCTGAATCTTGGTTTTTCCCATTTTGGGTCGTCATTCTTTTTTTTCCTGGGATTCGCATTGTTTTTCCATCTGGGATTTCTTATTCTCTATGGATGTTGCTTCTGATTGGCAACAAGGGTTAATATTTTCCATCTAGGTCAACTCAAATTGCTGTGAAAAATGGCTAGATAGCTTCTGAGTGGCAATAATTTGTGTCCAATGCAACAAGGGTTAGTATTTTTCATCTGGGTCAGCTCAAATTGTTGTGAAAAGTGGCTGGATAGCTTCTGATTGGGAAGAGTTTGAGTATTTTTCATCTGGGTCAACTCAAATTGCTGTGAAAAATGGTTGGATAGCTTCTGATTGGCAATAGTTTTGTATTTTTCGTCTGGCTCAACTCAAATTGCTGTGAAAATGGCTGGATAGCTTCTGATTGGGAATAGTTTGACTATTTTTCATCTGGGTCAACTCAAAATTGTTGTGAAAAATGGCCGGATAGCTTCTGATTGGCAATAGTTTGTGTCCAATGCGACAAGGGATAGTATTTTTCATCTGGTTCAACTCAATAGTTCTAATGTGACTTTGTTGGGTGCATATTAGTTCTGTTGTATGATCCTTATCTGTGTTGACAATGGTGGTTGCATGACACAAATTGGTGACTGTTTTTGCTGGACAGCATTGTTTCCACATGGCAGATAGGAGTAATTCTTCCACTCCGTGGGTGATTCTATGTCGAAACTGGTTGTTCTGTTTGTTTAGTGTGACATCCATACTGTTTATATTGTCTTGGTTCTTTGTATTGCAATCAGCAAACCGATCTCGGCTTGTTTTGAGAAACCAAGTTGTGTCCAATTCAAACACGGGTTGCCCAATTCAGTATCCTGGGAAATTGGGCAAGAAAAAGGCCCTCAAACTCAAAGTTTTTATGTATGATTTGCCTCCTGAATTCCACTTTGGACTTTTGGATTGGAAACCCTTAGAATCTAGTAATAGTGTTTGGCCAGATATTCGGGGGAAAATCCCTTCGTACCCTGGTGGGTTGAAGTTGCAACATAGCATAGAGTATTGGCTCACTCTTGACCTCCTATTTTCGGAACATTCCGGACCTTCCGAATCCCGCATTGCCTTGAGAGTGCGTAATTCGAGTGAAGCGGATGTCATATTCGTCCCTTTCTTTTCGTCCCTATGTTTCAATCGGTTTTCTAGGTTGAAGAAGGAGGAGCAAAGGGGTCAGGATAGAGAGTTGCAAGATAAGTTGGTTAAGTATTTGGAGGGTCAAGATGAGTGGAAAAGATCCGGGGGTGTTGATCATGTTATTCTAGCTCACCATCCAAATAGTTTGTTGTATGCGAGGAATGAACTATGGCCCGCCATGTTCATTTTGTCGGACTTTGGGAGGTATCCTCCAAATGTAGCAAATGTTCACAAGGATGTCATTGCTCCTTATAGACATGTTGTCAAGGCGTATGTTAATGACTCTTCGAGTTTTGATACCCGGCCAATCTTGCTCTACTTCCAAGGTGCCATTTACAGGAAAGACGTAAGCTCCTCATTCTTCCATGTTTGGGTTTTGTTGCTTGATCAAATCTTCAACTATGTGCTTCTACTTGCCTTGCTAGTGCCCACGGGATCATATTTAATACACTTTGTGTTTACTTGGTGGCTTTGCATGTGTGATAGACTGATAGTAGTATTATTTTGCTTGAGAAGCATAGCGTGTCCAAATCCGTATTAGTTTCCTAGATTGTGTTGTTTGTGCTTGGTTTGCCTTCGATGTCATTGTCTTTATCTCTTGGTCTTTGTATATGGTTGCTGCTTTATTGGTAATTGTCTATCAACTCTTTGACATGTCTACATATATGCGTTATGTAGAATGTTAGAGTGCATCACTAGGGCTTGGTTTCTAATTAGTGTGTTTGAACTTGGCCACTCGACCATGTGTTTTTGGTGACCAATGAAGTTTTCGTTTCTTTTCTTTTCTTTTTTGCTTTTAATTGCACACACTTGTGTGGATATATATGTACACCGTACACGTGCATGTGTGTGTGCATGCGAATTCCTTTTTTATCTCTTTGAGATTTGAGCAGTTATATAAACCTCCCGGCATTTGACTAATCCCTAAAGTCTACATATCTTTGTTGGCTTTGCATATCCTGTTTAGAATTTTGCAACGTGTATTTTCTATAACATCGTGACATTTACAAGATATAGACTTGATAGCTCTGAATTTCTGGTGTGCAAATTTTCTATAAGACTTGACAGACAGTCCATTTGGCTGCTTGATACTTGAATGTCATGCTAAATCCTTATCCCTTTGTTACTCTAGGATTGCTACGCATGGTGTTTTATTGCATTAGTTCTCTGCTTTGTTATCTCCAACTCTCTTAATTCACATGCTAAACTTGGATTATAGATGCTAGAGTTTATATCTCGTAAACAATGTTAAAAAGCTCGATCAATCCATTTCAGACACATCCCTCGAGTCCACAGGTAACAATAGCAAGTGATAATGATGTCTCTTATAGACCTAATATCATCATTTAGTGGAATCCCAGTTACTGTGCTTCTAAGACAAACATGATGGTATTATGGTAATTTAATTCAGAAAAAAAAGGTAAAGAAAGAACAGTAATTTCTGCATGCTTTAGAGTGTCGGAGTATTATGAACTTTGCAATGTGTATTTTCTTTAGGATCCCGAAATTTATTAGACATAGACTCAATGGTTCTGAAATTTGTTTCACATACAAACTTTGCAGTCTGAAAATGTTCTATAGACAAAGATGGACAGACATGTTGGACATCCAGCTTTTGCGTTATAGCTTTAGGGTTGTGTTTGGTTGTCCCTAATAGATGGGAAAGTTCTAATGTAGGACTCATTATTTCACTCTCAAGCTCTATGCCTCTATAACATATTACCAATGGGGGCACTATGAAAAGTCTTTCCCTGGAAACTGCCAAACTTGCCATAAGTTTTGTCATTTATCAAATTCCGTGCTATGTTATTGCGGTCAAGTTTATGTCGGCTTTATCCTTGTGTGTTTGATCTATGTTTTCAGGGAGGGTCGATAAGGCAAGAGCTATTTTACCTTCTGAAAGACGAGAAGGATGTCCATTTTACTTTCGGAAGCGTCCAACGAGACGGCATAAACAATGCCACCCGTGGCATGCACTCCTCCAAATTCTGCCTCCACATAGCAGGCGACACTCCATCGTCGAACCGTCTGTTCGACGCGATCAAGAGCCATTGCGTCCCCGTCATCATCAGCGACGACGTCGAGCTTCCCTTCGAGGACACGATCGACTACTCCGAGTTCTGCATCTTCGTGCGTAATGCTGACGCCGTGAAGGACAAATTTCTGGTAAATCTTGTCCGGGGGATCGGGAAGGAAGAGTGGACCGACATGTGGAAAAAGCTGCAGCAAGTCGAGAAGTTCTTTGAGTTCAGATACCCATCGAGGGACGACGACGCGGTGCAGATGATATGGCGGTCTGTCGCGCACAAAGTGCCAGCGATCAAGTTTAAGATGCACCGAGCCAAGCGATACGCACGCGTCGGAGATGGGGATGTGGACAAGGAACCACCAACATTTGTGGTGCCACACAATTTTTGGTAGGAAATGACACAAACAAATTGTTTTTGGCTAGACAGACTGACATAGGAGATAGACTGCTGTGCATTCATTTGCAGTTTAACCAAATATTTATGTGATGATCATAAGATTTTTAGGTGAATGATAGGACACATTTTTGGCCCTTCTCTGAATTGAATGATTTGCAGGCATATTGGAGGTGCTTAACAGTTTTTATCTATGTGTAAAATTCATAAGTAAAAAGCAATTTGGTAAAAGTTAACTTTTGGTAAATTTTGGTAACGCTTGTCAAATTTACCCTAATATATCAAAATTGCTTTTTTTTTAAAAAAATAATTTAACTTTGGTAAATTTCGATAAATTTTTGTAAATTTAAATAAAAATTGGTAAATTCAATTTTTCCATGAATTTCACATACTCTAATAGATGACAAGCTTGAATGTGGACAGTTATAGTTGGAGTCAGACTTTTGAAAATGAGGTTTAATTAGAGCCCCATGTTGGTAGATGCTAGCATGGTGCCTACAGAACATTTGCAAGCAAAGAAATACAGCTTTCAAGTTGTTTGGTTCCTACACTCTGACTTAAAATCTTACATATATCATCTCCCAAACATACCATGTTAAAATTTTAAATTGTACCATTTCTTTAAAGGAAAAACTTACATATATCATCTCCAAAATATGAATACATACATACAAAAAAAAAAAAAAAACTAAACATTAAATTGTATAATCAAACATCAAAAGTTGACCATATCTTCAAAACATCACTAATACAAATAATCAAACATAGAAAAATTAAAATTTTCATAAAAGAAAAACAAATGATAAACTATATAATCAAGATTGTATAATTGAGTTTGGGATGCCTTCGCCACTAATTGAGTTTGGGCTCCACCTCCTATATCCTCCTTCCAGGGGTTCAATTTCTTGGGAGACTCCTTTATCAGAAATGAGAGTGTATTGGTATTCCTGTACTCCAATCCAACAAAGACCCACTGGATTAGGGTTATTCTGAGATATGGATCCAATGATTTGAACCACTTATTTAATTAAAAAAAGATAACCGAGTTTAATGGATGATCTATCAAGCAAGTGGATCATAAAATACCCAGCGAAACGTTGATATTCCAATTTGTGAAAAATGAGCGGACCAACAGGCGTTCACAGAGGTTGGGAATGGGGAGAATGTTGGGTTCGGGGAAGTGGGTGCCATTGTTGGGAGCTTTGAAACAAGAGGAAGAAGGAGAAAAAGTAGAGGATTTTCAAGTTGAAGCCGAGACAACATCAAATGCCGCATCAATGGCTTCGAGGTCTGCAACCACCACCCCTGTCACTCACCCCCACGTCCCTCAAAATTACTTCAGCTCATCTTTTCCGATGATGGGAGTGAGAAAGGGTCTGGAGGGGCTCGAGAAGAGAGAAATGGGTGGTTTGGGTGTCGATCGCCGGGGTTGAGAATGGTCGGAGGTGGTTTCCGGCGCCAAGGTGGTAGGCGGAGAAGGGCAGAGGCAGAGCAATTGAAACAAAAAAATATATTAAAAAAAATTTGAATGTTTATGCCTACCAAATCACTTACTTTCTCATAAATTAGACCTTCATAGTATTCACTTCTTTCATGATCATTTGTACTGTTGGACCATCCATGATGGTCAATTACCAAAAAAGAAAAAAATTGAAGTAATGTGGTTGTAAGCATACTATCTATTGTCTCTATTCCATTTTCTTTATCAAAATAACCAATTTTAAGAGCCCAATGCATATTGAAAAATTGGGGTAAAAAATTTGAGACTTACCAATATTACTCCTATATTAACTGAAAATGATAATTGTTGGAATTATAAAAGGTGATAAATAAAATTATTTATTAAAAATAAAAATAATAAAATTTGTTAAAATTATAAAATTAACAAATAAATTGAAACAATAAAATTAGTTCGAATATTTTGGGATAGAGGCAGTAATTCTTTAGAGCCCAACAAAAAAAAGTATGAACAACAAATTAAGAGGGGTAGGCACTCTAGAAGCCCCAAAAGGCCTAGTACAGGTGCACCAGCCCACCCACATAGAGTCCAAAATAATACTGAACGGCTTTTTTTGTTGGGGGGTTTCTTTCTTTCTTTTTGTGTTTTTTTTTTTTTTTGATGGGATTCTTTTTGTGTTCTTCCCTGTTAATTAATTAATTGTCCATCGACACAAAATAAAATACAAGTATAGAACCATACTCTGGCTCTTTCAGTGGGACTCTCTCCAACTGTCCTCTACTGTACTCTTCTCCTACTTTTCATGCTTCTCTGCGGCAACTCATTATAACACCCGCAATGGTAAGGGTAAGTTTTGTTCACTGGATGATGTGGAAGTAGTGAGGCTCATTAAGAGAATTAGAGTTTGACTCTTTGCTTTCCAATGGTGAGGGTGAGTTTGGTTTAAATAAATAAAAAAAGTGTAGGTCCTACATTTATAAATTAAAATTTTGTATGGATAATAATATAAATAATTTGATTGTTTTGATTTATTCTATTTAATTACATTTTCAGAATACTACCTCCATCCCATTTTGTTCGTCACTCCAACGAAATTTGGAAAATCCAAAACGTATTGGAAGTGAGGTGAAAAATTTGTAACTTATCCAAATTGCTCATATATTAATTGAGAATAATAGTTATTGAAATTATAAAAAATAATAAATAAATTTATTATTTAAGGGTAAAAAGGAATGACAGTTGTTGGAATTATAAATCTGACAAAGAAATTGGGACAAAGAAATTAATTAAAATGACAAATATTTTAGGACAAAGGTAATACAAAATAATAAAATAAATAACTCTAATAGTCAACACATTAATATAAAATTATTTTAAAATAGGAAACCAATGTTTCCAGCCAACAATGTTTCCATATCACAATTTTCTCAGCCAATTCAACGACGCCGTTTAGCCAATTCAATGGCTTGCTTTTCTCAGAAGTCGCGCTGGCACTCGCCGCTGCACACCCACCTTCATCTTCACTGACGCCACATCAAATACTTGCAAACCCTAATCATCCTTCTTTGGAATTTTGAATACTTGAAGTTTTCCAATCATTCATCTGCAACGAACACAATCAAGGCAGAAAGACGATGAAGATTGAAGAGGTCCAGTCCAGTACCAAGAGACAGCGTATTGCTACTCATACTCATATTAAAGGTCTTGGTCTTGATGTAAGTTTCTTCTACCTTTTTTTAGTTTCTTCATTATGCTTTTCACCACCACGTTTCGCACTTTTTCTGGTGGAATTAATTGGGATTTATGGGAGGAAAATGGCTGATTGTTGGATTGGATGATAGTTCGTTATGATTTTCACCACTTTCCGCACTTTTTCTCGTTGTTCTGCTGGAATGAACTGGGATTTCTGGTAGGAAAATGGCTCTGATTATTGGATGCTATTATGCTTTTTTTTTTCTTCTAGTTTCTTTGTTATGCTTTTCACACTTTTTCTCATGGAATGAATTGGAATTTCTTGGAGGAAAATGGGTGATTATTGGATTGGATGCTAATTCATTACGCTTTTCACCACAGTTAGGCACCTTTGCCCATGGATTGAATTGGAATTTCTGGGAGAAAAATGGGTGATTATTCGATGCTAATGTACTCTTTCTTTGGTACCATGGATGCTAGTAATATATGTCACTAGACAATAGTGCACTATACAATTGTTTTTTTTGTGTGATATTACACTATACTTTGCAACTTATTAGCTGCTCCTAAGAGTTTGTGTTCTTAATAGTATGATTGTTATTCACTCTCAATAGACTTGTAGATATCTGGAATCTATACTCGATGTGCATGTAATATATATTGTTGTACTTTGGGTGGATTCCGTGTGCAAACGATATGAGTTTTTTTTTTTTTTTTTTTTTGGGGACAATTATGCACTAACATATAGCCTAAGGTTCATTATCATATAAGAAATTTGTAAAGTGTGGTATTGTCCAAGGCCCCATTGTACAGCACATAGTTAACTAGGAACACTTCCCCGGTCGTTAGTCCCGGAACGCGGGTCGCTAATTTTTACACAAATTTAGTTTAGTTTTGACGACGGAACGCGGGTCGCAGGCGTATGTAGCGTTCTTGGTAACTATGGTACAGTATATTAGCATTCAAAATTCTTTTTATTTTCATATGAGTTGTTGGAATCTATTCTACCCTTTTAATCAATAAATAGTTATGTATTTGATTTTGGTGTGCAGGCGAATGGGAATGCGTTGCCCCTTGCTGCTGGCTTTGTGGGTCAAGCACACTCAAGAGAAGCAGCTGGGCTTGTTGTTGACATGATACGACAGAAGAAAATGGCTGGTCGAGCCTTGCTACTTGCTGGCCCTCCTGGTACTGGCAAGACTGCATTGGCCCTTGGGATTGCTCAGGAACTTGGAAGCAAGGTAATTCTTGCCATATTTCTCTATCTCCTCATACACTTCTTTTGCAAAAACACTAACATATCATTTGGGGGATGTATTGTAATGATGGTGTAATGCAATCAATTATGGTCTGAACTTAACTAACTATGTAATGGAAAAGGGATTTCCTTACCATGAGCATGTGCGTGAGAGAGAGTTTGAGAGAGAAATGAACATGCATGCGAGAGAAAATTGAAAATAATGAGAATGTTTGAGAGAGAGACATAAATGGGTGTGCTAGAGAGAGAGAGAGAGAGAGAGAGAGAGAGAGAGAGAGAGAGAGAGAGAAAGAGAGAGGACAAATGGGTGTTTGAGAGAGAAACGAAAGATGGGTGTTTGAGAGAGAGGAGGGGGTGGGGAGGAGAGTGAAGAAACAAGATGTGAGAAATATTGATGTGCAATGTTAATAGTGATTTTTTGGGTTTTGATTACGTCTTGTAATGTAATGGGGATTGTTTAGTGGAGGTCCATGTCATTTCGTTTACTTCTATTGATATTATCTCCATTTCAAGGTAGTACTAATTACATAGGTGTTTAGCAAACCAAATATGATAATGCAATTGGTTGTAACTTGGAATGCATTGCGTTTGCCGTTTCCTTTTGCCTCTAACCAATGAGCCGTTAGGTTTTATTGAGTTTTGGATTGACGTTCTAGGATGGAGGGAAGTATTGTGGCTCCTTGATTTAAATTTGACTTTCTAGGGATCTATTCTACTTGCAGGTTCCGTTTTGCCCAATGGTTGGTTCAGAAGTTTACTCATCAGAAGTCAAGAAGACTGAGGTTCTGATGGAGAACTTTAGGCGAGCTATTGGTCTCCGTATCAAGGAGAACAAGGAGGTTTATGAAGGAGAGGCAAGTCCACTTTTTCCATGTCATTTCATTCATTTCTTGTCATTCTTTTTATGCTGTTTAGATGAGCTCAGTTCATTGTTTGGATTCTATTTGGAGGGCAAGGCGTGAATTATGGAAAACAAAAAAGTATTTTCCTTGCGCTCTGCCTCTTGGGTATTTTTGGGTAGATGGATGAGGTATGGAGTAGATTAGACATAAGTAGACTTACTTTTCCAAGAAATGAATTTCATTATCTATTAGCACACATGCAATTTGATAGTTTTAATTCCAGCTACTAATGCGTTAGCAATTATATGCAGGTTACAGAGCTTTCTCCTGAAGAAACGGAGAGTGCAACAGGTGGGTACGGAAAGAGTATTAGTCATGTAATTATTGGGTTAAAGACTGTCAAAGGAACCAAACAACTGAAGTTAGATCCTACCATTTACGATTCCTTAATAAAGGAAAAGGTATAAGTGTTTATTTGTTTCTGCTTTGCTATTGTCAAATATCATCTCTTATGTGGTTATTTGTGTCTTCCCGTTTTATTGTGGTCATCTGGAACCCTAACGAGAATAAACTAAGAATCAGCTTTATTCTCTGTGACAAGGATTTTCAAGTATAGCTTAGTAAAAGTTCTGATGGCCTAGTCAAAAATATATTGATAACCTTTGTCGTTTACTAAAACATAGAGAGAATTTCTCAATCTTCCTTTCTAATTGCAGGTGGCTGTTGGAGATGTCATATATATTGAAGCGAACAGTGGTGCAGTTAAGAGAGTGGGTAGAAGTGATGCTTTTGCAACCGAATTTGACCTTGAGGCCGAGGAGTATGTCCCACTTCCAAAAGGAGAGGTGCATAAGAAGAAGGAGATAGTGCAGGTTGGTTCTAATGACTTTATATGTGTTAGGGAGCCACATTGTTGTGAGTGAATGTTTGATTGCTTTTAACTTGTTTTATTATTTGTTGTATGACATGCATGAAGATATGAATGGTTTTGGAACCCTCCATTCTCGGCCTGCCCCTAGGCTGGATTTCGGAGTATTGGTTTTGGTTTTTTATGACATGCATGATGATATGGATGGAGTGGTGGTATGTTGTGCTTTGTTGTCGCTAGCAAATTGATTCCTGATTTTCCAGGATTATTGTCTAACTGAAACTAAATAAAGCTCGTTTTCATTGTTTGACATCAACTACATAAGTCATTTTGCTTTAGTTTGTTGCAAGGGTAAAATGTTGGTCTTAATTAATCAAATAATTTTTTCTTTGGAGACCCAAGATATATGTAGCATTGCATTTGATCAGTCAAGATATAAACATTTGCTATGTGCTTTGCTCTTGAAGTAATGTTGATTACATGTTATACCTGGCTTTCTTTGTTTCGCAAATGCATTTTCAGTTGATGGTGAATTTCTATGTTTTGCACCTCAAACAATGGTGCTGGCATAGAACACTTTATGTCATATTTGACTGTAATAGATCGTCAGTTTCTGAAATTGAGGTTGATTTGGAGTCCTCCTCACTTCTGGAAATCGGGAGTTCTGATTATGTTATTTGTACATACAACTCACCCATGCACGGTTTTCCTCCTCAGGATGTAACCCTTCATGATCTAGATGCTGCAAATGCCAGGCCACAAGGTGGGCAAGATATATTGTCTCTAATGGGACAGATGATGAAGCCCAGGAAAACAGAAATCACTGATAAATTGCGGCAAGAAATAAACAAGGTGCTTGGAAACTTTTTCTATTGCATTCTTCAACATGTGTTTTTAATGAGGTCAGATGAGGGCATGTGCTTGTATTGTGATGGTTGTGCATTGTAAAAATAAGATGCTTGGTATTAATTATTGTGCATTTTGGTAGTCTATAGATATAATAGAGTCAACATATCATTTTTGCTAGCCTGCTGCGTACACATGATAGTTACCAGGAACACTACATATACCTGCGATCCCCGTTCTGGGAACAAGCGATTCCGGAGTCAAAACTAGACTAAATTTGTCCAAAAATTAGCGATCCACGTTCTGGAACGAACGACCCGGGAAGCTTTCCTAGTAACTATGGTATACATCAATGAATATGTGTTTGAACCTGGCTTTTCGACGAGTGCTCCTCGCACTCATAATTTATGAACATGTTTGCCTCCCTGCGTTACACAGCTGAAAAGTTCACTTGAGGGAAATTGTTGTTGTATCTTTTGCTTTTTTATGAGTGCACCTTGTTCTTATTATTTATTAACATGTTTTTGTCCGTGCGTCACACTCTTGAAACATTCACTTATGAAAATCCATACTTTTAATTAATTGTTGTCATTTTTTGGTCAATTATAGGCAGCTGTACTCCATACTTTTATGCAGAGTAGCAGAAAGTGAATGATTTTTAATACAGGGTCTAATCTAACTTAAGCAGCTTCTCTGCAATCCACTGTGAAGCTATGACATTTGACCCCTCCCCCCCACAAATACGTTGCTTACCCATGCCCATTGGTATCTATTTGGGTTCAGATTTCCTCATATGTATGAGCACAGTTGAAAGAACACATGTTTATGTTATGTATGCATGCCCTTAAGTTCTTCATTTCACCTTAACAGGTAGTTAATCGTTATATCGATGAGGGCATTGCTGAGCTTGTACCTGGAGTCTTATTCATTGACGAGGTACTTGATTTCTATACTGAACCTCATTTATTGCCAATACTGCCTGGAGTTCAATTTCCTGTTGTGGATTGACCCGGTATTTTTACAGGTGCATATGCTGGATATCGAGTGCTTTTCGTATTTGAATCGGGCTCTGGAGAGCTCTCTGTCTCCAATCGTGATATTCGCAACGAATAGAGGAGTGTGTGATGTGAGGTCTGAAGCTTTTATCACGCGACCCTATAAATTTGTGTGAAAATTCTGCTTTTTTTGTTGCCTTGGATATGTATGTGGTGATATATGGAGCTGATTAGCTGATCCTGGCCCAAATTAAGGAGAGTGTCGGATGGATGAAACCATTTTAGAGTTGTTAGGAAACACCAATTGACTTTTGGTCTGCATATGACGTGTGACATATGTATGTATTGCAGGGGAACTACGATGAAGAGCCCCCATGGAATACCCGTTGACTTGTTAGACAGGCTGTTGATAATTCGAACCGAAACTTATGGCCCGGCCGAGATGATTCAGGTTTCATTATTGCCTTGTGTGGCATTCTTTTTGTTAGTTTATCACACTAAAGTCAGTCACAACTTGTGTTAATTGTCACTGTTTGTACAGATTCTAGCGATTCGTGCACAGGTTGAGGAACTTGTGGTAGATGAAGAAGCCCTTGCTTATCTAGGGGAGATTGGCCAGCGGGCATCCCTCAGGTTAATCTGAATCAACTACTACTTATTTTTGTTCCGACTCTTCTCTTCTGAAATTGAACTGTCTTTTTACGTACCCCCTTCTTTTTTTTTTACTATAGGCATGCTGTTCAGTTGCTGTCACCTGCAAGCGTTATAGCAAGAATGAATGGCCGCGAAAACATTTGCAAGGTATGTGGAAATTACTTCCTTCTAACTAGTGCTGTCAAAAAATTCAGGTCGGTGAAATTCGGACAAGAAATTGATGTCCAGACCCGGTTCTTTGGTCTATGTTACACTCGGGGTCGGACCAAACTGGGTTTTTCCGGTTCGGACAAAAGTCTTCTTACTTCTAAATTCTAATTGTCTCGGGAAGATCAGCAGAACCTTGTGTTTACACTTATGCTTGTGTAACTTGTAGGCTGATATCGAGGAAGCTAATTCGCTATATTTGGATGCCAAGTCTTCAGCAAAACTTCTTCAGGAGCAGCAAGACAGATATATATCTTGATGTACTATTAGATGTGTTTGGGAAGTTAGTAAATGAAGATGGATGAGAAAGATCTTTTTCTTTTGTTTTGGGGGGGGGGGGGGGGATATCAGAAGGCAAACTATAAATCACATGTGAGGTAGTCCTCCCATATGTAGACTGCAATGTAAGGATTTGTTTGGACCATTTCTGAGAAATTCTATGCTTCATGTCATAATCTTGGCTAAATTTTGAGAACTCTTTGGCTTGTTTACTTGTAAGGCGTAGAGCGTGTACCAGATTATTCTTTGAGTGCATATGTCGACTGTTGAGACGTTTTGACAAATGGTCATTGTACATTAAAGAAAGATGGTGCCAATGGTTGAGGTATTCGACAATTGCTTAGTGTCAGTCAGTTCTGTCATGCCAATGACATGATGCTTGCTATAAAAACCATTCAAGAACTGTTCCTTCATTTGCTTACAATTATGGATGAACTCGGATGCAATGTAGAATTCCAGTCAAAATGTGTGGTTCGATTCTATGAATGCACAACTCGAAAAGATTAATGTCGTGTTACATTGTGACCCTTTGGTTGATTCTTTACAACTTACAACTCAGAAAAGTTAAACACTACTCAGATTACCATAATCTACACACCCAAACAAGCAGTGGAATTGGGTAAAGAAGGTAGAAAATAGTAGTGTTACATTGTTAACCTTTGGTTGACTGGTTGATACTACATTTGCAGAAGATAAATAATCACACCTTTTTAACTGTCCATTATCATTTGAAATTCAAATCAGTAACTGTGAAAATTGGTTATAAAAAAGGGTGAAATTATACTTTGCATTACCATAAACATAGATAAATTATCTCCAAATTTCTATCAATAAATAATTAATTAATTAATTCATCACTCAATTACTCATTACCTCCCAAAGTGCTATACTTTCAGTCTCCATACCTCCCCTTCATTTAGTTTCTCAAATTCACAAGATTTTTTGTTTATAACGTACTCCCTCCCTTTATTTTTATCTGTCACCTAGAAAATTGTGTTAAACATCTTAATCGTTAATATTTTAATTTATATAATGATTCATCATACAAAATTGGTATTTAGATTCATAATAAAAAATACTATTCAAAAATTATAATATTATATTTTTTATAAAAGTTTTATATTAAAAATTAATACTGAAAACAGTAAATGACAGATAAAAAAAGAACGGAGGTAGCATGTTGTGTTACATTTTCAATAATACATTGGTAAAGCTAATTTTCAATAATACATTGGTAAAGCTAATTTATAAGCATTGCAAAAAAGTGGACTAATCAGTGGTGGGAAGGGGAAGGAAATTTAATGGATTTATAGGATGAGTAGAATGCTATCCCGTATGAGCAAGATTTCAGAGTATTGATTTTAATTTGATATGATATGAATGGTAGACACTACTCGGAAGATGATACTTAGATAATAAAAGGATTAACAAAACAAGAGCTTCTCACTTTAGGAGAGTTACATTATAAATAGTTTTAAACTTTTAAGATATAACAACAAACACTTGTAGCGTAAATTGTAAACAGTAAAGATATCTAAGAATAACTATTTTGATTGTTGGGTTTTGTGGCCCATTGGACCCTCGATGGGGTCCAGAACGATAGAAGAATCAGCAACAATCGAAGACGTCACCAACGTCATACTGGCGCTACCAGCGCCTTCTTATGCAGAGTTGGCAATTGAAGACGCTACTCCTTGTTGTCTCCCGCTGTCGGCACCTAAACTACGGAGCCGACGTCACTAGGGGGCATTTGGACGCTACCAGGGGTCAATTGGACGCTGCCAGCGTCACGTCCCGTGGCCATGAAACACATGACGTGCCAGCGCCTGGAGGGCGCTGCCAGCGTCTCCAAGGGGAATTTCGTCCGCGGCGGATTTGTTTCAGGCGGCCTTTAGGTTATTGTATTTTAACCTAGTTTCCTTCTCTCACCATTAGTATAAATATTATACATGTATCTCCACCATAATTACGGCGCAAAGTCCCAGCGTTGGAAGCACCATCCGTGCCGAAATAGGTATCCCAGGAATAGTAGTTAGGACCAGGAGCCGTCTGCGGTGGCCCAGACAAGGGAACTTCAGAAGGATGCACGCTCGACGGTGATGATATGGAATGCTCCTGCGAACCGGCTAGCCATGAATGGTCAGGAACGTGCCACTCAACAGAAGGGGTAGGCCATACAGGACCGATTCCAGAATCGGTGCCAACTGTAAGAGGTGGATCCTCCTAGCCAAGAGTGTTGAGGTGCAGACCACTCTTGCGTACCCGCAGGCCATGAAGGACCCATTCCGGGAGCTGGAACTGACCATCCAGCAAAGTAAGAACCAGAGCCAAAAGAGGAGGCGTCGTATGGTGTAGGACGTGAGGTAGCGTCATCCGCTAGGGCCTGACCGCCAGGATACCCTACGGATGCACCTGAATCATGGTCCCTCACCACAATCTCTCAACCACGGTGAGCAGAACGCACTGAAGCTGGAGTGCGGCGAGAATGAGAAGGTCGGTTGGTAGCACTCGACTCCGAAGCATCCTCCACCCAATAGGAATGAGGTTGGGTATCACCACCATACCCAACGCTGTGATGCGGCCCCCCTTGGCCAAGTTGCTCCTCTAAGGACATTTGAACCATGTCCTCGTCCATAGGGTGACGACCTCTGCTACCGGATCCGCTACGATGAGACCCAGCAGAATGGTGACCCTCGACCATGATGCCTTTACCACGACCCTCTGGCACGACTGCTAGGGGAGGACGAGAGGACCCACCAACCTCCTCCCCAGGTCGGCCTCGGGAAGAATATTCCCCTGCCGAAGAACGACGTGGGGGCTCAGTGCGAGGGACTCCTGCAGTGGAACGTCGAGGTGGTACCCGAGGAACAGACTCTGCATCGGCCTCCATGTCAGCCTTTCTGGCGGTATTCCCGCGATACCTGCCTGAGCCAGTGAATGCTCGGTCGATGTGCTTCAACATAGTACTCCACTCTTTGGTCATTTGTCTGAAGAAAGCCCATCTTGGCTGAAAGATAATGAGAACAAAGATTATACATATATAAGCAGGCATATGGGATAAAAGGAAACAACGAGAAATGAGGGATTACTGGTTTCCGATCAAATTCTTGGAGTGCAGAGCATTGACTACTAGTTTCAACGTCCAAGAAACCGCCGATCTTTCTCCTCGCTGGTGGAGCTTCCACCTCAGCAACCCTAGCATAAGGCCCCAGCTGCAAACTTTATGGTTAGGAGTCATCCAAAAGAGCAACGAAGAGAAAGGGAGGAGATACCTACCACTCGGGGCACTAAACGACTCAAGTAGCGCTAAAATTCCTCGTCAAATTGCTCTCGTGGACGTCATGCACAAGTTGTCGAAATATTGACCGTAAATCCAATCTCCCAAGACATCCAGAGCGACGCGCCATGGCTCGAACATGTGCTCCAGAGGATCCTGGGGTATAAGGTCGGGATATCCCCCTAGGATTTGCCTCGTAGCTCTCTCCCCCAGGTACCATATGAAGCCCAAGGGTCCCTCCATCAGGATGCAGAGGCGAGTATCGTGCTCCACCTGTTGCAAAGGAGTAGGCAATCCACCCAAATCAAACTCCGCCCATGGACGCCAATTCACTTGGTCTTGTGAAAGAAAGAGAGTCATTTCAAGAATGGTGGCAAAAATAATATAAAGATGATAGGCATAAAGAAATACAGGGGTAAGGTCATCCAGCACGCGACGGATACGGTCGAGATTGCCCAACTGGAATTTCTTCCCTCGAACGCCCTCAGTAGTCCAGCGTTCAGCAGCTGGGACTGTCTTATTTTTTCTTGGAGCGAATGCCCAAGGGCAGAATATACTCATATGCCCATGACTGCATGAATATAAAGTCAAAGAAATAGCAAAAGAGTAGCAAAATTACAAAGAGAAGAGTCTCGGGTACGTACCTCGAGCACCTTCCATAAAGAAGGACCATACTGGTAGCGAGTGTGAGACTCGTGGAGGTAAGCTAGATTATCATCCAGCGACAGTCTGACACCGCGACGAAGCCAGAGGAGGAAGTTCGCATACGCAGCTTTGTCCCAATTAAACTTCCGGACCTCGTTCAAGTCCAGAAGATTCCGGAACCAGGTCAAAGTAATGTTATCTCCCCGGTTGGTGAAAAGAGTGGCAGAGATAATGTAGGCCAAGAAGATGAAGCGGCGTTGATCCCCTGGCAAGTTCTGGAAGCTGGCATCACGGATGGCCGCCTTGAAGTGTGCGTAGGCAAGGTTGGGTAGGCCCTGTCCTTGGCCTAAACGCGCTGACACTGGACCCAGCAAATCCAAGACCATTGACGGAATCTCAGCATCAAAAACTATGTCACGCCCGCCCCAAGGAAGGCCGGTGATCATAACAAAATCCGTGGGGGTAATCGTCATCTCACCCGCAGGCAAACGAAAGGAGTTGGTCGTGTCCCAAAACCTTTCCGCTATGGCACGGCCTATAACACGGAATGTACGGCCTTTCCAGGCCACCAGGCATTTCCAGAACGGCATGAGTCCTGCCGCAGTCAAAGTATTGCTAACGAAGTCCCCGGGAATCGAGTCGGCTACCTTAAGGAGATCTTTTAGGACGCCGGGAGTTTTCAAGGTATCCTCCTAGTGGCAAAACGGGAAGGTCAAAGTTAAAGTTGGGGGCTCATCTAATACATTGACCAAGGCGTATTCTTTCGTGCCTTAGTTGGACCCCAGCACCAACACTGGACTCACAGCCATGGCCCGTGCGGGTTTTGGTTCTTTAATGGGTCGCATATCCAGGCCCGGTTTCGTTTTGGTGGTCTATGGGCCAGTAAAAATTTGAACCCATTTGCATTTTTGCAAAAACTAATACTTGCTTTTCTGATGATTTTCAGATTGCCACATAAAAAAGCACCATCATTTGGTTGCCGCTAAAAGGGACCATCCATCGTCAGATTGCCACATAAAAGAGCACCACCATCGGGTTGCCGCTAAAGAGGGACCATCTGTTATCCGGTTGCCGCATAAAAGAGCACCATCATCGACAGTCGTCAAACGGGTTCCACCTAAAGGCCTCCAACGATGTCGTCAACGACAGTCGTCCAGCGGTGGTCACCTAAAGGCCTCCAACGATGTCGTCACCAACAGTCGTCCAACGGGTTCCACATAAAGGACTCTGACGATGTTAGCAACAGCAGTCGTACAAGTGGATTCCACTTAAAAGTCTCCAAACGACATTCTCAACACCAGTTGTCCAACGGTTACCATCTAAAGGTTACCGACGACCTCTTCATCAGTCGTCCAACGGTTGCCACCTAAAGGCCTCCGACGACACCATCAGCAACATCATCCGGTCGCCACATAAAAGAGCACCGCCAACATCAATACAGACATCAAGTCTACTTTGACCTTCGTCCTATTCGGACTCGATCAAAGTGGGGGCTCTCAGACACCGGGATTTTTACCGATATAATCTCGACTTGTCAAAAGTGTGAGTAAGGCATTTGGGCCGATACCAAAACGGATCATTGGTTCAATGAGCAAAGCACGCAAAACAACAAAAAGAGAGTGGCCCAGTTCCAGTGATAAAACCCGCACGGGTTTTAATCAAGAAGGCGGCCCAAAACCAGGACAGGCCCAAAGCGCGCCCCGGCCCAGGCTTCAAAACCCGCGCGGGTTATCTTTCGCCTAAAACGCGTCGTTTTTCCGTGCCTACGTCAACGATCCGTGTGTACAGATTATAAAACTCGCGCGGCTTTTATATTTAATAATCCGGCGCCAAAAGTTTGATCATTATCCCATGATATTAGCCCATGTGTGTTGACCTTGAGCCTTGACTTGATTTTGCATGGATTAGGGGGCATGATCTTAGGGGTATGTTCCTCATTTTTTCCCTCCAAACCTCACCTCCTTCAACTATAAATACCCCCCTCCATTCCATTCATTTTCACCAACTATCATCATAATGATACTCACACTCTCTTAAACTCTCTCTTATCCATTCTCTTATTATCTTCCCCTTACTCTACCAAAATCATCACTTAAATATATCCTACTATCATCCTCACATTCATTTTCCATCCATCAAGTCAAGGCAAGATCAAGATTTTCGGACGACGCATTCGGGCTCCTACATCAAAGAGGTTCGTTTTATGTTTCTTTCACCGTTGTTATTTTAATCATTTAATTTGTACTTTAAATTCCATTATATGTGCATACTTTGTAAACCAAAAAATCTCATTTTATCTTGCATGTTAAGAATATAATTTTGCGAAATCTATTAAACTTTTCCCTGCTTTATTTCATTTTAATGTCGATTTTAGTAGAGTATGTTTTCTAACAGACGAATTCGAGAATTCTTATAATTCTCGAATTCGTAACCTTACCCCCGAACTTAGAATCGGGTTTTGTAGACCGGAGTTATTTTTATTATTTTTATGGTTTGTCGGTTTCCTTAAATCGGCTGGCGACCCTTTTATTCTTTTATAATCCGTTTAATTATTTAACATTTGAATTTACACTAAAAATAATTAAAAATGACTTAACATTTCCCATTCATCACATTCAAGGCTGAAGCCGAGAAAAGTGGGCCATGAAACTGTAAAACCCGCACGGGTTTTACTCATTTTCTTCGCCCAGAGCGACGGCCCAGTCCAAGTCTGATCAAAACCCGCGCGGGTTTTGACAGCTCTTGGCGGTCCGGTTGCTTTCTTTTGGGCCTGAATTTGTTGTTTGGGCCGATTTTAAGTTATATTTAATATATTCTTGGTGTAATTTCAAGTATTCAAATAATAAAAAATGGATTTTATAAAATAAATAAAATTTCACCACCCGAAAATGAATTTCGAAAATAAAAATATCCTTATTTAAGGATTAAGCAACTTTAGTCGACTCTCGATTGTTTAAGTAGCGCATCACGGAGAAAAGTGGCTCACTTTTCCCTGGGTCCTACAAGGACACAAACCCTTCTCCTTGACAGAGGAAAGAACTTGGCTAAAGCATTCTTGATTGACTGAGGAAAAAAAATTGTAATATGCAAACAAACATGTCACAACACAAGTGTAAACATACAAACATGGAGCAATAAGTGAAGTGAACAATGTTTGAGCATTAGAACCTGGTGTTTGTCTGCCATAAATATGTACTTGTGTGTTTCTTAGTGTGACTCTAATGCAACAGCCAGTCCATTAACAAAGAACGACCACTCTTCATCATCTTCTATAGGGAATACACCATATACGAGGTGGTATTGTCCATTATTGCCATCTAAACCAATGGCAGTCATCAAAACACCTTTGTAAGGTCCCTTCAAGAAGCAAACATCCAATCCAATCAATCCCCTGCAGTTCTCCTTGAATGTTTTGATTGCAGATCCAATGCATATCTGTATCCTCTTAAAAGTGGGATTCAGAGTGGGACATCTATCTGTGAACTTAATGAAATGCTTAGACCCTGGGTTTGCCTTGGTGAATTCATTACAGACTTACAGTATTGAGGTAGTTTCCTATAGCCCTCATCATGATTACCAAACAACTCCCCTTCATCAGCCTAATAGCTCTATAGCAAGTGTAATCAAGGACTGCAACCCCAAATCTCTTAATCATAATTGCATGAACTCCCTTGGCATCCATGTTGGGGTTTTCCATGAAGTCCTTCTTTAGCTTCTTACTCACCCAAACTGCATCAGCTCAACGATGAGTTGTTTTTTCATAGCATACATGTCTCCCTTTCACATACTCAATACGCCAAGTGACATTATCTTGCATCACAGTTGCGTGTATTCTGAAACCGCACTTCTCATTTGAACATGTGTGAGTATACCTTTTCTTGTTGTTCTTCACCTTCTTCAACACTATACCTCTCTGAATTGTGTAAGTTTTCATAACATCTAAGAACTGCTCCTTGCAAGTGAACAAATCCCCAACTTTTATGTCAACTTTACCATCATCTCTACCTTCAGTCCAAACTCTACCTTCACTGTACAATTTGGCCATCTTTCCTGCAACAGTCATCTTGTGTTGTTCAAGTTCTTCATCAACCACCTCCCCCAACTGTTGTCTTTTCTCTACCTTCACATCACCATCAACTTCTACATCTGATTCTTCATTTAAGTCGACTTGTGAACATCCTCACTGTCACTGTCACTTTCTTCTTCTTCTTCTTCTTCTTCTTCTTCTTCTTCTTCTTCTGATGGAATTAAATCCTCATCAGCATTGTCATCTTCATCCTCTGGTTGCCCTATCTCATCAGATCCATCTAAGGCAGTGACATCCTCCTCAAAGAACACATCAATTTCAGGTAAATCTGGCCTTGCAATATCTTGCACTTCCATAGCATCTAGACCCCCAAACTGTTTGGATATAATTTCCAGCATATCAGGATCAATCTACGTTGTTTTCTTACCTTTTAGAGTCTTCTTTTTGGAAGGTGTTGATTGGGTTGAAGGTATGTCTTCCTCAGCTGCCTGTGTAGGTGAACCAGCTGAGGTAGATCTAGTCACTGGCCTCCTTGGGGTTCCAGCTTCTGAAGATGGGTTTGATGTGGTTGATCGAGCTGGGGGAGATACATCTCTAGCTTCTGCAGAACATGTCACTGATCTGCCACATATTCCCTTTATTGAAGTTTTAGCTGGGGAGCTAATAGTGGAGGGTGCAACTTTGGTTGACGAAGCAGGACCACATTTATTGACTTCCTTCAAGTTTTTGTTGTTGTTGCTTCCATGATTAATGTTCACATTTGGGCAACTAGTTGCGGCTAACACTTGAGGCCCACCAACTGCTTGTCTAGGCCCACCAATTGCTTGTCTAGGCCCACCAACTGCTTGGGCTGCCTTTGCCTCTCTATGTAAACTCCTTCTCACAGGTAACTTGGGTGGCCTAGCTACTACCAAATCTCTGCCCCTTGCTTGCAGATGACTGCTTAGAGGATGTTGGTTTGGGGTTCAGATTTTGGCTACCAACTTGACTATGCTGAGTATCAACAGGGGTATGTATCAATTCATCAGCCCATGCATTTGCTTGATTGAGTGACATTTCCACCATGATTTCCTCAGGTGTTGCCACATCAATGTTTTCCACAGTATGCTGAAGCTTCCCCTTACCAGTGAACTCAACCAATTCCATAGGAAAGGTCTTCCCTTGCTCCAAACTTGACCATGCCTCCACAAACTTATTCCAGTCATTGTCACTTATCAAAGGAAGCTTCTTGTTCTCATTCCCAGGTAGATACCAATTTAACCCAACATACTTGGAAACTTCTCCATATCTTGTATAAACCTCTGCCTTATGTCAACGGAAAGCTGTTTCTGATTGTATGTGCATAAGTCCTTCTCTGGGATGTAAAATTGTTTAGTGTGGAATTTGACGATGAATGACTTCATTGTGTCACCCTACACATCACATTAAGAACTTGAAAAATGAGTAAGCAACTATTCTTCTGCAAAACTTAAACACTAAAAAGATCACATCTTGCGTTTTAACCAAATATACACTCCATTCCATTTATTTGTCAAATTTAATTTCAAACAACCCTAAACAATAAAAGTTTAGATGAACAACAACTACTACTCAACATTCTTCACAAATTTCGATCACAAACCACAACCTAAAACCCTAATTTCACTATAATTACACGAAAAATAACTTACCATTTTTGCTTTCTGTTTCGACGATGCAGCTGCACACCCGACAATCACGAAGACACTATTCGGACATCCAAGAGCCGCCGCCGGACTAGAATCATCACCTCATACACTTGTTTCTCACTGACTGGCTTCCTTCTCCACATTCAATTGAATAGGGTTGTGTTTGGTGTTTTGGTAGTTGGAATTGAAGAAGGCAATGGGATAGCAGCAGCAGGCAATATGTTTTTTGAGCGGGGAAGAATAAGGGCAGCTTAGTATTTTCACATACGTTGTCAAGGGTTTTTATGCCTTTTTATGTTTTCCGGCAAATAATGGCCGGAAAGTCACCTGTTAGCCAATTGTTTAACAACTTCATTTCCTTTGAGTGTGTTAAAAAAAATGTTGTCCCAAACTGGTCATTTATTAGAAATGTGTGACATCTCCCAACAATTTTTTGTGTGGTGGGTGTGGTAGATTAAAAGAGAGATTGTGAAAAGTAAAGGAGAAAAGTGAGGAGAGAGAAAAAATGAAAAGATATATTGATGATCATTGTGGTGAGGCGTGGTGAAGTGTGGTGGAAAATTAAAGAATGCGATGCGGTGTGGCCGCACCGCAACCTACCGCATAAAAAAACGAGACCTGAGAACATATACTCCCTCCGTTCCATATTAATTGTCATTTTGTTGACTATCACGGTCTCCAATGTCATTCTTTGATTGATAATTTCTTACATAATATTTTATTAACAATTGCAATATTATATTTTTATGATAGTATTTTTCGTAACAAATCTAATGATAGTAATTTTATATAACAAGTCATTGTATATATTGAAAAATTTATGGTCAAAATTCTGTAAATTTGACTACACAATTTCCAAAGACAACAGTTAATATGGAAATGAGGGAGTAATAAATTGCACATGCAACATAATAATGACTCTATTTGAAGCACATATTCTAGGAACATGTAATAAATTACACTGATAAATTTGAAACAACATTTGAGTGTAAGAGTAGTAGCAGCGTGGAACTAAAAGGATGGAATTCTGACAATGTTCCAATAAAACGCATACAAGCAGGAACGTAAAATGTAAAGAATGGAGGTGAGGATCTCTGCTCCGTTCTATCACACAAGCCACTTTTTAACAAATTTTAAAACTAAAAAATAAAAAGAAAAAGTTGATAGCACATATATTAGTTAATATGTGGGCCCATATTGAATATTTTAAAATAAAATGGTGGAATGAGTTCTTATAGTTGCAGAGAAAATGAAATGAAATTTCAAAAAATAGGAATTTTATATGATGTGGAAGGGTGGACCCGTACTAAAATTCCAATATTTTGGAACAAGCATTGTATAGTGGACTGTCATTCCACCCCCAAGGTATAGTGATATACCTACTCAAAATCCCCAATTCCAGTATGCAGAAAATCAGAGCATTCAGAAAGAAAGAAAAAAGAAAAGAAAAAGAGGGAGAAGGCGATGGGTTTTGTTGCTGGGATAAACCCCACTACTTGCTTCTGTACTAATCCCAGAATTCCCGCTCTTTCTCTCTCTACATTTCCACCATTTCGGTCCCTTTCATCTTCTTCCAATCATCGACGAATTCAAGGCAAACTCTCTCAATCTCTTACCGAATGCTAATGATGGTTGGATTGTGATGTGATTATTTCGGAATTTTGACTCAGCAGGGAATGTAATTCATGTAAGAGGGAAGAAAAGATGTGATGGGTCGAAATTCAGTTGTTCTGCGAAGTCCGCAGGGGTTAATGAGGTGTACATCTCGTTGCTTGTTTACATGCGCATGTTTCTAGTTTTATGGTGAATTTTAGGGTTTTTTTTTCAAGATAATGATGAATTTGTTGCAGGGGGAAGTGATTGTGAAGGAGAGAAGCGTCTCGGTGATTCTTCTTGCTGGTGGCACGGGCAAGAGAATGGGTGTATGTCTTGTGATCTTTCATCTTGTTTTTGTTTTTGTTTTTGATGTTGTTGTTGTTGCTTTTGTTGTTGTTCTTGTTGCTGTTGTTGTTGTTGTTGATTTTGTTGATGCTGCTGTTGCTGTTGATGTTGTTGTGATTTGACATTGGCAGTTTTCTTCAAATTATTCCCATGGTCGTGTTGTTGTTGTTGTTGTTGTTGCTGTTGCTGCTGTTGTTGTTGTGATTTGACATCGGCGGTTTTCTGCAAATTATTCCCATGCTCATGTTGTGTTGTTGTCGTCGTCATCATCATTGTTGTTGTGATTTGACACTGGCGGTTTTCTGCAAATAATTCCTATGGTGGACTTACGTAGGTCCACCATGTGCATCGAAATAGGTCAAGTTTTTACGTGATGAATTTGGGTAAAAAATTAATAAATTTGAAAATTATGGATCGATTTTGCAATAATGTTGATAAATTTATGATGAATTTTATAATAAATATTGATGAATTTCATTGGCTTTTGAAAACACTGTCTAAAATGCTAAATCTTGCTTGAAACACTGGTCTAGAAACTAGCTTACTAAACACTAGAATTTGATTGATTAGTATCTTGGTTTGCTCAAAAGGCCGCCTTATACTGCTTTGAATGTTGGTGCCAAACAAACATTATTTGTGCTACTTCAATTATTATTTTATCCTTAGATATTTGTATTGCTGTTGAAGGCCTACTATATATCCATTTTCCTGTTCTATTGGAATCTTTGTGCTGTGTTTGTGCTGCTTGGTCTCATGTTGAATTTCTTGTTTTTTTTTTGTTTGGTTTTTTTTTGTTTTGTATTTAGAATCTTGCATTTCTATCTTCTTTATCACCTACCATTTTTATTAGGTGACAGCTTTACTGTGTCTATGCAAACAGGCAAGCATGCCGAAGCAGTACCTTCCACTTCTAAACCAACCAATTGCACTGTATAGGTATCTCACAACGCCCATGAGAAATTTCTAAGTAAGCAAGGTAGCACTTATGGTCTTTATATGGAAATGCAGAGCAATCATGTTAAATTCAACATCACAATGTGAAGTTGGTTACTTCTGGTCTTTGATTTTGTCTCTTGAGCAAAATTTTATACACTGGGTCAAGATATGAATGACGTGGAGATTCTCAATTAATAGAAATGAATAGTGCCTTTATATTATGGCTTTTGAGGAGTCCAAATTGTGCTTGTATTTCATATGCTTGTGCTGTGCTACTTCAGTATTGTTATGGATGCTACAACTATAATTTCTTGCAGAAGTGCGGTTTAGTGTTTCAATGTGCTAATGGACATAATTCCTGTAGCATGTGAACTGGATTATATATTTTTTATTTTGGATGTGGCTATTTTGAGGTTTAGGTCACCATATTACTTTGATACCAATGTCATTATGTTGGATGTGGCTTCTTTTTTTTTTTGTGTGTGTGTGTGGGGTGGGGGGGGGGGGGGATGACAGAAAGTAGAGAGCAATGGAGGATGCAAGCCTCAAATCCCTTAAAACCTCATGCCTTCTTCTCCTGGCTGAAAGGATGAAGGTGAAGGCTGTAGAGATTTTGAGGCCATAGCATCTATGCCGCATTCTGTTCATTTTGGTACTTGCATAATGGAATATAGCACCTAATAATCACACAAAGGCTTAATTTCTGCAAAAACCTCCCTTTGGACCTTGCTAATCTGCCATTTGCTGTTCTCATGCTCTGCTTCAGTAAATCTTTTAGTCACTATATCATCTCTAGTTCATGTATGCTTGGGCTTCATATCCTTGGATAACTTTGTGCGTCTTTCATGCAGTTTATACACTTTTTCTCAAATGAGTGAAGTAAAAGAAATTGTAGTAGTTTGTGATCCATCCTATAGGGACATTTTTGAAGGTATGTCGGATTTCTGTTCTTTTTCTTGGTCCAGGTTAGGATAGTAGATAACTGAATGTAGTTTGTTTTTCCCTTCTACAGACACCAGGGAAAAAATAAATGTAGTTCTTAAATTTTCAGAGCCTGGGAAAGAAAGACAAGACTCAGTCTACAGTGGACTTCAGGTGCTAAATATACTGACTATAATAACACATTTGCTAAGTTGGTAGCCTATTCTTTGTAAAAATAAAATAAAAATAATGCATTTGCCGAGTATTTGATTATATGAGACTTAAGCTTCTTGTGCTCTCTCTGTCAACTAAATCATTTTAGTTCGAGATTACATTGTTGGGAGATGCTGAGAGACTTAAGAAGATAATGATACAGACAAGATCCAGAGCAAATCTTATATCTATATGTTTCTCTTGAAGGATCCAAAATGTAGGCACTGGGCAGCGTTCTCCTCATATCTTTGCGTAGTTGGGTTAAAACTTTTTGTAAGAAAAGCATTGGAGTAAGGCAAGGAAATGAAGGAATAAGATTACAATAGGACATTGCAAGCAAACAAACAAAGCTAATTATTATTAATTAGTATACAAGTTAATTGAACAGTCCAGTTTGAACATCCAAGTCTTTTTCTATATTAGTCTTGTGGTGGTTGATAAGCTCAGTTGTTTGTCCATTGTTTCTAACAATTGGACACATGTGGGGAGTGTGTGTTTGGGTTTTGGAGGTGGATTAAGAAATTGATGTTCACTTTCTTCACTAGTCTATGTGGCCTTTTGTGTTGCTGATTGAATTGTGATAAAAATATCCTTATTGGTAGTAATTTGAGTTTGTAATGTTTTTATCCTATTAATGCTACTGCTTTTGTCTAGGCCATTGATTCTACTTCAGAACTTGTTTGCATCCATGACTCTGCTCGACCTTTGGTGTTGTCTCAAGATGTAGAAAAGGTTTGTCGCTTTTTTTTGGGTTATTCACAATGGCATGTACTCCCTTCGTCCCAAATAAATTATCCTAGTTTGACTAATAAGGTCAAAGTTTTTAAATATTGACCATTAATTTTTCAAATTATATATTGTGTCATTGTACATGACTAGGAGTGTAAACGAGCCAAGCCCCCCAGGCTCGGTTCGAGAAAGCTCGGTTCAGGCTCGGCTCGAAGCTCACCTAGCTTTCAAAGTCAAAGCTCGGGCTTGGGCTCAGTTTGAAAATCTAGGCTCAGGCTCGGCTTAGTTGTTTTTATTTTTTAATTTAAACTCCAAATTAAAATAAAAAATCAAATAAATTTCTAATATTTATTAAACTTAACTAGAAAATGACTTCTTTTACAATAAAGGTATAATCAAGTAAAGTTTAATCATTAACACTTGAAATTACAAAACTTAACTAAAAAAAACTAAAGAAAAACAACAAATTTAACTCTAATATTAAATTTTAAACATTCAAATTTATATATATTTACCAATATTTATAGATCATCACCTACTTCCTACTGAAACTACTTAAGCGAGCATAACCGAGCCGAGCCTTAGCCTGAGCTGAGCTTTGGTCAAGCCAAGCTCGAGCCGAGCTCTGAACGAGTCGAACTTGAGCAGCTTGCAAGCCGACTCGGTTCAATTATAGCCCTATACATGATCACTATCAGATTTGTAATGAAAAATATTTTTACTTAAACGTTATATTACATGTTTTGCTAGGATAAAAAGTGAAAAGTTAATAGTCAAAATCTTACCTTGAAGACTGTGAAAAAGTAAAAGGGACAAATTATTTGGGACGGAGGGAGTATCTTATAAACTATTAATTTCAGTGCCACATATTTGGGGGGGGGGGGGTTAATCCCTGTGTCCGGAGGTTTGCAGCTATAATTTGGGCTATTGGGCATTTGAATTCTGTAACTGAGTTTTGAATTTCTGATTTTAGGTACTTAAAGATGGTTGGCTTAATGGAGCAGCTGTACTGGGCGTGCCAGTTAAAGCTACAATCAAGGAGGTAAATTGTTAATTCAGTGATTACTTTGCTGAGGGATATTTAAGGGTGCTTAGCTTTAAGTAACATAGCCTACGTGGCTTACATCCAAGGATCAAATTGTAGTTTGGGTAGCATACTAGCATCATGAAAAACTCACGCAAATGCAGCAATTGTGCTTCTTATTGTGGCTGTCATGGAGTGAAAATCTGTTCCCCCAGCTTCCAAACCTTTCTGTTGCCAACATTTCATCACAAAGCAATCAATCCATTGCATGTTGAATTTTTTTTTTTTTTTTTTTTTTTTGGTTGGATAAAACTAGAAAGGCATGAGGGGAGGGGTTCTGGTAATGCGTGTTCACATTCATACACTTTATCGAAGCCTGGTTAAGACTTCTTCTGACCAAATCTGAGGACTTGGATCATACGGTGAGGGAATGCTAATATATTTTTCGGGGACATTTACTTCCCTAAGCAACAAAGAAAATGAGAGACGGGGGGGGGGGGGGGGGGATAAAGGGGAAGGAAGGGATAGTTTAAACACAGTTAACAAAAGTGACCAAATGCTCCCGGGAACTTTACCTCCGCCTGCCACATCATCACCAAACTGAGTCCAGTACCACATAACTCGGATTTGGTACAAAAATGAAAAATAGGCGCATAGCTCTGGTACACTGCTAGCCAAGAGTGAATGTCAGTGTATTTGTGTCCCTTGTCTCCTTTCCATTCAACTGCTTTAACCCTCAATGCATTCTGCTGACGTAGAGTCCTACATAGTTTCGGAAGGCATTGCATTTAGGTAGCATTTATGCTGAAGCAGATTAGTGTGTGGTCTTATTGGTCTCTGGTGCTTTATTTTTATCTCTTCTCGGACTTGTGTTATTTCAAGCTTTTCAGCATTAAGACAATTTTTTTCCCTAACAGATAACTGTAAATGCTCCGTATGGTATGTTGGAAACAAGGAAATCAGTCACCCCAAGCCTTTTTCCTGCTTTTCACTATTGTGACTTCAAGTGTGACAGAAATGAGAGTACTAGTAGGTGAAAGTAATGTGTTATTTCTTTTTATGCTCCGCAGGCCAATGCAGATAAGTTTGTCGTGAAAACTTTGGACAGGAAAACTCTTTGGGAAATGCAGACCCCACAGGTTGGTTGCATGAACATTGACTACAACCAAACTAACATAATTTCTGTTAATATTAATACATGAGATATATTTGATTTCACGTTTCATCCCAGGAGATGTTACAAGGTACCTAAATTGGACAAATGGGAATTAATTTAGCTGTTTACAATGTGTAACTAAGTAATATAATCACTACTTTATCACCAGAAAGGAGGAAAAGGGAAACTTTTTTGTGGATTTGAAAATCGATTTGTTTGATTTGATTTTTAAAAAGAAAACGCTGTTTTTTTTTTTAACAAAAAATGTAACTATATCTACCTCAAATAAAAGCTTTTTTTTGGATTCTTCAGTATCTGTGTGAATTCAGTCATAATGTATTTGATGCAAACATGTGCCTAAGCTAACAAAGCTTATTATAGATACCCTCTAAATATTCCACAGTATTGCTTAGTGTTGCTTCTATTTTATTTTGGATGGTTGAGAAGGTGATGTGTCCTGTATTCTTGATTTGATTAAATCGCTCCTCTTTATCTGAAAATCGTCAACCTTCAGGTTATCAGGCCAGCATTGCTCAAGGAAGGTTTTGATGTCGTTAATAGGTAATATTCCTTGGTGAACTTCATTAGGAATTTGTTTTATGATGCATAATATTTGGAATCACGTATTCCTAGAGTTCTGGTTTTGAACTTTCCAATCCCCCCCCCCCCCTGCTAAGCTGTTTCGTAACTAATAGGATGATGGCTTAAGCCTGTTGCAAATCATAGGCCTGATGGATCGTCGGGATGGATCCTAGTGTGCTAGTTACTCTAATCTAGTTACCCAATTTAAATCACTGAAGGCAAAATGCTACAGCTGAAATGTCAATGTCTGTCATGGTCTTGATGTATTTCACTAATGTCAATGCTGCATAAGTTAGATTTTGGAAAAGTGAATTCCGCCACTCCATTGTGTTAGGATCAAATTTAGATTTTAAACCTCTTGTTAGGATTAAATCCATACTGAATGGATCTAATATTGTAGTGGAAGCAAACATGAGAATTAATTAGGGATGTAGGTATTGAGAAAACAAACAAGAAAAATATAGAGGTGAAGACAAGAGTTGTATGTGGAAACCCAATACGGGGGCAAAAACTCGGGAAGCAAGATCAAGTCCACTATAATAGGATAGATTACAAAGGGTATCCCAAACGGCCGATAACGCAACATGAATATATTAACTAGCCCTCTGTAGTAGTAGGCACTAGGCAGGGTTCTGAACACAACAAACACACAACCACAAGATACAAAAGAAATATGATATAGGAATAGTGTAGGGAGACATTTTGCTGTAATCTGAATCTGAAAAACAGTCCATTAGTTACTATTTGAATTCCACAGAAATTGGATGTAACCCTTCCAGTATTGTAATGTGCCTTGTGGAAGATAGCTTTTGTCTGGGGACCTTTTTTTATGCAATGAGGATCCATGGATGCCATACTTGACAGTTACTTTTTTTTCCGTTCAGCAAAGGACTAGAGGTAACAGATGATGTATCCATTGTTGAACATCTCAAACATCCAGTGTACATCACAGAGGGTTCTTATACCAACATCAAGGTATCAAGAACTGCTGCGTCCCCCTCTTTTGTGATTCGTGTTGATTTTATCGGACATCGATTGATTGGTCGATCATCTGCTATACAAGGAGTATGTGTTAATTCATCCCCAAATTTTATTTTGCAGATAACTACCCCTGATGATCTGTTAGTTGCTGAGAGAATATTGAACCCAAGCTGATGCCTTTAAGCAGGTATCCTTCTCACTCTTTGATCTTCTATTTAAATTACCAATATTGGAACAAGTGCACGGTAGATTTTGGGAAACTTGTGTGTAAATTCCATTTATGAGCAATGAAAATAGTGTACATCTGCTAGTAATTCATGCTGTTACCCTAGTCGTGCTTTGGGATCACGAAAGCATTGACTGACAGTTCAGGAGATAGTATCCATTTAAAATGCTTATATTGTTTCTAACTTGCAAGTTTGGGGGTTCAAATTATTGGTAACTGAAAAATAATCCTTCTTGAAGTGTATTACCTTCACAATTCCATTAATTTGTGTTTGGTTCACTCATGATCCAATGATGCATAATGAGACCAAGGAACAATCTCATTACACAAAATCTAAGGATCTTTAAAAGTGAAGATAAGAATCCTCTATCTCAAAGTTCCAAAGAATCAAAAATGGCATAGAAATGGATGAAAAAGGATGGAAAGAACTATGAAAGATGGTTACCAAATAGATGGAAACAATGAACAAATGAATGATGAATGAACGAGTGAACGAATGGACGAATGTTGAATGATGAATGATGATGACGAATGAATGCTTGGACGTGAATGATGAAGAACTCACGTTTCTTGATGAATGCTTGATGAATTCTTGTTGAATTCTTGATGAAGCACTCGAAAATGGATGATAATGGACGATTGGTAGATGGATAGTTGATGGCTTTTGAAGATTCTTTGAAGGATCTGATTCACCACCTCGAATACTCGATTCCTTCCTTTCACCACTAAGGATGCCAACCTTAGCTAGAAGAAGGGATATTTGAATCCCAAAAGAGAGGCGAAAACACCTAGCACAAATGCTAGAGAGAACACATCATGTGTTTGAAAAATTCAATGTGAATGACTTGAATGAATTGAATGAATTACAAGCACCTAGGAGGGGGTATTTATAGCTACAACCCACCCCTTAGGCGTCACCTAGCTTCAAGAAAAGACCCTTAAGGGCTTACATCATTCATCCTAATGCTTACATCATAAAGAAAACAATATACTAAACTATATTACAAATATGAATAACTCCTTGGATTCTCATCCAAATTCAAAGATTCTTGAACCATATGAAAGCTCTTGGAATGTAGAATAATCCCTTCTAGGATGACTTCTATGATAGCTTCATGGTCCTTGAATTAAGGAGCAAAAGTATACGTCCGCATGAGTTGATCCCTTCCAAGTAGAGAGATAAAAGAGAGACTTGAACTCTTCTACCTTCTAGGTGAGTATTAGATGTCTCCAAGGTTGACCTTGATGCATAAGGCCATCAATTATGCATCATACACCCCCGGTTGAAAAAGTTTGTCCTCAAACTTGGAAAACCAACCCTTACTTGCCTTCTTTACAAAAACTTTCTTCTTGAAAGCTTTGAAGTCATCGTAGATCCCTTTGATGAACTTCTTAAAATTTCTTTCTCGCACGCCATAACACTTGAACTTGCATTTCTCCACCGTGAACGTGGGCTGTTCACGTTGCTTCTCATTTATTCTTACCACTTTACCCTTGTCATTTAGTATGAAACAATGTACCTTGATGACTTGGGCTATTTCCTCCTTTCGAATTCTTGGCCTTTTAACCAAGTGATCCAAGTAGATAGCTCTTGGATGCTCATGGAAGATATGCTTCATAGGAAGATTCAAAAGGTGGTGGATTCTTGGATCCGTTTCTTTCTTCTCCAAATGTGTAAGAATAGGATCCTTATACTCTTCATGCCCTCGATTCTCCATCTTCATGATTGACACAATATGACGTTTCTCCTCCTTTTGCCGAGATGGTGGATCAAGAGGTGCCAAAGTGATCCTCTTTTGGTTGATGGTGAGAGTGTAAGTGTTGGCCCTCCCATCATGTATGACATGTCTATCATATAACCATGGTCTTCCCAACAAAACATGACAAGTATCCATGGGAACTATATCACACCATAATGAATCTTGATAATTCTTTCCAATTGAAAGACTCACCAAAACTCGTTGATCCACACGGATGCCTCGCCCAAGGCTTAGCCATTGTATTGTGTAGGGTGTGGGATGTGGGCTAATCTCCATTTGCAACTTCTTGACCATTGTTGTAGAGGCGGCATTGGTGCAACTTCCTCCATCTATGATCAAGGAGCATACTCTCCTTGGATGGTACAACGAGCGAAATATTGCTTCTCTTTGTAGTTGATCTTTTGCACATTTGTGATATTCAAGGCCCTTTCTACCACAAGTAGTTCTCCTTCATCCGCCCTTCCACATATTATTCTACTACATCTTCCTCTTCTTTGGCGCCAACCCCAACTTCCTCTTCTTTCTCATACTCCGGCTCTACATATAAAGCACTTTGGTATTCCACCAAAGACACTACTCGCTTGTTTGGACACTCCGAAGCATAATGTCCCAACCCTTGGCATCGAAACACCTTCTTGATGCTATGGGTTTGGTCACTGGTCGTGAGGTTTAGGGATGGTTGGGGGGTGATTTTGTGGAGTTTTTGTGGGAATGTGTTTCGTGGATGGTGGAGGGTTTGGATGGGACGTAGGGTGGGGCGTTTTTTGTGGAGTTTGGTATCGGCTTGTGACTTCTTTCCCCTTATTTCTCCTTTGTTTTTCAACTTTAAGGGACAAGGAGCTCAATTCATCGAAAGTTTTGTCTGGTTGTAATTCCACATCGTGCCTAATCACATCATTAAGACAAAATAGATAACTTAAGAAAGTTTTTGGCTCGTCCTCCTTTAGATAACACCTTCTAAGTAGATGCTCAAATTACTTTGTGTACTCCTCCACGCTTCTTCCTCCTTGAACCAATCTTTGCGATTTGTAGTAGTTGTCACGTAGGTAGCTAGATGGTAGGAACTTTTCTTGAGCTTTCTTTTCATCTTATCCCACGACGCACCTTATCTTTCCCCTTTGCTTGCACGCTTCTTTGCAAGTTTGTCCACCAAATGCTTGCATGCTTTCGTAGCTTTAGGGCAACATACTTGACCTTCTTATCATCTTCCACATCTTTGAGATCAAAGACCCTTTCCACGGTTTGTATCCAATCCAAATAAACTTCCGGATCAAGATCACCAACAAATTCGGGAATCTCCACTTTGAAGTCGAACCTTTCCTCCTTTGGACGTCCATGCCTCCTTCTTGGAACGTCCTCTTCTCCTTCTCCACTTGATGATTTACTTGATACTTCCTCAAGATTCTCCCTATCTTGAAGGCGCATGTAGTATGCTACTTGCTTGTTGAGATACTTGATTCTTTGTTTCATCTTCTCAACATTTTCTGGGGACGATGGAGAGGACTTTGTAGGAGAGCTTGCACTCGCCATTGGAACCTATCTTGATTCACAAAGATCACAAGAAACTCATGGAAGGAAGGTTAGCACGGATGGGACGTGGGTATGGGACGGATTTGGGTAGGTTTGTGTTTGGTTTTTGGGTTCTTTGTGGAGCTTGGGGTTCTTTATGAGTTCTTGATGGGTTCTTGATGAGTTCTTGGAAGAACTATCAAGGGGGACGTGTGATGTAGAGATGAATGAAATTTTGTGATGGGAAACGTATGATGGGAAACGTCTGGGAGAGAAAAGATTGTAAAAGATTGTTTCAAGAACTAAGAGATTCAAACTCCTTAGCTCTGATACCAAATTTGATGCATAATGAGACCAAGGAACAATCTCATTACACAAAATCTAAGGATCTTTAAAAACGAAGATAAGAATCCTCTATCTCAAAGTTCCAAAGAATCAAAAATGGCATAGAAATGGATGAAAAAGGATGGAAAGAACTATGAAAGATGGTTACCAAATAGATGGAAACAATGAACAAACGAATGATGAATGAATGAGTGAACGAATGGACGAATGTTGAATGATGAATGATGATGACGAATGAATGCTTGGACGTGAATGTTGAAGAACTCACGTTTCTTGATGAATGCTTGATGAATTCTTGTTGAATTCTTGATGAAGCACTCGAAAATGGATGATAATGGACGATTGGTAGATGGATAGTTGATGGCTTTTGAAGATTCTTTGAAGGATACAGATTCACCACCTCCAAGAATACTCCAATTCCTTCCTTTCACCACTAAGGATGTCAACCTTAGCTAGAAGAAGGGGATATTTCGAATCCCACAAAAGAGAGACGAAAACACCTAGCACAAATGCTAGAGAGAACACATCATGTGTTTGAAAAATTCAATGTGAATGACTTGAATGAATTGAATGAATTACAAGCACCTAGGAGGGGTATTTATAGCTACAACCCACCCCTTAGGCGTCACCTAGCTTCAAGAAAAGACCCCTTAAGGGCTTACATCATTCATCCTAATGCTTACATCATAAAGAAAACAATATACTAAACTATATTACAAATATGAATAACTCCTTGGATTCTCATCCAAATTCAAAGATTCTTGAACCATATGAAAGCTCTTGGAATGTAGAATAATCCCTTCTAGGATGACTTCTATGATAGCTTCATGGTCCTTGAATTAAGGAGCAAAAGTATACGTCCGCATGAGTTGATCCCTTCCAAGTAGAGAGATAAAAGAGAGACTTGAACTCTTCTACCTTCTAGGTGAGTATTAGATGTCTCCAAGGTTGACCTTGATGCATAAGGCCATCAATTATGCATCATCCAATGTACTCCTAACCTAATCTGAAATCATTTATGTAAAACTCTTTTTGTCGAAAGTAATGCCTACCGATCACGGAGGTTATACATTGGCTTCCACCATTGTAAAGTTGGGTAAATATGCTTTCAGTGTACTTCACTTTTATAGAACATTCACTATTTTCCATACGCAATTGATGCATTGTTATCAAAATGGAATTTCGACGAAGTGCATCCCTGCCGTAGTTCATTGCTTGCTGTCTGGCTTGGCATTTGGGTCAAACATGTTCTATGCAGTAAATTTGTGTGCAGAAGGGCCAGGCAGCATAGGAACTGACTTTGCTGTGCGTATATCTGACAATGATATATATATATATATAATATATATATATATCATTGTCGTTGAGGATATCGAATATGAATGTGCTTGTGAATTAGAGGGTATTGAGTGGTTGCAGTGGCTAATTCTTGTTTTGTTCCAATACAGTATCAGGTCAACAAAGGTTAACATCAGCAACTTCAAATGATTACAACCACTTGTCATTCTCAGTTCGATTTTGCTTAAGATTATTGTCAAGCTGCTGAGTTTGGCTATTTGTTTTTATGTAATATCATTGTCATTGAGGACTGATTTTGCTTAAGATCTCGCCAAAATCCTCCATAATGGGTCATCAAATGAGGATGACACCAATGTACGACTGGAATTTAACCTCGACGGTTACTGAGTAGATGGGTGTCCTGAATAATGCCCATCAGGACATCAACCTAGCAGCTAGACCTATCAATATTTGACTCAACCCGACATGAAAATTGACTTGAACCGGTACTTGTGGGTTTCGTTAATGTATTGTTGTCTTTGCCAAAAGAAAAAGGATATGTAAACCTGCAAGTACTGGTTGGGTACAGATGAAAATAAGGGGCATGATGATGATGATGATGATGATGATAGTAGACTAATTCCTCCTGTTTTGTGTTGCTGTTTGGTTACCCTAATCAAGTGTTGACCATATCATGTTCTTTGATTGATTAGAGTCATGTTCTTTCCTGACTTAAACTAATCACAATCCACTTTACCTACCCTTATTCAATTTTGCTTTTTATACCTAAATCTATTTTAACCTACCTAGACTTTACTACTTTTTTTAACAAAAAAAAAACACTATTTACTATCTGTTTTTGCCCAAACCTGTTCATATATATTCAATTTTGTTTTATCCAACTTTTACATATCCACTAAAATATTTGAATAAGTGTCTTAGCTTTTTTATCATTAATTTTTACTGCTGCACAAAGCACAGCAAACCTTAAATTTCAGACAATTTTGTTTGAATTTGAAGGTCTCTTCTCACCAAAAACACCCTTGAAGCTCCTAGTCCCAGCCAAGGGAAAACGTAAATTCAAAAAATTGAAAAAGAAAGAAAAAGAGGAAGAAGATATATTTGTTGCATTCATGATCATATGATTTCCCCCGATAATCAGGTTGACGATCATACAACACTTTGCTCGTCTTTTAAGGTGAAAATGATCATCGAAGATATGAAGCATGAACCTCTCACCTCACCGCATTATTGCAGCAAAAAACACTGGCAACCCCCCCCCCCCCCCCAAAAAAAAAAAAAAAACAAAGACCTAAATGAGAAAGTAAGACATAAGGTGAATATATGAACAAATACATAATTGGAAAAAAAAAATGAATTGGCCTGAAAGAGTAGTTATCTTTCTCCTCTGGTCCGACTTGGCTTCCTACGCTCACCGAAACAGGGGAAATGCCCGCTTTTTTTGCCAGATATCTTGCTAGGTCGAACCGGCTTCCCTTGCTTAACCTATTGACATGGGAAAAAAAAAATACTCCATAAAGTTGACAATCCATGCAAATTAATGCCAACCCCATCCCCAATTCAAAAGATCAAAAAAATGTAATTGAAAAACGACCATTTATGTAGCAAACCAAAACCAATACTCCGAAATCCTATCCAAGGACCATACCATATGTAATAGCGGTGACATATATTTTGTATATATATAGCAGAAGTGAAAATATTCAAAAGTATGTGATCTACCTTGACCTTTCTGCGGTGGCGGGTATTCCAACATAGAAACATGTTACAGCCAGCATTCCCAGGTCCAGACTCGTATCCCCTGTAGTACAAGTCACAATGCACATCTTAACAGTAAGAAAAGTGAGAAAATTATGGTTACCATAGTAAAGTGTGGTATGGTATAGTAATATGTGATGGTTTGTAGTTAGTGTGGTCGGTGCTATGTAAAAACATTTTAGGTAACTTTTGGTAAAACATGGTAAGATTGGGTGACTTTAGGTAGGGTTCAAAAAGTGAGCAAATTCAGGCACACAAACAGGTATGAACGCGAAAGGAAGAATTGCATAATGAAAAAGACAGGGGAAAACATACTGAAATTCCTTGCTAAGATTGGCAGCAAAGCCACTCTGATGCAATAAGCTTGGTGATATAGGAGGATGATCCATCCTAGTTGTACCATTCATATCCTTCTGCACACCCTTTGCATCATTAACTTTGAGAGCCTTGATTTCATGGTTAAGCTCGTCGTCCCAATGATTCGACGGCAAATCCTTGGGATGAGCCGATTCCGGTTGATTATGAGTGTCCTGAGGCAAAACCTGATTTTTCTCCGGTCTCAGACGGTTCATAGACCGTGGCGTGCTTTTTTCTGCTGCCTGCAACCAAGCAGTTTCGAGCCTCTGCTCCCGGATAATGGACTCTATTCTCTGTATCGGGATGCCTTGTGTAGCGTTTGTCGGGGTCAAAATGCCCGATGATCTTTCATCTAACAGTAAGGATGAATTGGACCCTACATTCAGCTTATTAGCCTCTGAATCATCATACACTTTTCTGGGTCCCGTGTTTGCTGCTTCGCCTGGTTGAAGTTGGCCTGACTTGTTTGGCAATCCCGATACTTCCTCGGCGCCTAGATTTGCCAAACCGTTTGGCAGTAGGATGATTCTGGCCTCCACGCTCCGCCTCAGAACCATCTCAATTGAGTTGGTGATGCTAATTAGGAAACGCTCCGCTCTGCATTTTACATCTTCATCCTCAAATGCAATGTACACGATAAAAACACCTGCAGGATCATTTGTTTGTTTGTTTGTTAATTGCTCTCATACTTTCCAGTCTAAATATCTATCTTACCAATAGTGAACAATCTTTTATAAGTGAACAGAACAAAACAAGCCAGTGAACAACCACCACTTCTGGAATACAGGCTCCCAAAGCACCTAATATAGCGACTATTGCACTTCATTTGTTTGTTAGTTGCTCTCATACTTTCATGAAAGCCCTTGGTTCAAGACCCGTTTTGCTGACCATGATTTATTGTTTTAACATTGTCGACTCATACCACAAGCTCATTCACTCCTCGAGCAACTCCCACCAATGTTCATTCCAGATAAGTTTCATGCACATCTATTAGTACACCTCCAGTTACCCACTTCGAGAATTTTGCTTCCAGAGACTTCTTGAAATATGCATACATTCTACTATGGATCTACCCAGAAAAATTGTTGACTCGGCCCTGGCTACAACTAAAGAATGTTTGTTTAGCGTGTCTTCCTTTCGAATGAAGGATGATCTCATTTAGAGTCTGGCGTAATATTGAATGCAACCCTTGATACGGATAATAAAACCCATAAAAAGGATTCAATATGTCTCCAATGTGGCAATCATGTAGCAATACAGTTCACTCAATTTCAAAACATTTGCAATGCAGCTGTTCATCGCAGAACAGTATATCATTTTATATTGTACGTAGCATATCATAACACTTGACGAAATACCAACAAAAAGAAGACAAACCATGACCATAAGGTACCTCACGTTTTGTGGAAATAATTATGAGGGGATAACAATTTGAGAATACATTTTTACGTATAGAACATTTTACTGTAATAATTTACGAGGTCTTTTTCCGGGTAAAAATAAATTAATTCTGGTAAATGGATGTTTATTTGACCAAAATGCACTCGTGATGGAACCCAAGCAAAATTTACTTCTTCATCCTAAGAATCACCCGCTAGTAAAACCTTCATCAAACTCCCCTAATCATGGCAGCAGGTACAAGATCATCTTCGATGGAGAACCCGATAACAATAATCCAACGAAGCCAACAAGAGTCTATATAAAACTAAATGAATTCCCAAGACTATCGAAATTAACACAAGAAAACAGAAGAACAATGAGTATTTCGGTCCAAAATCCCAAATGAGGAAACATTGAAGAAAGGTGAAATCAGTAGAAGAGTAGAAAGACTGGGTTGCCTAAGATGGGGAGGACTCCCCTACTTGGCTTTAAAGACGGTGATCGTTGATTAGCTCTATTAAAACAAGACAGCAAAATGGTCATCACATTTTCTACGGTTCTCTCAATTAGCTCTATTAAAACCAGACAGCAAAAAGGTAGAATAGATAGAAAAACACACATACCATGAGCTTCACCAATAGATAGTAGCTTTCCATGAGTGAGCAGCAGCTGTCTGAGAGTCTTTGAATGGCATCTCTCAATACACTGTAACCATATATCATCGAGGCCATCCATGGTTGCTTGTCTGATGTTCATACTTCCACCCATGAGATCAACATTTGAAGTCGTGCTATCTACACTATTTACAGAGCGCTTATGTGTTGGCTTAGAATGAGAATTAACAGCCCCCGTGAGCAAGTACGGTTGCTCAGAATGTCCAGCATTTTGATTATCATCTCCCGCTAATGAATGTGGAGAAGGTGATCTACGCAATCCATATATAGAGTCAGATGTTTGTTTTTGCCCAGAACCAGAAGCATCTCTAGACGCACTAGATGGATCCTCCTCAGTAGTTTTCGAGCTTTGTTTTTTGCTACTTCCTGAAAGGGTGAACTCGGGTGAAGTAACGGATCCGAGCTGTAATAAAGTGGCTGTAAACCATGTTGACCGTTCACTCGAGACTCTCAACTGCTTCTCGGCTTCAGAAAGAAGCTTTAAAGCATGCTTCAGTTTTTCCAACTCCGTGTCTGACACTGTCAAGCAGCCCCACAATCAAATGTAAGATATAGTTAGCAGAAGGAAACTTCTCGCACCTTTTTAGGTAAGAAGATTCAAAGTTCTACATATGAATAGCACAAAAGCACCAATAACAGGAGACAAAAGATCCAGGTCAGAATATAATTCAACAGTGAAAAGATTTGGAGAAATATCTTGCATTCCCAGTCAGTTCATCCAAGGAAATGCTGATGTCCAAAGTGAAATCTTTAATGACTTAAATGAAGTGGAAAGCAGTTGCAATTTTATATGATAAAGTTCATATCAATTGTAACAATGAGGTCTTAACAACTCTAGATCAGTGAGGATAGAAACACAATGCTCTATCAAAGTCCAAGTGAGTATATAGCATTGGGAAGAGCAGCAAAAGGTTCAACGGACTGTACGGCATCTGTAAATCTGATATAAGCTTCGAATCATTTATTAGTTATTACTGAGGGAGGAGAAACCCATCACAAGGCCACTTTAGGATGCTCAAAGACCAACCACCACATCGACCCAACACAAGATACTCTAAGTACCCGTGTCAGACCCTTCACAGCTACAAGGATACAATACTTGACTTTCAAATAACAATGTAAATCTGAGCTATTTCTTAAGAATAGACAAGTCTGACACCCGTATCATATTAGACACCAGTACCCATGTCTAAATGACAGCGCTGCACAACCAATCATCCTAAGTTCTACAGAATGAATTTTTGTAAGTCTTGTACAGGATGCATACACAATCAGTAATTTCCTTATCGGCAAACTTAGTGAATCAAGAAAATAATTCCACCCGCCAATACTAACTAAAATAAATCCCAGAGTAAACACATCTCTTGCAGACATACTGCAAGTAGTTTTGGGAATCCTCTTCGGTATTATTTTGTCCATGCGATGATTGATGAATCACTATTATGAAAATTAATAGTTACTAGGGTGTTCCCATGCACCGACAAAAACTGGTTCTCTTAACATATGAGAACTAAGTTGTATGTTTCCTTCTCTTAAAATCAATAAATATACTGACAAGGAGCTGTTAAGCACATTTCCTAGATCGTTAAACAAGGGGAAGTTGGACATATACAATCCAATATTTGGGGCTAATGGATGAAAACATCTTTAATAACATTTTCGTGGGCATAAATAGTATGACCTTTACAGGGTGTTTTGTTAACAGACTTTTGTCGATTTTCTTGGATTTCAACTCTCATTGACATCTTGGCTTAGATGGTAGTTTTGGCCAAGTGGCAGCACTCTATTTGGTGAGCCCACATCAATATTCCAATGAGTCAAAGTCGTACAAAACCAGGGAACAGTATTAAAAAAACAAGCTCCAGGGTTATACTACTTATATCCAAGAAAAAAGGTCGGATTATGTATGCAAGCAAAATTAAACAAAACATTTTATAAGTGCCTGGGTTGAATCGACTTACAACGATGTCCATCAGATGATGAGTTGCTACTTTTGCCATCTGCAAGTTGATAAGACCCAGTGATGATGTCCATTATAAGGCTGGCCATCTGAGACATCAACACTAACGGATCAACCCCAGAATCCATCAATTCCCTAGCTCTTTTTACAGTCTTTGCAGTATTGGATGACAGAGCTAGCTCTAGAAGCTCCAAAAGCTTTTCATCTGGGACAACTCCAACCTATATCAGGAAATGTCAATGGCATTAGAAAACTTGGTTGCATATACCATAGAACTGGATGATGTATAAAAATAGTTACAGACGTCAAAACACTCCAGACCGTTAATAAAAACCACCCAACCACATACAATGCCAACGGAACACATATAGAGGACTCACAAGTACTTTTGATAAAGTCAACAAGCAGATTCTATAGGCCACAAAATCTGGGGGCCACATCTGCTAGAAAAGGAGAGAGGATCGTGAACATATGCACAAAAGTACTAAACTTCTAGACTCCTATTGTTGAATTAGCAATCTCGCAGAAGTTTTTGAAATATACTGGAAGACCATTGAGATATAAGAAAAACATCACACAAACACCAGTAGTCTTCTTTAGTGGATTCAATTTTGAAGTATGCAATCATATAATGGCTATGCTATTCTTCCACCATGATAAGTTCCAGTTGAAGGTCTAAAAAATTCAATTGGCTCCTGAAAGATATAGAATATTCTTTCAAATTAGGAAGAATGTTTAAAACTTCCAATAAAATATCACAAATGTGCAGAAAGAGACTTAAGATCTCATACAAAACTGCAGGATGAAGTGGCAAAATCTAATGTAATAGATACTGATATCGAACAATTTATTCTATGTCACTAAGCAACCAAATCCAAGGCATACAAATAATGTTGACAATTTTCATTATTTAAAATTTAAAAAAAATGTTTTTCCTTTTCGGAACAAGGATTGAAATGCTTGACCATCTACCACTTAAGGATATCGGTTTTAGCTGCATGCATGTGCACCTAGTCACAGTCACAACTCACGGCCATATACCTTAATGTTTTGATTCTGTACGATGCTGACGATAGGCAACAAGAGCACAACAAATACTGTATATCCCTATAAGAAAGTGCACTACAGCACTAGTTCAACTATTCAAGAGCTCACACTTCATGCAGTACATGCAGCTACTAGACATATACTTCCAAACCAAGCAGCAATAAAGAAAATGACAAGGAAACAGAGAAAGTGAACTTACAAGCTCATTAACAAGAGTAGGCGTAATTCTTTTCCCAAGCAAGCTTAACTGGTCTAACATGGTTTCTGCATCTCGTAGAGATCCATCGGCATTCAAAGCAATCAAATCCAAGGCCTCAGGATCAACATCTAGATTCTCTTCGGCCACTATCTTTCTTAATCTGCTAATGATATCACTATCTTTGATCTTGTTGAACACATACTTCTGGCACCGTGACAACACGGTCCGAGGTACATTATCCACATCAGTGGTCACAAATACGAACACGACTCGCGGGGGTGGCTCTTCAAGAAACTTAAGAAAAGCCAGCCACGCCTTGGATGGTAGCAAGTGGCATTCCTCAATCAACAAGATCTTGTACGTCGAGAATGCTGAAGAGGGTGCGATAGACAAGGTTTTCAAGAGGTATCTCACTCTATCAACGGATTTCTTATTGGTGCCATCAACCTCTATCATATGTTTACTCTTACCAGAGATAAAATCGGTACATTCCCTGCAGATCCCGCATGGCTTACTTCCCTCGGTGACCAGACAATTCAAAGCCGCTGCAAAGATTTTCGCGGTTGATGTTTTCCCAGTTCCACGGGGACCTTGGAAAAGATAAACCGGGGCAACCCTTCCCCTTGATATAGAATTCATCAGTGAATGCACTGCTATATTCTGACCAATCAACTCATCAAAAAATATTGGTCTATATCTCTGACTCAAGCTCCTAATATTATTCTCTGACGAGCCTTCCTCTTCGACTTCCAACCCTTCTTGACTCCTACAGCTGGTTGACCACCTCCTCCCATCCAACCGGCTTAAACCCTCCAAATTGAGCTCGCCGAAGTTAGTAGACAGCTCATCATCACTGAACCCTGTCCCCAATGATGAACCCCCTCCTCCATCACAGCTATTGGCGAGCAACGGGGCCCGCCCTTGCACCGTTTGAGACATACCCCTATTCTTCTTCACACGAGATACGCATTTCCTTCGGTCCTTTTGGCTACCACAGAGTAACCTCCCGCCCGTTCTTCGCAGGGTGTCGGAAAGTGAAGGAGAATAGCAACTTCCACTTCCACAAGACCCTTTATTATATTTTGGCGTCCTCTTTGACCAATAGCAAGAAATCCCACACCCTTGCCGGCCCGGCAAATCCAAGCGATCTTCATCCCCATCATCATCATCCACACCGTTGAAAGAATCACTCGTCCCATCCCACGATCCTACGGTGCTGGGATTCCTACAACTCCCCAAGAGAAACCTATTGTAAGAACTAGTGGACAAAGCCGGGGTACTCAAAGTGTAAGACGAGTCTCCCCTCCTACTACACCCTCGCACAAACTTGTTCTTACGCGTTACGATCTTACTAGCAAGCAAAGGAGACTCGACCGAACCACAATACTGCGAGTAATCAGACTGATCAATCAGGCTGACCGAGTCATCCTGGCTCAACACCAAAGAACTCGTTCCGCGCTGCAATTTCTTCTGCTTCTGTTTTTCCATCTGCTGCCTCAAAATGAGAGCAGAAGAGGATGCCCTCCTCGACTTTTTCTTACCAACTGCCCTCCTAACCATGCCAGGGGATGCCATGGATGCAAGCCTAGTCTCCCTACATCGAAACGCATCACCATAACCTCGTCGATGATGGCGATGATCAGCAATACAAGTATCACTCTTCGAATCCCCATTTGGATTCAAGGGATCACTCATACTACCATCATCATCATCATCATCGTCATCATTCTTGTTATTGTTAATGTTGTCGTTGTCAACATCATCATGACTACCAACCCCACCCAAACTCTTCTCACTTGAGGACTTATTATTGCTCCTCCAATTATACAGAAAAACCTTCTTCTCTTTCTCTTTCTCCTTCTCCTTATCTCTAAACTCCCTCCCATGATTCTCGCTCTCATTACCACCATTTCTACCAACATTATTAAGCTGATTGCGATGTAGATTCATGCCATTGTGATTAAGAACAGATCTAGCAGAACTTAAAGGGGATTTCCAAGAAGAAGTTGTACCAGGATCTCGCAATACTCGAGAAGCTTTTCGGATTTGAGTCAGCTCCCTCTTCAAATGCAGCTTACTCGGATCATAAACCCTACTTCCCCCTGTCATCTTCTTCTTCCTTCTTCCTTCTTCTACTTCAAATCTGCATTTAAACTACACAGACCATCTCAATCAAAGCTATTTGACTTTTGCACCCAAAACTACCTCCGAAAACAAACAAATGCTCGATTTTTATTAATGGAGGTGGATCGAATTAGGGAAGAAAGTGATTATGGAGAAGTCTTCTTCTTGCTCTTCTTCGTAAATCTGCATTTAAACTACACATACCGTCTCAATCAAATCTGCATTTAAACCACACAAACCATCTCAATCAAAGCTACTATTTGACTTCAAATCTAGCTCCGAAAACGAACAAATGCTGGATTTGTGATACTAATAATGGAGGTGGATAAAATTAGGGAAGAAAGTGATTATGGAGAAGTAATGGGGAAGCAGATCTAAGCCTGAAAGAGTAACATTTGAATGATGACAGATGGAAAGCAATAATTAATGAACAATGGTGGTGGGCAAGGACAGATTGAACAAGGAGTGGTGATGATTATTGATTTAGGGCTCCCTCTATCTCTCTCTAGATTCTCTCTCTAGGTTGATTTCTAGGGTTTAAGTTGGCGCTCAAATGTGAATGAATGAAAATTTGGAAGAGCGTGTGTGTTTGTGTGTGTAGTATAATTAAAGTTGATTTGATTTTGGGATTAATTTGGGATTTTTTGAGTAGACTAGACCAGGAAGAAAAAGGAAAAAGGTGGGAAAATTTTGGGTGTTTTTTTTTTTTTTTAACTCCCTTCAAATCCGGAGGTGCAAATGTAAAATGCACACACACAGCAAAGCAAGAATCTTTCTCTCCTTTTTTTATTTTGAGAGAGAATCTCTCTCCTTGATTAGCTTAATTAACATTTACTGCTCCCCATTGCCTCATTAACTTACTCACTCCGTTCCATATTATTTGTCCTCTTTAAAAATTATGTAGTCAAATTTTTAAATTTTTTATCATAAATTTTTCAATATATATAATGATTTGTTAAATAAAATTACAGTCATTAGATTTATAACGAAAAATATTAATATTGCAATTGTTAATAAAATTATTATATAAAAAATTATCAACTAAAGAGTAATATTGAAGACCGTGTCAATTAACAAAATGATAAATAATATGGAACGGAGGGAGTACTTCCTTTGGCCATTTACTTTTTTAGAATTGCATAGTCAAGTTTTTAAATTTTTTATTTTAAATTTCTTATGTCTTGTTCTTTAAAATGATAAGTTAGGTTTATTTTATTTTTTTTCTACCTTATCTTATCTTATCTTATGTTATCTTATCTTACCTTACTTTAGCTTACCTGAATCCTTAAAAACACTTAAAGTCTCAAAGGAATGTCGTTTTATTCTATTTTATTTTTATTTTCATTACCTTTCATTTTCTTACCGACCTTGTTTTTCCTAATTTAATCATACCATTCTACAGAATAGGGCCTTAATATATCCAATAATTTGTTTTATAGAAATATCGTTATTAGATTCGTAACGAAAAAAATATTATTTTAAAAACATAACATTGCAACTGTTAATAAAATATTATATGAGAAACTATCAATCAGAAAGTTATGTTTAAAAAAAAACAATAAGAAAGTTATATCAGTGATTGTAACAGTTAACTAAGAAATAAATAATATAGAACAGATGAAGTAATATGTATTACTCCTACTCCCTATTTCCCCCATTAAGGTCTCGTTTTTTTATGTGGCTGGTTGGTTGCGGTTCCACACCGCACCACAACTTTCCATATTCCACCACAACCATCACAATCCGCCACAACCCACATACAATTATCTACACCACAACATTTTACAATCCACCAAAACATTCCACAATCTACCGCAACTTTCCCCAACTCAGCACAATTTTTAAATTTCTACCACAACGCGCCACTGCAACCAACCACAACCAACCGTATAAGAGAACGGTGCCTAAATTACTCCGTAAGACTTTTGACATCAAACAATTTCCATTTTTGGGTCATCTAAACTGATTTTTGATCATTCATATTTTTGACATATTTTCTATCCCTGATCTTTTTATCTATTTTAGACACTAAATTTTGAAAATTTGATTGATAACTAGTCATAAGAAATTACATCAAAAGTTTGAATTGGTGAAAATATCAATTTCGATTATTTTTCAATCAAGAAACCAAAAAATGGGAATTATCGGACGTGTTTAGCAACCGATTGTTAAGTGATAGCTGTTGGATTAATTATTTAGCTTTAGCGGTTTGATTAACTAATTGTGGCAAAGATTTTTTTTTTTATAAGAATTGTAGCAAAGATCTTTGACAACACTTCAAAAAACTTTTTATTGACTTATTGATTTCCAAAAACTAATACAAAAAATTATTTACCTAATATTTCAAATAATTTTTTGACCTTTTTAAAAAAAATGTTAAAGACTAAATTTTACTATTTAAAAAAAAAAACTGGTAGCAAAGCCAAAAGACCCCAAAAACTGTTTAATTAAACTATTGAGTGAGGCCCATTATTTGGATGTTCTCTCTGTGTCTTTGTCTGTCGTCTGCCCTTTTCTCTCTCTTACATGCACAGCTTTCCACATCAACTGTTGGCACTCTTTTTTTTTTTTTTATGGTGTGTTTGGTTGCATGGCTTTCCTATGAAAGTTAGTTTATTTTCCCAAAATTGACTAATTTTTTTATATTTGAGAGTAAAATAGGTTGGAAAAGTTTTTAACTAGGGCCCAGAATTTCCCATGGATCATGGTGAAAATTTTCTCAAGGGGGTGTGGGAAAGTTTCTTTCTCATGGAAAAGAAAAACTTTTTGTGACTCAATTTCCCAAAATGCCCCTAAAAATATATTTTATAAATTATTATATAGGAATAATTTGGACATTTCAAATAAACTTTCATACAAACTTTACCATGTTAACCAAACACTGTAAAATATTTTTTCCAGCCAAAACTTTTTTAGGAAATACTTTCTCAAAAAAAAGTTTCCTAAAAAATATTTTATTGGAAAACAACAAAACCCACAATAAATGTTTTTTTTGGTAGGGGCATGGAGGAAGTTAAATGAATGCCACAGTTGATAGCTAGAGAGTACTTTTTAGTTATTACTGCTACTATTAACTGTTCATTAAATTTTGTGTGACTTTCTGAAGACCGTACTTTGGCAAGCTCCTATGACAGAGCTATGGTGTGGTTCAGGGCCTCATGTCATATGATATGCCACTCTATTTCAGTTTTTGCAACAAATTTAACGTGACATTCTGCATCCAAAAAAATTCAAGTTTGGATTCTTTTTTGCTTCTTTTTTAAACCTACTTTAGAGTTGAGATTTGAGATTTGAGATTTGAGACTTGAGACTTTACCTTTTTGTTTTTCTTTGTTTTTGGAAAAGATTTTATGGTGCATTTGGTTCTTTCCCAGGAGAATATTTTCTAGGAAACTTTTTTCTGAGAAGTTTTTGCTGGAAAAATATTTCACAATGTTTGGTTAACATAGTAAAGTTTATTTGAAATGTCCAAACTATCCTTATATATTACTCCCTCCGTTCCATATTAATTGACATATTTTTAAAATTTTCACATATCTAGGTTTAACTAAAAAAACTACCCACATAATTACATAACACTATTTTCTAAGTTGTTTTTTTGGATACCAAGGTGTAGGTGGTGAGAGAATGTGAGTAGGGTAATTATTATTGATTGAAAAAATAAAAAGTTAACATAATTATTAATGTTAAAATAATTAAATTAGATATTGGGAAATGAAAAGTGACAATTATTTTTGAAACAAAAAAAGTTAGTTTAAGTGTCAATTAATATGGAACGGAGGGGGTAATTTATAAAATGTATTTTTAGGGATATTTTGGGAAGTTGAGTTACAAAAAGTTTTCTTTTCCCATGGAAAAAAAACTTTCCCACACCCCCCCTCCTTGGGAAAGTTTTCACCATGATTCATGGGAAAATTGTGGGTCCTAGTTAAAAACTTCCCTAACCTATTTTTACTTCCAAACATGAGAAAGTTAGTTAACTTTAGGAAAGTTGACTAACTTTCTAGGAAACTCATGGAACCAAACACACTATTAGTTATTTTAGGTTTTGTTTTTTTTTTTTGGAATAGTAAGACTATGTTTGACAATCAGTTGTTAGCTATTTGAATTAGATACTTGAGTTTATCTATTTAGGTTAGCTTATTGTAGGAAAAATATTTGGCAAACTAGTTTTTTTTTTTTTTTGTGAAAAGTTACTTCACAAAACTTCATCAAGTAGCTTTATGAAACTAGTTTATTGGGTATAAAAAACTAATTACCAAACATCTCAAATAGTTTTTTTAACCTTTGTCAAAAAGCTAACAGCGTCCAAAAAACTAAAAGTTATTCAAAAAGTTGGGTAGCCAAATATCCCCAAGTAAAATTTTATCTATTGTTGCTTACCTTACTTTAGTTTACCTTGGCCTTGTTTGACAAATAATTGTTAACTATTGGTTGTTACTTGTTTGCATTGGTTGTTTACATTAGCAGAATATACTGGTTGTTTGGTAAATTTAGTTGTTTCTGAAAAAAGTACTTGTTAAAATTTCATTTATAGTCCATTATACATAATACTTTTAGGATGATTTTTTTTAATAATAAATTTAGACAATTTTTGGACTAAAAAGTTTTTTATACAACAGGTTGTTCTAACTAACCTATTGAAATTTGGCCGATTGAAACCAAACAACCAACAAAATAGGTCTGTTTGACACCCCCAATAAAATTTCATTTATAACCCTCTATAAATAATACTTTTAGGATGACACATGTGTAAATTTATACAATGGTTTTTTTTCCATAATAGGTTGTTCTAACTAACCTATTGAAATATAGTTGATTGAGACCAAACAATCAATAAAATAGGTTGTTTATCAAACACCCAAACAACATGTATGATGCCCCAATAAAATTTCATTTATAAATTTTAGGATGACAATCATATGTATAAATTTATACAACTTTTGGACTAACGGATTTTTTCCATAATAGACTGCTCTAACTAGCCTATTGAAATTTCAAATTTGGTTGATTGAGACCAAACAAGCCACAAAAAATGTTGTTTATCAAACTCCCAAACAGCACGTTTGACTAGGGATGTCAATGGGGTGGGGAATCCCCGAACCTGTCGGGGCCCCGCCCCGCTCTGAGGAAAAATCCCCGCCCCCATTGGGGATGGGGACGGGGACAAAATTTTCCCCATCCCCGTCCCCATTTTCCCCGCCGGGGTGAATTCCCCGTCCCCATCCCCGAAAATGCTAAAATTACTAAATAACCTTTATTCTAATTTAATATATATATTAATATGAAGGACAAAGTAGTAATTTTCCAATTTATTCTCACTTGTTGATGTATTATTGTTTGATTTTGATGTATTATTACTTGAGCAAGTTAAATACGTTGTATTTTGAACATGTTAAAAACCGGGTTCGATTAAAAACCGGATCCGATTAAAATTTAGCTAAATTTACGATAGTTTTAAAAAATCCCCGTCAGATCCCCGTTGGGGATGGGGATGGGGCAAGAATCATTCCCCGAAACGGGAATGGGGACGGGGATGGGGACGGGGGGTATACTCCCCCATCCCCGATCCGCCCCGTTGCCATCCCTACGTTTGACACCCCAATAAAATTTTATTTATAACCCTTTATAAATAATACTTTTATGATGACATATGTGTAAATTTATGACTTTGGACTAAAGGGTATCTTCTACAATAGGCTTTTCTAACTAGCCTACTAAAAATTGGCTGATTAAGATCAAAGCCAGCAAAATAGATTATTTATCGAACACCCAACCAGTCAATTTGACACCTTAATAAACCAACTTTTACAATAAGTCATTGCATAGGTTGTTTAGTAAAGAACCAACATACATTCGCGTTATTTATATTTAAAATTTTTAATTTGTATAGGTGGGTTAACATCTTAAATAGCATGCCCTTACATCATAGTAATGATTAGTGAAATAGTGGGAGGATAATGTGTAGCACGCGCATACATTACTTAATTTGTTAACTTTTATAATAATTTTAGTTGTGATAATTTTATATTTTTATTGTTGATAAACGACAATATTTTTGCATCAAAATATGTCATGAAATATGTGTTTTTTCATATTATTTTGCTTACAAATTAAAATTAAAATTAGATATATGAAGATTTTGCAAAAAATTGTTGGGGGTGTCACACATTTTTTTTAACTGACTCGTGGGTCACAACTTTTTTTAATGCATTCCCGGGGGTCATTAAACTTACTTAAGTGGCGGGGGGATGATATTCATGCATGTTTTGGCCGGAATCCGGTGACAGTTGAAAAGGGTATCCAAATTTTGAAAAATTGTTTCAAAAGTAACTGTTTGCCTCTTTTATTTATTTTTATTTTCTCTTCTACTTAAACCCCTTCAACTACATTCACTTCATCTTCACTTTATCTTGAGTGGGAGAGGGAGAAAGACGAGAAGGAAGAAGGAGACGATTGAGAAGAAGAAGGAATTAGCAGCTCACCGGAAGACAATGGTAGGTATCGAAAATGGATCCCTCATCCTCTGTCCTTGTATGAGCATGATGATGATGATGAAATTTTTGAGGATTTTCGGGAGTTTTTGGGTTCGGGTTTTAGAGTTTAGATTAGGGTTCTGGGTTGATTTTGTTGAAAATTTGAATGTGTTTGAATGATACTTTGTAATGCATGTTACAACAACAACAACAACCTCCCAAGTAACACATTTGAGCGCGGTTTGGGGATCTTAATGTAGGTAGCTTTGCCCTCATGAACAAACGTTCATGGAGAGACTGATTCCGACAGATCCGAAGAGAAGAACATAGGAGAAGCTTGTTAGGATTAGAAACTACGTACCAGAGCGTTGCGAGAGGATAAGACAGAGCTAACAAGTACCTGCACAAGAAAAACAAACACAAGCCAAAAGACACAAGACTAGCTCGAAGCGCCAATATCCTTCCTCACCCTACGACTTTAATACTAGCCCGCTGTGACGCCCCGAAAATTCAATTATAAAAAGTCAAAGTCAAACTAACGTTAACAGACAAAACTTAGCGGAAGACTTCAAATTTAGTTTGGGCGTCACTGCCGTATCCCCGAAGGAATACAAGGCGAGAAAGGAAAACACAACTGTCTGCTAACGACAACTACTAACAACTCAACAAACTTTAAGAATTCATAACGAAAACAATATAAAAGATTCAAGGACTTCTAGACTGCTGTCCTCACTTCTAACTCCCGTCCCCAGCATTTAGATCTTCACCTGAAATCAAAACATTTCAGAAAATGAGGGGGAAATCTCAATAATGTCTACCCCTAACGTTTAAAACAGTTTAAGTTCATTTCAATTCCTTTTGGGGAGAGGGAACAAGTCAAAACATTTCGCAAACCTTTAACCCCTTAATTGTTTTTCCTCCACCCAACCAATTCATATTTTATTATGCGGGCGGGATACCACATCCCTTAAAGTAACAAATATCATACCGGATCCCAGATCCTCTGCCTACCACAGGCTACGACCAGAATATCAAGAGTTCACATTTCCGCCTACCACAGGCTACGACCAGGGTCCCAGACCCTTTGCCTACCACAGGTTACGACCAGAAAATCAATAGTTCACATTTCCGTCTACCACAGGCTACGACCAGGATCCCAGACCCTTTGCCTACCACATGCTACGACCAGGGTCCCAGACCCTTTGCCTACCACAGGCTACCACCAAAATATCAAGAGTTCACCTTTCCGCCTACCACAGGCTACGACCAGGGTCTCAGACCCTTTGCCTACCACAGGCTACGACCAAATAAACCCGCTTAATGTTTCACTTGAATTAATAGTATCTTATGCAAAAACTCAACTCACAACTCTCAAGTCAAACCCAACCTAGGTTATCAAAACCATTAACAAAACTACTTATAAAGGACCATCACAATTTGTCAACTCATAAATCAATAATCACAAATAAAAACGCACAGTTACCCAAAACAGATGGTCACATTTTCCACAAAAGTCCCCTTTCGGGATGCAATTCTCAAAACAGATTAGAAAACATTAAAACACATTTAAAGAGCATCCCAGTGGGGATTAGAGCATAGACATTACCTGATATACTTCACAAAGACAAAGAAAAGAAGAACACACTTGAGCTCACTAACGTCTCGCACTAACTCGGGCCTAGAATAAGAGTAATTATCTAATCAAAACGCGTTCTAACGAAGTTAGAATTATCTATTAACTATCTAACCCGTCCCCTAGGAACACTTAGGTTCCTATCATTTACGAAATTACACCTAACACCTCCAAGAAAACACATAACAAGATCACATATTATTTTCACTCAACAATTATTATAAAAAGAAGCAAGCAGAGGGCAGATTATAACGTTCACATAAAACGAGTCACAACTCGACTTCCCGACATCCTACGGGGCTGGTTCTGGACTTTTCGGAAACCTCGGGATATCTACTAAAACTTCTATGTTGATGACTAAGCCCATATCAGTCCCGAAGGACTCTAAAAACACCCATCTTCCCAATTGGTCCAGTTCTGACATGTTCTGGTAAAACGGTTATAACTCGGGCTATACAAATCAAACGTTCGATCCGTAAAATTCTTATGGTTCCTAACATTTAAGGGAACCTCCAGTCCAAAGGGTTTGATCAAAAGGTAACTATACTATCCGTGGTGACTCAATCTTTAGACACTAACGAAACTGTCCCGTTAATGGTTATTAACTAATTTGTTATTTCGGTTCTAACCTTTACCAAAAGGTCTTGGGGTTCTAACTTGGGCTTAAAACGATACTTAGGGTCAAAGGTATATAGTCCAACCCAACTAAGGTCCAACATCAAACTTTTTAACATTAAAACCAATTTATAGAACATGAAAATTCACTTTACTATTGTCACTAACCCTAAAGTCATGCATGATATAATTAACATCATCTTAACAAGAATTCTACATTATTCTAATTCAAGGTTCCAAGAATTAACAAGGATGATTATAACATGTGGGTTTCTTTAATCAAGATTCAAGAAAGACTAAGAGAACATATGAATAAAAACAAAGTGCATATAATATTTAAACTATTAATCTCTTTTACAAGATTTAAATCAAGCATCATGAATTAATAAACGAGAATCGAATCCTTAGTAAAACAACTAACCTAAATTATTTAATCAAGATTAAACATGAATTAAACATGAATGAACTCTAAGAAAAATAAAAGATCATATAATGTTTAACTTAATGAAACAAGAAACCTAATTAACTTTCAAGAATCAAGATTTAGCAAGAAACGTGAATTACTAACAAAAATTGAACTTTTAATAATTAAACAAATCTAATTCACTTAACAACTTAATCATGGATAACCTTTAAAAGAGATCCACATGTAAATTTCTTTAACTACTAACAAGGATTGAATCTAATTTAAACAACCTAATTCGTTAATCAAGAATTTAACCTAGATAAACAAGTTTCCAAATTCATACATACAATAATATTGTGGTCTAAAAATTCATAAAAGAATATAAAGAACATTAAAGAACCACTTTTAAACCTAATAACCAACTATTACAACCTAAATCTAATTACAATTTTATAACATAAAATTACACATATCAAGTAAACAAATTACACATAACAAATAATAATTTACACATAATTACAACCAAGAACAAGATTACAAATAATTTCCCTAAATTACAAAATTACAGAAATAAAAATAATAAAACTGATAATAATAATAATAATAATAATAATAATATAATAAAAACAGAATAATAAAGGAAAAAGAAAACAATTAGGGTTAGGGCTTTAGGGTTTACGTAGGGTTTCGAGGGGTTTCTTGCCATCGGGCGGACGGAGGTCGGGGTGTTACGCCAGTGGTCAAGGTCGGCGGTCGGCGGGCAGCGTGGCGGTGTTGTGGTGTTGGTGGCGCGATTTGATTCCCGGCAATGGAGTTCGCACAATAACAACAACAGCATGCCTCGGTTTCATCGCGTCAGTCATGGCGGATCGGGCAGATTTATCGGTGTGGCGCCTCCTAACGCCGACGGCCGAGGCAATGGGTGGTGCTCCTACTGGTGGTGTGACAAAGAGAACAGAGCGGGGAGATTGAAAGCGAAATAGAGATAGGGAAAGAGAGGTTGTGATTGAGAGAAGAAGGAGAGGGTGATTGTGCGATGGTAAGTCGGGGTGGGCTGGCGTGTTTGTGACCGAGGATGACGGCAGAGAGGATGGAGGGATGAAGAGAGATATGGTTAGGGTTTTTCAGCTATTAGGGTTTGAGGGAGAGAGAGAGAGTTTTATACTACCCACTTAATTAGGGCCCAAATAACTAATCATATTCCTAACCCAACCCATTAAGCTAAAAACAAAATTAAGGAATTACTAGTAATAATAATATTAATACTAATAATCATATAATCACATAGCAAATAATATTCATGTAATTAATCACATAATAATATTAGCCAGCGGAAATTACTATTCTACCCTTGTTAGCCCCTCAACGGTCCTATGAGCTCAAACGTTAGCATAAATAAACACATTACGAACAACAGTAAATAACGAAGTCAAACCTATTCTATTAACGACGTCACGGTCAACATCGTTGGATTTTTCGGGGTTTTACACCCGCCAGGCCCCCTATCTAGAGTCATGTCCTCCACTAAACCTATGTGCCTTAGATCTTTCTTATCACCTCTCTCATAGATTTTTTAGGTCTCCCACGCCCACGACGACCTGGGGGTATCCTTATCCCTTCGCACCGCCTTACATGAGCGTCCTCGCTTCTCCTACGGACATACCCAAACCATCTCAGTCTAGTCTCTTGCAATTTTTCCTCAAGGGGTGCTACCTCTAGTTTGGATCGACAAATATCATTCTTAATCCTATCCAACCTGGTATACTTGCAAATCCACCGAACCATCCGCTTCTCCGCCACATTTAACCTTTGACAATGTATCTTCTTGATTGCCCAACACTCAGCTCCATACAATATCGCTAGTCTAACCACCTTACGGTAAACCTGACCCTCAAGCTTAAGTGGAATTTTTTATCAAAAAGCACACCTGAAGCTGATCTCCACTTCTGCCAACTAACCTTGATACGGTGTGTAACATCATCACTGACTTCCCCGTCACTTTGTATGATAGAACCTAAATACTTGAACTTGTCAACCCTAGGTATGGTCACCCCTCCTATGGTTATTTCTTGCAAGTGAGTGTCGGAATCCAATCACTAAAATGACACCTCATGTATTCTTGTCTTAGACCTACTCAATCTAAAACCCTTGGACTCCAGTGTGTCTCTCCAACGCTCCACTTTGTCATTTAAACGTTCTCTCGATTCATCTATCAACTCAACATCATTTGCAAAAAGCATGCACCAAGGTAAGTCGTCTTGAATGTCCTTAGTCAACTCCATAACCAGGGTAAAAAGAATCGGACTAAGTGTTGAACCCTGATGCACCCCGATGTCACAAGAGAAAACGCTCGTGGTACCCACTGTTGTTCGCACGCACGTTTTAACATCACCATACATGTCTTATTAGCTCGAATATAAGGATCTGCCACCCCTTTTCCCCTCAAGCAATCCCACATTACTTCCTTAGGGACCTTGTCATAAGTTTTCTCCAAATCTATAAACACCATATGTAGGTCCTTTTTCCTTTCCCTATAATGCTCTATCAGTCTGCGTATGAGATGAATAGCTTCTATCGTCGACCTGCCAGGCATAAAACCAAACTGGTTTTCAGACACGGACACGGTCTCTCTTAGCCTTCTCTCAATCACTCGTTCCCAAATCTTCATTGTATGACTCAAAAGCTTAATCCCTCTATAATAGTTACAGCATTGGACGTCCCCTTTATTTTTATATAGCGGTACAACTATACTACTCCTCCACTCATCCGGCATCCTCGATGTCTACAAGGATATCGCTAAAGAGCTCCGTCAACCAACGAACACCCTCATCTCCCAGCGACTTCCATAGCTCCACGGGGATATCATCTGAACCCACTGCTTTGCCCCTCTTCATGTTCTTCATGGCCCCCCTAACATCCTCTATCGAGATTAGCAAACAGGTTGGGTTGTCTATACTCCCCTCAATCAGTCGTAGACACTCCCAAAGAAAAGTCTCACTCCGTCCCTTGTTAAAAAGGGCATCGAAGTATTCCTTCCACCTCTCCTTTATCTGGGTGTCCTCTACTAGGACTCTCCCCTCGCCGTCTTTAATACATCTAACACTCACTAGATCTCTGGACTTTTTTTCTCGCATCTTATCTAGCTTAAAAATCTCCTTTTCTCCTTCTTTAGTACACAACTTCTCGTATAAGCTATCAAAGGCATCTTCCTTCGCCTTCGCAACACTCTTCTTAGCCTCCCGCTTTGCCATCCTATACCTATACTTTGTAATGCATGTTAAATTTAAAAATTGGTGATGTGTTCTCATGGGTTTTTGTTCTGGGTTTGTGTTGTTATGGGTTTTTGTTGTGTTTAGGGTTTAGGGTGAAAATTTTAATTTTCAGTGCTGGGTTTGTGTTGTTCTGGGCTTGAATTAATTTTGTTCTCATGTAACATTTAGAAGCGAACACGAGGGGGATGGAAGAGTTCAACAAAAGGCAGAATTGGTCTCATGGAAAATTTGTGTGCAAAAAATGTGGACTTGATGGTGTTCTTAAAGTATCAAGGAGCAGTGAGAATCCAAACCGTGTTTATGGTAAATGCTCAAGTATATGTTGTGGCAAATTCCTTGGTTGGCTCAATGAGTGTGAAGAAAAGCCAAACAAGACACCTGCCAATGTTGACACTCATTTGCCATTTGACAGCAGTGCCGAGTTGTTAGAGCTCAAAAACAAGGTTTCAGAGGCAATGCTGCTAGTGTATATGTGCAAGAACGATGTTGGGGAGCTAGTGATGGCCAACAACACTGCAATTGAGGAGGTTGCTGCCATGAAAATGCAAGTTGCTGCCAGTATGCTTGAGGTTGCTGAGATGAGAAGGGATTTGTCAGATTCAATGGAGAAGATTGCAGAGTTGATGGAGAAGGCTACTGAGATGAAGGTCATCTGGGACAAGGTGTTGGGATTGATGCTGCTGTGAGGGATTGGCATAGGGACCATGGTTGTCCTTGTGTTGTTCAAGCTGTTGGTTACTATCTTTAAGTGATTTGTCAAGCCATGTTATGTAATGAACAATTTAAGTTTTTAGCTTAAGAATGTAGTAGGATTATGTTTTTGGTTGGTTTGTTGGATTAGAACAATGTAGTGGATGTGGTTGGCTGGCAAAAGATCAGTTTCATGTTTTTTTGGATCTCTACCCTTATATTTTGTGTACATAGAAGCTAGAAGCTTCAATGGGATGTTGTGTATTTTGGAATTGGCCAAGAATGAATGAAGTAATGGTGGTTTTTGACCTAGAAATTGTACCAAAAAATATTCCTTGTCTTAGAATGTTTCTTTGCACCATAACCTGTCAAAGTTGATCAAAATTATTATCAAATATATGTAGCTTGTCTTAGAACATGTATTTGCACCATAACCTGTCTAATTAGATAATGCATCTGTCAAAGATGCCAAAATTGCACATATTCACCTGTTAAACATGCTCATTGCAAATAAACAAACCAAAAAAGATCACCAAAAGTTGATTCCAAAACTGTGAACAAAAGGAACATGAAATTGAAGGCCAAAATAACATAAAACACCTCCTTTGAACATAGGAACATGTCAAAAAGAACATGTTACCATAAAAGATCCATAACTGTCAACAAAACATACAAACCTTGCATTCAAAGGTGTCTTACAAAACATTCAATCCATAAAAGTTCCATAATTGACACCAAAATAACATTGTAACTTAGTCCAACCAAAATAAAAGACCAACATTGTCACTTAAGCCTTACAATTAGCAACAAACCAACAGTGTAACTTAGGCTAACAAAATAATAGACCTAAACCTACACAAACAGGACACTATGCGGTTGATGAGGCTGCTGCTGTTGAAGTAGATGCCAAAGGAGCTGTTGATGTTGTTGTGGATGTTGCTAGTGGTGTTGTTGGGTTCTGCTATCTAGTCTTCTTGGTTTGCCCTTGTTGAGTTTGTTGGGTTTTCCTCTTCTTGGTGCTTGTGGGTTGCTTGGTACTCTTCTTTAACTTAATAAGCCTACCATCTTCATCCTTAGGTTGACCACAAGTTTTGCAGGTGTGACCCAATCCATTGCATGTTGTACACCTCTTTTCCCCATGAGCCTTGGTTGACTTACTAGCTTCTGCAGCTGATAGGACATCTTTAGACTCCCTCCTCTTGTTCTTTTCAGGCCTTCCCTTTTTCTTTAATTCAAATTGGAGGGTCTAGCAGCTGATGGTCTGATTCTGGCGGATGTGGCCACATGGTATGATCATGTATAAGGTGAATGAAGGAGTCATACAACTTCTTGTAAGTGTCAACATAGAAGCAAGGTTCAACAAAGTCCTCCACCTCCATATTCTCAAAATGGATGCACTTTGTGGCATGTTTACAAGGTATTCCACAGATTTACCATTTACCACATGTACAAGTCTTTGCATTCAGGTTTACCACATGGTTGACATTACCTTCACAAATATCAAACAACCCATTCCCTGCCCCATTCAATGTTCTACATTCCCTTGACTCCAAAGTTGTTTTCCTAATCTTCTTGTCAACAAAGGGTGTTACCTTAGTCTCCCAAGCAGATGTATGTTTCAACCTCCTGTCAAAATGATGGCCAATAATCTTCCTGATTTCTTCCAACATGGTGAGAATTGGTCTTGATCGATGCCTGATTATGGCATTGCTAAAGGACTCCAGAAAGTTGTTGGTGTTGTCGTCACTCTTCAAGTTCTTGTCAAACTTGAACCTTACCCAATTCTCAACAAGCTCTGCATCTCTCAACCAATTGTCGGCAGCTGGGCTTTTCTGCTTGATCTGCTCCATTGCTCTTTTGAATGCATGCTTTGAATAAGCATTAGTTGCAATGTAGAAGTGAAAATGGAACCAAGCTCCTACAACAATTAAAGTTCTCACATTAGAGTATGATAAACAGTTTCAAAATTAGAAGTGTACAAGAAACAACTACCATATACCTGGAAACTTTGAAGCAAAATTCTTGTATAAGTGCAATACACAGACCCTCCTCCTTGATTGTGGGAAAAACATTGCAACAACTTTCTTAATTGACTGCATATATAATGTAAGTTGTTAAATACAAAAAAAATTATATATTAGCTTATGTGTTGAATTGTAGACATAAACAACATATAGCAAATAAGAAATGAAGTTTATTTTTGGGATTACCAGATGTCTATCAGCCATGAAAGTGTATTTGTGTGAATCTTCATTTGCATCTAATGCCACAGCTAGACCCTTAATAAAGTAAGACCATTCAACATCGTCTTCAGTAGGAAACACACCATAAGCCAATGGGAACTGTCCATTATTTACATCCATTACAATTGCAGTCATTAGAACCCCTTTTGTAAGGTCCTTTCAAGAAGCATCCATCAATCCCTATAAATGGCCTACAATTCTCCTTGAAATTTTTAATTGCTGGACCAATACAAATCTGAATCCTTTTGAATGTGGGGTTCAGGGTTGGACCTCTGTCAGTGAATTTGATGAAGCAATTTGACCCTCGATTAGCTTGGGTGAATTGATCACAATATTGGTGCAACTTCCTATAACCTTCATCATGGTTGCCAAATAACTCATTCTTCATGATTCGAATGGCTCTGTAATAAGTGTATGCTAGGATGGCAACCACAAACCTATCAAACAGGATGACATGAACCCCCTTTGCATCCATGTTGGGATTTTCCACATAGTCTTTTATCAATTGCTTAGCTACCCACCCAACACCAGCCCTTCGATTTTTGGACTTCTCATAGCAACCATGGCCCCCTTTGACATACTTCACCCTCCAAGTGAAACAATCTTGCATTCGAGTCACATGAAGCCTAACACTGCATTTCTTGTTTGCACACCTATGTGTGTACCTTGTTGCGCTATTCTTCACTTTCTATAGGACAATCCCTCTCTGAATGGTGTAAGTTCTCGTAGCATCCAGTAATTGTTCCTTGCAGTTGAACAAATCCCCCTCTTTGATATCTACCTTCCCATCCCTGCCCTCACTCCACGCTTGACCTTGACAGTACACTTCACTCATCTTTACAGCAACAAAATTTTTTTGTGGAGGTCCCCTTTCTCCTAAGTCATTGCACAACAGTTGTCTAGTTTCATTCTCTTCCTCTAAATCAGGCTCTCCATCAGACTCATTGTATGACTCATCTACAAAAACATTGTCTCCATCACTATCTTCATCATCATCATCGTCTTCTAAAGGACAAAAATCTTAATCTGAACTCTCACCATCATCTTCTATTGCCACATTTTCAGCTCCAATACTAGATCCACCAAATTGTTCCTCAACAACAGTTTCTTCCTCAAAGAAAATGTCAAGATCTTCAATGTCTGGCCTTGCAATTTGCTGAATATCCTCAACACTGAGCCCCACAAACTGTCTTGATATGATGTTCAACAATTGTGGATTTGGGTCCATTGGCTGCTTCCCTTTATCATTTTTCCTTTTTTTTTGGGGTGATTTTGATGGTGAAGGACTTTGAATTGGCTGTGTTGGTGACAGACACCCCTGTGATCTGGTCACTAAGCTCAAAGGACTACTGTATGTATTGTTGCTCTTCTCAGGGGTTCCAACACACTTTAGGGTTTTACTTGGAGTAGTTGGAGTAGGTTTACTCCTCCTTTCATCACTTGGTTTGTTGGTTGGTTTGTCATTATTGGTGTGCCCCCCTCTGGAGAATCTTATTGACCATTGCCAGCAGCTACATCAGCAGCATCACCATCACATGCCACCTTCTCAGATAGGTTAGGCCCTTTTACCACTGGGTCAACACCACCAACACATAACACTTTTTGAGCTGGGTCAGGCCCATTCTTCTGTGACCTAGCAATCATTGATTGGCTCATTTTGGCATCCTTGTGCAAAATTCTCCTCACAGGCAGTTTAGGAAGCCTATTGCCAAATTGATGGGCTTCGCTACCATTTTTTGATGCGTGGGTAGGGTTTTTGGTTGAGGTTGTTGCAACAGTGGTGTCCTTAACAGCTTGACTACTTGAACCCAAAACATCTTTATTTGGTGTCAATATCATATCATCAGCTCATCTGTTAGCTTGACTCAATGTCAGCTCATGAGCTTCAACTATCAATTCATCTGGTTGTGCATTATCCAGGCCTTCCACTGTCTATTGAAGCTTCCCTCTCCCTGCTAGTTCAACCAGCTCAACTAGAAAATTCTTTGCTTTCTTCATTTTCATCCATGTCTCCACAAAAGTATTCCAATCTTTATCAGTAACTAATGACAACTTCTTGTTCACCTTCCCAGGCAAATACCAATTCAATCCTGCATACTTTGGAAACTTCGTCATTTCCTGGATAAATGTTTTCCTGATGTCTCTGTACAACTCCTTATGGTTGTATCTATCCAAATCCTTCTCTGGAATATACCATTGTATGCCTTTGTATTCTACAACAAAACCCTTCACACTATCCTGAAACACAATGACAATGGCATCTTTCATAACATACTTCACATTATGCAGACAATCCACACATCTTACACATGATCAACACAGATTACAACTTAAAAGAACACCTCTTTTTAAATGTTAATGAAATTTTTCCATCTCATCCACAAACAGATGCAATTGAATACCCAAAAACCCTAAATTACTCAACCCATACTACAACTTACCAGTTTTAGGGCTCTGTTTCACGATGACCATCAAATGCAGCAGCTGTCCTAGAAGATACTCCGACCACCGTTGCCTTCCACAGTCGTCGTAATCACCAACGACTGCCTTCGACCTAGACCATTTCCTTCGTAGACTACACTTTTGAGGTTTTCGAATTATAGAAGAGTGGAGCATAACTGAGAGAGTTGAGTAGTTGGAGAATGAAGAGGAGAGAGAAACCGAGGTAGTGATTTGAGCGGGCGAATTAAGGGTAAAAGGGCCACTTCACTCAATTTTCAAGGGCAAACAAGACTTTTCCTTTTTTCCGGCCAAAACATGCCTAAATATCAGGGGCAGATTTAACATGGGTTCACGTGGTGTCAAGTGACCCCGCTTAAAAAATAAAGTTGAAAATTTCAGGGTTTTATGAGTGAAACTGGGCCGTTTATTGTCATATTGTACGTGTGACAACTAACGATAACATATGCACAAGTAGTAGGGTGGTGTTTGCTAGTTTTGGGGTGACAATGTAGATAGAGGTCTCGTGCTCGAATCTTGGTTTTATTATGTATGATCAACAGAAAATTCCCTTCAAATTTTAGTTCAATTTTAGTGTAATTTATTTAATTTTAAATTTAGATCGATTTAAGTGTAACTAGTATTTGTACTCGTGCTATGCACGAGTAATTTTGTCTTATTTATTGTTTTCCTATTTTTTTGCAGCTATATCCTTCGTTTAAAATTGAAGATTACTTATATATAATTGACTATGTTTTCTTAGAATTATTGTTTTGTTATGCTTGTTGTTTGTTGTTGTTACTGTGCTCATGACTATTCTTGTTTTTCTGCAATTATTGTTATTGTCCAATCAGTCGAACCAACAATTATTATAATCTAATTTTCCTTACAACTACTTATACATACATTATATATATATATATATATATATATATATATATATATATATATATATATATATGAGAATAGATAGGATGAGAAGGGCTTTTTGGTGAGAATGTGAAAAGAGTCCTTAATAACCCTTGGATCATAGATCATTGGCTTGCAAAATAAATCCATTTCCTTTTTTTATTACCCCCCTCACGTGACATGTGCTGTTGAAAAAAAAGGAAAATCAGGCATGGTCATAATTGAACATGGTGAAATGTGCGCGTGGGAAAAGGGCAGCTGGCTGTGATGAAAGCTGATTTGAAGTTTTAGTTTCTTTCAAAATTGATTGCTTTGCTTAACTATGTGGAGAAACGAAGGGAAGAGGAACAATCACAAACGGTTATAGCAACGAAGGAACGAAGGGGAGTAGAGACCATTAGTCAGGGTTCGCCATTTTCTGGCAAAAGGGAGAAACTGTGCTGATGGTGGAAAAGAAGTGAATTCCGGTCGGTCGATGGTGGCGATTTGTGCGGCGACCAACATAGATGTCGAAGGGAAGAATGTTCATGAAACGGGTGCAAAAAAATCAAAGGTTAGTAAATATTTTCCAGTAAAAGGTGGTTCCTTTTTGCTAAAATTAGGGTAAATTGGAACAAATTCATCACAAGTTTGCTTTGTTGTCCATTGGTCATCGGTTGTTTTCATGGGTTATGAACGTGTCCATTTGTGAGTTTTCTTTGAATATGTGATATGTATAGTCGAACAATTGACAAGCTTGCTTGTTGTGATGTGCATCATCTATGATCGTGACATTCTTGTGGTTCTTATGTTTGGTACCTTAGAGCATGTATATTATGGTAGTGAATTCTAAGTATGACAGGTATAAATTAGGGCATTTATATGAGCATGCACAATAAGATAATGCATGATATCCATCTTTGATCTACATCACGTACAGCTGGTTATACACATAGAAAGGGACGATATTTTCGATTAATGTCCATTGTTTATGGGCTTAGTGAACAATTTTTAGTAATGTGGTGCTCATCCTACGTGAAAAGGATGCACTATACAAATATGTGTGATGAACATAATGGTAGTGGATGATGTTTTCATCTGTGTTTGGTCTGTATTTGGTCGTATGTTTGGTATTTTTATGTCATGTACATAATGGTAGTGAATGATGTTCATTTGTGATTAACAAAAAAGTCCACTTGATTATACACATCAAAGGTTAAATAATTGGTAATCTTGTCATATACATTGACATTTTCTGTCCATTATAGTAGACCATAATGAATATTTAATTATTTGAAAGTTAAATAATGAAAATGTAATTTGATGTTCAATTGGGTTTGTAGTGATATAATATTTGAAGGTTAAATAATAGAATATAATGTCTATTATAGTACACAATAATGAACATTTATTAATGTATATATGTCTAGAAGACCAAAAGTTAATATTTGAAAATTGTTCACAGTATGGATTCTAAGCATAATGCTCTTTTTATTATAATTTGATATTCAATGGGGTATATAATGATGTTCTTTTGACAGGATGACTGGCTCGTGTCACTGAGGAGGCGTTACTGTCATGACATTGTCATGTATGAAGACAACACTTTGAAGCAATAAGTGTACACGAAAGTCGTCCACTGGGATAGAAAGAAAGAGCTACCGCGCCTATAGTTTGATTGTATCGGACTCATTTTGTAATGGGATGCAATGTTTTGTTTAGATACAATAGTGGGTGCACTTCCTGATTTTTCGCTTGCAATCCCAATTAACATTTACTATTACAAGGATAACATGCTTGTTAGGGTCGCATTTTCGAAATTGAAGTAGTTATGTTATGCTTGCTAGGCTTTATTTCTTCTTCCCCATCTGGAAGTTAAGACTTATGTTGATGTTTTTGATCGCATCATTGTTGCTTTTTTTATGAACATCCAGTGAACATTGTCTGTTCATTAATTGTTATTTGTATGTACATGGTGTCATGGCAAAGCGAATATTGAACACTTATAAAAAAAAAACACTCATCAATTGTTATTTGTATGTACATGGTGTTATGGCAAGGCGAATATTGAACACTTATTAAAAAAAAAACACTCATCAATTGTCATTTGTATGTACTAGCGGATCAACTAATGATCCTCAAGTGGATCACGGACATTTCATTGAGTATAGGAGGTGAAACATGAAAATACTGTACGATATGTGATCGGGATGTGTTCATATGGACATAATGATAGCCCGTTATGAACAATGAATATTGATAAACACAATTCAATCTTCAAGTTGTGTTAAAGAGGATAGAGAATAATTATAGGAGGTGAAACAATGAATATTGTAAAGTCAATCATCAAAGTTGCTAATATAACTATGACATCAAATAATGAGCCCCCCATTTGGGAAATTCATCGAATATTAGCTGATAATGACGTTGTGATTGTATGGACATAGTGGCCAACCAGAATACACACATTGAATAAGCAACAAAATACTCATGGCCTCTTGATAATGATTCACCAGCTGATAGATGGGCTTTTCTCTGCTTATAGGCACATCAAATATGACTATCTTATTGGATGAACTTCACGGGTCGTATATATAAACATCGTGTACAAACAAGATGAACATTGAGAAACAGCTAAAAAAATGATTTCACTAATACACATTAAGACTATTATTAACAACTTCAAATGTTCGGTTTGGGATGAATGGTATTAACGAATTGCCAAATCATCGTCAAAATGTTTCTTTGGTAATTGCATGAACATCAAATAACCGTTAAAATGGTCGTGACTTGGTATCATCAGTTCACATTACAACATTGAATGAACATCACTACGTAACATAATGAGTCCACAAAATAACACCTCCGTGCATCATCAGTTCACAAAATGAACATCATCAGTTCATAAAATGATCATCACGACGTAACAAAATGGGTCAAACCAAAAGCATGAAAAGAGATGTTAATGTGTTACATCATCCAACATAAATCATCAATACCGCTCCGGGCAGGTCCTACTATCATGTGTTGTAACTTGATCACAGGTCTTACACCTCCGTGCACTTTTTTTCTTTCGAACAACAATCTCAATTGGGTTTTTCGTTCATCTTGCCCTACCCTTGGTAACAGATGCGGGAGGAGGGTGAATCGTTGCCACTGTAGGAATCGAGACGCCAAAATATGTCTCGAAATCTGAAGACACATTAGATAATGGTTGACCAACGCTAACCGCATACCGTTCATAAAATTGTTTTTGCCTCAATATTGTCAAATTTCTGACCAATATATGGGACCAATGATTCATCTTCACAGATTGACACAAACTCTTGATCATCATTCAACTAGTAGCTCAACGGTAATGGCGGTGGATATATTGTAATACTATCATTTCCAACCCCCTCCTCGGGGACAACACTGTAAACATTTTTTTTTTAAAAAACAATAGTTATGTACATCAATACGACTTCAAATGGTTATAACGCTCATATAAGATGATCATTATAAAAACAAAAAGATGTTCGGTCAATTCAAAACATACAAATCATCATGTACACGTCGCATTTTGTGTACAATGGATAACATGATCAACCTACATGAACATCGTGGTACGATTGGACGAGCATTCGGTTCCTGCCTACAATAACAACATGTATAATGCCGCCCATGTCAATTGACCATCATGTAATATTCATATGAACATGAAGACCAATAATCATGGATATTATCATTATATCGTGTGAACATTATATTACTAACATCTATGGCGCTTGTCGGGCAAAAGATTGTTGCTCATGATTATGTGTCTCCATGTTCATCTAGTTTGTACATGTTGTGCATTCGAGGACGATCAACATGTACGCACAAGATCATAATCAAAAAATATATTTAAATGAACATTGTGCGGTGAATGAGCATCATGTGTCAGTGATATGAACATCATGGTCCAATTAGATGCACAGTCGCTAGGTGACTCCAAAATAGACATTCATCAAAATATTGGTACTCATGATTACGTGTCTTCATGTTCATATACTTTGTACGTGTTGTGCATTTTGAGGAAGATGAACATGTATGCACAATATCATGATCAAAAGTATAAGTAACTTAACACTTTGTTGTCAGTGGACATCATGTTCCATCCATATGGACATCATGGTCCAGTTACATGCACATTCACTGTGTCACTCCAAAATAAACATGTACCGGCCCTATACCTCATTTGGACAACATGTTGCGCACAGATGGACACGACGGATGCATATACATGGACAGATCATATACTTCAACCATACATCATGTACAACCCTACCAAACATCATATTCATCCCCGTCTTGCAGCCGATTACATCAAACACAAACCCCACCCAATTCAAATTGGCAAAAATTCAAAACAATACCCCACGCACAATAAATTCCTGATGTCCCATAACCATTTTACCAACCCAGAAACAAAATAAACACATTTCGGTAGTTTTCCTCTTCTTCTACCAACATAGAAAAAAAGAAAAAAAAAAACTCAGCCATGGAGGAATACAAAAAACACCAGTCAGCCATGGATGACGTTCTTGTACAATTTACCCCATACCATCACCTTCGTTATATAACCTAGCCATGGACAAATATATGATCCTCTCAACACCAGTCACTGATTGAATTCCTTTCTTTTTGCATTTTTTTGAACCCAAACGGAAATCTCCAAATTTTTCAGGTAAATGTTATCACAATTGGGTTTTGGCCATGGGGAAGATGGAAAGGTTGAAGATGATAATGATAACAGAATTCACATGCATCCCACGAGCCGCTAGCAATCACGCCTGCACAAAACCCATTGAATATTATGTTTTTTTTCTCTCCAACTTGCTCACGTGATGGATGATAAATAAAGGGAAATTTGATTTTTTTTATGGCCCTTGATCCTAAATCTAATGGCTATTAAGGACTATTCTCACATTCCACTCTCTCTCTCTCTCTCTCTCTCTCTCTCTCTCTCTCTCTCTCTCTCTCTCTCTCTCTCTCTCTCTCTCTCTCTCTCTCTCTCTCTCTCTCTCTCTCTCTCTCTCTCTCTCTCTCTCTCTCTCTCTCTCTCTATATATATATATATATATATATATAATTAATAAAAAGTAGTTTTGAAAACTATAGTGTTTAACTACTTTAAGAAAAAGTATATATCAAAATTATTAATTAAAGTATTTTCAAAATGTTTGTCATAATAATTAATTAAAGCTGTTAGTGCGCCAAAGAAATTGATACAGAGGTAGTAGTTGTTATTACTCCTAATTCCTAACTGTCACTTTAATTTTCAAGTCAGTCAGTTCTTTAAAAGTCTGACCATTCATATGCTAACATATATATACAATGTTCCATTCTACAAAAATATTATTACTACCTCCGTTTTTATTTATCTGTCGCCCAGAAAATTGTGTTAAAAACTTTGACCGTTAATATTTTAATTTGTATAATGATTCATCATACAAAATTGATGTCATTAGATTCGTTGTGAAAATACTATTTAAAAAGTATAATATTATATTTTTTTATAAAAATTTTATATTATAAATTATTGATTAAAAATTGACACTGAAAACTGTAAATGACAGATAAAAAAAATAGAGGGAGTATTAGATTTGTAATGGAAAATACTATCATAAGAGTACAACATTATAATTTTTGGATATGCTATGAGAAATTCTCAATCATAGAAAAACAATGAAAACCATGTAACATTTATTAAACAACAATTATTGTCAAATGGAGGGAGTAGTTGTTAGTTATTATTAACAATAAATTTACTAAACTAATTAAATTACTACCTCCATCCCAAAATTTTAACAATAAAGAAGTCTTGGTATTTGCTAAACTAATTAAGCTTCTATCTCCATCCCAAAATTTTTGTAACAATAACTAATTCTTTTGTTTCATTTCGTTCTCATTTTTACCATTAATCCAATAATTGTCATTCTTATTTAACCCCTAATAAATAAATTTATTTAGAATCTCAGTAATTTTTCATTTTCTGTTGTCAATGATTTTATTGGGATAATTTGGTCAAATGTACAATTTTTTTTACCCCTTTATCAATGTTTTTTGGTTTTGTAAAGATAGTTATTTGACAAAAAAGTTTGGGACAAAGGACATACTACCTCCGACTCAAATGTTTGCAATTGTTACCCTAACTAATTTTATTGTCCCAATTTGTTTGTCTCTTTTACAATTCCACAATTATGACTCCATTTTTACCTTTAATTAATACACTATTTATCATTTTTAACAATTCCAACAACTGTTATTCTCAATTAATGTAAAGGTAATTTAGGGAAATTACAAATTTTTCGTCCTAATTTTAATGTCTTAATTTTCCCAAATTAGATAAATTGACAAAAATAATGGAATGGATATTATTTAATTTGCTTACTTATTGATACTCCATCTTGTTAAATTTAAATTGTTTATAAGCTCGAGAAAGTTGCTCCATATTTAATGTCAAGCAACACAGAGGGCTCTAAGCATTTCTTTCTTTTTGAAGAAAAGTAATCTTTATATGCTACCGTCGTCCCAATTTATTTGTTTCGATAACTATTTTTTTTTGTCTCTCTTTATTGGTCTTTTTGACAATTTTAGTAGTTGTTATTTTTATTTTATCTCTAATAAATAAATTTATTTAAAATTTTAATAATTTTTAATTTTTTTGTGTAAAGAATTTTGAAGGATAATTTTGATAATTTACAAACTTTTCACACTATTACTAAAGTGCATTGATCTTATAAAATTAAGTAAAGGAACAAATAAACTGGGACAGGTGTAGTATTATTAGAATATCATTAACATAATACTTAATCTATCAAGCAACATGGTGGATTTTGTATGTAATAACGGTAATAACGACGACGACAACAATGACTACGATGATGATAATAATAACAACAACAACACTACTACTACTATTACTAATAATAATAATAATAATAATAATAATAATAATAATATCATTATTATTATTATTTTGATAATACTATTATTATTATTACTATTACTATTATAAGATTATTATTATTATCAGTAAAAGTCTATATTTTCTACAATTGTTTAACAACTTTAAGGGTGGTGTATAAAATTTATAGGTGAAAAGTAGTTGGATAAAAGTTAAATTTTGGTAATTTTTGATAAATTTTGGCAAATTTACGCTACTATATAAAAATTAACTTTTTTTAATTTTTGGTCATTTTCGATAAATTTAGGCAAAAAATGGTACATTTTGATAAATTTTGCATCGTATACTTTTAATTTTTTTAAAAAAATTAATCAAAGTAGATAAATGTTTTAAAATATCACTAATCTTTGTTTATTGAATAGAAGTGTAGAACTCTCTGGATGCCCTATCTCTAGCACCATGGCACTCTATCTGTCTTCATCACATCTTATTTCCGGAACAACTAAAAACCTCCAACTCTCTTCTTCTTCTTCTTCTTCTTCTTCTTCAAGAATCGAACTCAATGATCACCATTGATATCTAGAATCGCTAAGTGGCTGAGTATCAAAGAAGAAAGAAATCGTGAAACCAGTGCTTGGAGGTAGAATATCCGGTCGCAAGATTCTTAATTTTTTCAGTTTTCAATTTCGATTTTGGATTTAGATTAGAATTTTGGTTGAATTTGCATGTTAGATTTGCTTAACGTTTCCCAATTAAGTTTTCTTTTTTTTTTTTTTTGTATTTTCAGAATAAACTTTCGTTATACGCATGTTAACTGCGAATTTTAAAATTATTAATTGGTTTAGTTTACACTTATTACTTATTAGTCACAAATTTATTTCTGTCTAATTTCAAATTATTTGGTTCTGTTGGTTTTGTATTTATTCTACTGTTCGTTACTTAATAATTAACTCTAATCCTCTCGTAGGTATGAATTTGCCAAATTTGATTTTCTTTCTTCCTTTTACGTGAATTTTTTGTTTCTTTTTTGTGTTGCGTTTTTTCTTGGTATGCATTACGCCATAATTGTACTGTTTCAATTGAAATGTTTATCTATCTACTTAAAAAATGATGAGACTTGACACTTGAGTTTTGGAAGGCCAAAGATAAGAATATATATTACCTTGAATAGGAAGTTCATGGTAGAAGTGTCAACCTTGTGGATAGGTACTGAACAATGCTGAAGTGGTGCTTGAATGTGAAACTGAGTTAGAGTGAAAATTGTTTTTTAAAAGTTTAAATTGAACATTACAAACGGAAGAGAAAATAGAGTTGAATTCTACTTACCTTTGGAATGAATTTGGTATATTGTGAAAAATCATGAACAAATGTAAATGGTATATATACTTAATAGAATTGAGCTTGATGCCAATAGTTAGATTTCTCTGTCCATTTGAATTCTTATTTTGGATATGTAATTATTTTTTATAAAGGAGTAACTGATCAAGTGATAACTGAAAAGATTAATTTTAATAATAAATAATGATGATGATGATGATAATAATAAGAATTTTCATAATAATAATAATAATAATAATAATAACAATAATAATAATAATAACAATTATATGATTATATTTATAATAATCTTTTCTGTGCAAGAGTAAAGGTTCTGCGTTCTTTAGCTTTTATTTTGATTTTTTTTTTTTGATGCAAAGCTTTTATTTTGATAATTGATAATTGATTATTTAATTTTTTAATTTAATTGTGCTTAATAATAAAATTAATATTAGCAATAATTAGAACCGTTTTTTCCCTTTGTCTTGCAGGTTTTTTAATATCATTAATGGTGATGATCTAACCTTATCTATACTGTAACTGTGTCGCTTATAGTGTCCTAGCACCTTTTGTGCAAAAAGATTATGAAATATGACAATTAATTTGGAACGGAGGAAGTAACATTTTAGTTTTCCTATTTAACATGGATTTTTTTTTTAAAAAAAAATAGATTTGCTACTGATATTTTTTAGTGCAGACTTTTCATATTTGTTTTTTTAATGTAGCATTTTATTAAGTGACATTAATCTAGCATTTTGTAACTGTAGCAATTTGAATTCCAATAAGAGGTCTGCGACTGTAACTGTACCACTGCAGTACTTTGAACATCAGCAATTAATATGATAGATGTGATGACTGATGACTGATCAGTGATCAGTGATGATTATTTTTAATTTAGACATTTAATGACTGAATGAATAATTGATAATTGATTTTTTTTAAAAAAGATTAAAATTCTTAGGTAGCATCATGAGTTGACACGTGGCACTAATGGATTTTGTTTTAATATAGTTAATAGATTATGTAGTATAATTCTTAGAAATATTACTCTATCTGCTATTAGTTAGTTCATTTAATGGAATTTGTCTATTAAATTTAAAAATTTAGCCTGGTAATTTTTTTAGTTTTATTTTGTTCAACTTTCTTCTAATTTTTGTTTAATTTGTTCAATTTTTAATTTGGATTGGTTTAAATATAATTAGTTTGAATCACATTTGTTTGAATAAGTGTTATTATAATCCCTTTTTCAGTTTAAATGAGATATATTTCGAAAAAGTACATACTCAATCACAATTTCCGTCAAGTTCTATAAATTTTCTTTTGAATAATGAAAGTAGGGAGCGTAGTCTTGAACCACATTAATCAGTCAATGTGAGTAGTCCTGAACGATATTAACCGGTCAATGCAAATAATATTATAAATTTTCTGAATTATTGTTTTAACATTTTATATTTGACTTTGAACCCACTTGATTTTATTTCTGGATTCGCCAATGCTGAATATCAGCCCCCAACCACTTAAGTATGTTTAATGACCCCGGGGAATGCATTAAAAAAAAGTTGTCACCCGCGAGTCAGTTAAAAAAGATGTGTGGCACACCCAACAATTTTTTGGAAGATATTGTTACGTGATATTATATTGTCTAATGAAGTGTCATCCGTCCATAACTAATATTATAAATTATATATTGAAGTAAGCCAACGCCCAACAAAAAAACACGAAAATAATATAATCAAATTTACAAAGGTTATGATGCAATTATGTGTAACGCACAACCTAGAGTGGCCAGATACGTCACTGTGGTGAAGTCTAATGCGGATGTCCACAAGGCATCTAAGCTCCATACCTATGCTTATCCTCTTAATGTCGTAGACTCGTAGTGCAACGAAAAATTTTCTTATTTTTTTCCAAAACAAAACTTACACTAAGGTTTAGGAAATTTGTCTACAACATACATTTCCATACATACTTATGCTCACATGAGTTTTGCACATTTGCATACAAAATACATCCATATTGCATGCTAGTCACATGGACTACAACATAAACATAAATTAAGAAACCATCTTCCTCACACATCAATATGTCATAGAGATATAATTTTGTACACTTAAATTACTCACAAAGTCAAAGTTAGTCAACTAAAAACATGGGTGCTACATAATAATTCCAAATGAGATTGACAAGTATCACATGCTATTTTATTAAAAAATCGTTTCATTGAGTGTTGTTGGAATAACTCATTTGAATGTCTCAAAATGTATGTTTTCATTATGGCGTGGCAATGTACTTGAATATGTCACAAGTGCTTCATAGAAGCTAAGATGTTTGAATGAAATACTTGTTTGATGATGACAATTGTGTTTGTAGTTATGCATAGTTTGCAATAGAATGGAATGGATGCATACATGTAGTACATTATGATGCAAATAAGAACAAATGAACAACTGAATAAAGGAAAAATGCATGTTTTGATCATAACACTTTAACTACAGAGTCATGAATGTATTGTAATTCTATCTCACCTTAATTACATGTTGAATCCTCGTTCACTTCATTTCTCGCACTCAACTCTCATCTTTCTTTAATTTAAATTAATTCTCCATGTTTCAAGTGTTGGAAATATTTAAAGAGTATAAGACGATTATATAGCCTAAAGAATAAAGTATATCAAGTATAAGGATCATATATAAGTGAAAAAATAAGAATATGATCAACACGGGTGAAACAGGAAGCAACACGGGTCGTGTTGTCTTCCAGAGAGCAAGGAAAACTTTCCTGGGCTCAACACGGGTCGTGTTGCACCCAACACGGACCGTGTTGAATGCCAGGATTGTTTTAAATGTTAACGGCTATATGATTTTGTGTAATTAGTGTTTGATATCGTTATTAAGCACGATTATTATGAGATTGCAACAGCTATATGACTTGACTTGGTCAAGGTCATATTAAGGGCATAATCTCATCATTAAGACTCTTGATTGTCCTTTGACTAGGGCATCCTAAGTGGGTTGGTATTCTCCTATAAATAGGAGACATCCTAGGCTATTTGAGGCACACCATTCTAAGCAATCACATTTTCATTCTTGTCTAGACTGCAGCTATACTTGAGAATTCAAGAGAGAAACTATTATTCTTAAGTGTTACAAGTGATAAGTTTTATCCCTTTGAACATTTACGGTATCGTAAATAGTTCTTAAGGAAAGTGAGTATTAAGCCACACTCTTAGTGTTATCCAAGCGAGTTTCCATTGTTTTATATACTGTTACTCCCTTTCCTCCAACAATCTTAAGAACTATTTAGTAATGGCCTCGCTACGTGATATGTCTAGCAATTTCCAAAAGCTAGAGCGCTTTGAAGGAGTGGATTTCCGACGTTGGCAAATCAAGATGCATTTCTTGCTAACGACTCTCAATGTGGCATATGTGCTTAGCATTGAGATATCTCCCAAGGTGAACCAAGAACCTTCGGCCGATAAGGTGACAACCGAGGAGTCTCCAAAAGAGGATGCAACCGGCAAAGTTTCCATGAGTGATGGAGGCAAGGATCAAGTAAAAGACAAGGTGCCCGTGGAAGATGCGGAGGCTACTCGGCAAAGGCTCAAGATGGAGAATGACGACTACATTTGTAGAGGATGCATTCTCAACGGGATGAGCGACACCCTCTTCGATGTCTATCAACATGTGGAGACAGCAAAGAAGCTTTGGGAGATGCTTGAAGCTAAGTACATGTCGGAAGATGCGTCAAGTAAGAATTTTCTTGTTAGTCAATTCATGAAATTTAAGATGGATGATAATAGGAAAATCCTAGACCAATTCCATGAGATTCAACGTATTTTGAGTAACTTCAAGCAACACAATTTGAACATGGATGAAACCATAATCGTATCCTCTATTATTGACAAGCTACCTTCTTCTTGGAATGAAACTAAAAGGGCTCTCATGCACCGGAAAGAGGCTATGTCTCTTGAAGGTTTGGCTAACCATCTTCGGATTGAAGAAGAGTTACGCCTACAAGATGGTACCAAAGAGAAATCTAAGGTCCATATGGTGCAGGAGAATAAGGGAAACAAGAATAAGAACAAGAGCCACAACAAAACTAGTAAGGGAATTCAAAAGCCTAAGCAAGTTTGTTGGGAATGTGGCAAACCGGGGCACACAAAGAGAGAGTGTTACCAATGGAAAAAGAAGCATGGTCTTTTGAACAAAGATACATCTAAGGGCAAGAGTAAGGAGAAGGAACCCAATTCCTTCTTGGCCATGATTAAGGATTATATTAACATGGTATTCATTGGTTGTAATGATTGGTACATAGACTCGGGTGCGTCAAGGCATGTTTGCGTTGACAAGAGTTTATTCATGACTCTCAAACCGGTGGATGATGGTGTGAAACTCTACATGGGCAATAACCATCCGGTCAAAGTTGAAGGCATTGGGCAAGTGGAACTTGTTTTCACTTCCGGTAAATCTTTGCTTTTAAATGATGTGTATTTAGCTCCAGAAGTATGTAAGAATCTTGTATCCGGTTATCTCCTTAGCAAGTTTGGTTTTATGCAAGTTTATGATGGAGATAATTATGTACTTTCTAAGGGTGGGACTTTTGTAGGGAAGAGATATGCTTATGAGGAGATGTTTAAATTGAATGCGAAAAGTAATAAAGATGGCATGATTTCCGCTTATATGCATGTGTCTACTTTGAATAAGTCGTTTCTATGGCATGCTAGATTAGGACATGTGAACTTTTCAAAGTTGAAAGAAATGTTTAATCTTGATTTGATTCCTAAGTTGAATGATGACATAGAAAAGTGTAAAACATGCATGCTTAACAAAATCACCAAAAGCTCATTCTCAAGTGTAAAAAGAACTTCTAAATTACTTGATTTAATTCATAGTGATTTAGGAGATTTTCATAGTACACCTTCAATAGGTGGTAAGAAGTATTATGTGACATTCATTGATGATTATTCTAGATATTGTCAAGTTTATCTTTTGAGTTCTAAAGATGAAACACTTGAAAAGTTTAGAGTTTACAAAACTAGAAGTGAAGTTCAATGTGAGACCTTGATTAAAACTTTAAGATCCGATAGGGGAGGGGAATATTATGATCCAAAGTTTTGCCAAGAAACGGGCATTGTTCATGAGACAACCGCCCCGTATACACCACAACAAAATGGGGTTGCGGAGAAGGAAAAATAGAACTTTAAAAGAAATGGTGAATTCTATGTTATTAAACTCCGGTTTAAGTAATGGATTTTGGGGTGAAGCCGTGTTAACGGCTTGTTATATTTTGAATAGAGTTCCATTCAAAGGGAATTCTAGTACCCCATATGAGTTATGGAACAAAAGAAAGCCAAGTCTTAAGTATTTTAAGATTTGGGGTTGTAGGGCTATTGTAAGAGTCCCGGAACCTAAGAAAAGAAAATTAGGTGAAAGAGGAATTGAGTGTATCTTTATAGGCTATGCTCAAGATAGCAAAGCTTATAGGTTTTTGGTGGTTGAGCCAAATGAGTACATTTCGGTGAATACCGTAATGGAATCAATAGATGCAATTTTTGATGAGACTAGGTTCTCTTCAATTCCTAGACCTAAAGAAATAACTCAAGATATTGTTCCTCTAATTGAGCCTCAAGATGAAAATCATGAGGGTATATCCATACAAGATGATCTTCCAACTCATGAAGTTATTCATGATGAAGAAGATGAAAGTATTGAGTTAAGAAGGAGTAAAAGATCAAGGAAACCAAAAGACTTTGGTTCAGACTTCTATGTTTATTTAGTAGAAGGTTCAAGGGACTCAGTTGAAAGTGAGACCCTATGTATGTACAACATAGATAAGGATCCTAAAACTTTTAAAGAAGCTATGCAATCTCATGATGCTTCTTTGTGGAAAGAAGCGGTACAAGATGAGATTGATTCAATAATGGAAAACAATGTTTGGATATTGGTTGACCTTCCTCCGGGAAGTAAACCAATTACCTCTAAGTGGATCTTTAAAAGGAAAAGGAAAGTAGATGGTACCGTTGAGAGGTATAAAGCTCGATTGGTTGTAAGGGGCTTTACTCAAAAGTATGGTATTGACTACTTTGATACATATGCACCGGTGGCTAGGATAGCTTCAATACGTGTATTGTTAGCTTTAGCTACTATCCATAAGCTAGTTATCCATCAAATGGATGTTAAAACGGCATTTTTAAATGGAGAACTACAAGAGGAGGTGTATATGGAACAACCCGAAGGGTGTTGTTGAAGGTCAAGAAAAGAAAGTTTGTAAACTTATAAGGTCCTTATATGGACTTAAGTAAGCACTTAGGCAATGACATCAAAAATTTGATGAAGTAGTGCTTTCAAGAGGTTATAAGATCAATGAATCGGATAAGTGCATATACTCTAAGTTTGAGAATGGAAAAGGGGTGATTATATACCTATACGTTGATGACATGTTGATCTTCGGGACCGACATGGAACAAGTTAATAAGACCAAAGAATTTCTATCCTCAAAGTTCTCTATGAAGGACATGGGTGAAGCGGATGTAATTCTTGGTATTAAGATCATTAGAAAGAATGATAAAATAAGTTTATCTCAAGAAAATTACATTGAGAAAATATTGAATAAGTTTGGAGGTGATAAGATATAACCGGCAATGACACCTTATGATCCAAGTAAGAAACTAGAGAAAAATTTAGATTCTCCGGTTAATCAACTTGAGTATGCTAAGTTGATTGGAAGTCTCATGTATGCTATGACAAGTACAAGGCCAGACATTGCTTATGCAATTGGCATGTTAAGTAGGCTTACAAGTAATCCGAGTAATATGCATTGGTTTGCAATTCGGAGAGTATTAAGATATTTAGCTGGTACTAAAAGTTATCAACTCGCATATAAGGGAGAACCTTCGGTATTAGAAGGGTACTCGGACGCGAGTTGGATAAATAAAGGAGATTTCTCTTCTACCAGTGGATGGGTGTTCCTTTTAGGAGGTGGAGCAGTTTCTTGGGGTTCTAAGAAACAAGCTAATATAGCGGATTCCACTATGTCTTCGGAATTAGTAGCATTGTATGCTGCTTGTAAGGAAGCGGAATGGTTAAGGAACTTATTGTTGGAAATACCGGTTTGGTATAAGCCAATGGCTCCAATCACAATTCATTGTGATAGCAAAACTACTCTCGATGTTGTGTATAGTCATGTTTACAATGGCAAGTCAAGGGACATTGGTTTGAGACATGCTTATATACATCAACTTATAAGGGATGGAGTAGTGACTTCAAGATATATCAAGTCAAAGGAAAACTTAGCCGATCCTTTAACCAAAGGATTGTCTAGAGATTTGATAAAAAGTACTTCAAAGGGGATGAGTTTAAGTGTAGCTCAAATATCTACTAATCACAACAAAGACTCAACTTTATTAATTGGAATACCACTAATTTCCAAAGTTCAAATGAGTACGGAGTTGCTTAAATTAGTAGGAAGCATCGATTTTATCCCAAGGACAAGTGATGCTTAAAAATCTGTAATGACAAGAGGGTGAGTATTAGTACTCTTAATAGACTTTGTGGAAAGCCTAATTACAGGGGTGGTATAATTACAAAGTCTACCTATGTAAGTGTAATGTGCGGCTGCATAAAGGAACTATGAGCTAAAGTTCCGAAACACTTATGAAGGATAAGGACACAAGGTCGGATAATAGTGTCGAGGTATGTACACTCAAGATTTAAAATATATGTGTGTTATGAGTATAGTTGGTCAATATAAATCCAAAGTTCAAAGTTATGTCTACTTTGTGATTTGGATTCAATTTTGGCTCATATACACTAAATGAAAAGTTCAAAGAGTAATCTACTTTTCATTAGGCATATGTTTTGTGAGTTTCTCTGGTGATTACAAGTTAAGGTATATCTCAAATAACGGGGGTATAAGCTCCTTAAATAAAGTTATTTCAAGGGTTTTACATACTCTTGAAATAGCGGGGGATTGTTGGAAATATTTCAAGAGTATAAGACGATTATATAGCCTAAAGAATAAAGTATATCAAGTATAAGGATCATATATAAGTGAAACAATAAGAATCTGATCAACACGGGTGAAACAGAAAGCAACACGGGTCGTGTTGTCTTCCAGAGAGCAAGGAAAACTTTCCTGGGCTCAACACGAGTCGTGTTGGAACAACACGGGTCGTGTTGGAACAACACAGGTCGTGTTGCACCCAACATGGGTCGTGTTGCACCCAACACGGACCGTGTTGAATGCCAGGATTGTTTTAAATGCTAACGACTATATGATTTTGTGTAATTAGTGTTTGATATCGTTATTAAGCACGATTATTATGAGATTGCAACAGCTATATGACTTGACTTGGTCAAGGTCATATTAAGGGCATAATCTCATCATTAAGACTCTTGATTGTCCTTTGACTAGGGCATCCTAAGTGGGTTGGTATTCTCCTATAAATAGGAGACATCCTAGGCTATTTGAGACACACCATTCTAAGCAATCACATCTTCATTCTTGTCTAGACTGCAGCTATACTTGAGTGATTCAAGAGAGAAACTATTATTCTTGAGTGTTACAAGTGCTAAGTTTTATCCCTTTGAACATTTACGGTATCGTAAATAGTTCTTAAGGAAAGTGAGTACTAAGCCACAACTCTTAGCGTTATCCAAGCGAGTTTCCATTGTTTTATATACTGTTACTCCCTTTCCTCCAACATCAAGTTATGCAACAATATTTACAATATCTGTTATACTTTACTAGGAAAATGTTGTAATTTTTGGAATATAATCATGCTATAATCTATTTTGTTAGTGGTGTGACAAGTGTATATCGATACTTTAGTGCTTGTTTGGCTTAATTTATGAAAAAAATGTTTTTGCTTCTTACAAACAGTTTTTATAAAAGCTATTTTTGGAGAGGTATTGAAATGTTTGGCCTAGCTTATGGCATAAGTGATTTTACTAAGTTAAAGTGTTTGGTCCAACTTATGATATAGTCCTTTTACTAAATTTGATTGTTTAGTCTAACTTTTAAAAATTATCATGTGTTTTCTGGAGCAAACTTATCATATGATTATTTAACATTTTTCACTTTTTATTAATTTTTAAACAGATTATCAAATTTTAATTTTAACAATAATTATAATCGTATAGTTATAGTTATAGTTATAATTATTATTATTATAACTATATATGGTCTTACTTAATTATACAATTTTTTAAATTAAATATTTATATATCAAAAATTTGTAAAGGAATTAGATAATAAAAATATCCAACATAATTTTAAGGGAAATTGGATTCTAATAATACGAACTTTTGGCCATATAAGACTTAATAATACGAACTTTCGATTTGGTTCTAAATAATATGAATTTTGACCCCCTGTTGCCCCCAGTAACACGCCACCGAGTTAAGTTCAACTTAACTCGGTGGCGGGATAACGTGGCGACGGAAGCAAGTCCCAATCAACTTTATTTTGCCACGTCACCCTCTTTCTCTCTCTCTCTCTCTCTCTTTCTCTTTCTCTCTCCTCTCTTTCTTTCTCTTCCTCTTGTCGTTCCCAGCTAGCTTCCTCCTCTTTCTTCTTCTTCTTCTTCTTCTTCCTCCTCCTCCTCTCCTCCCAAACACCCTCTTTCCCTTCATCTCCTCCACCAAACTAAACCCCAATTACAAACCTCTAATTCTCATTCCTACTAACCAAAGCAATACCTGAAACACGTCATAGAAGAAGGTAAAGCAATCACAGTTCGACGAAGGCAAAGAAACCTCTTCACCAACATAAAATCCGATTCAAATCCTCACAGCAGCAGATCCACCCTCTGGAGCACCGTCGAGTTCAAGTACCCTGCTACATTCGACACCTTAGCCATGGAACTCGCCAAGAAACAGGCCATCATCGACGACCTCGTACGCTTCACCGATGCCAAAGATTACTACAAAAAGATCGGGAAGCCATGGAAAGGGGGGGGGGGGTACCTCCTCTTTGGACCCCAGGGACCGGAAAATCAACAATGATTTCCGCCATAGAAGAAGGCTGTGAGCAGGGAAGAGTGGAATTGGATGAAAATTTAGGTTTTGCAGGTAATTTTTGTTTTCGGATGGAGTCAATTGATGCTCATTATGTTTAATTGCGTTTGGGTTTGGTTACCATCGTGGGATTGAATTTGCAATCTGATTTGGGTTTGGTTGTGTTGTTGATTCCCAGCTCAATCTGTTGTCAATTTTTTTACTGGGGGTGCTTGAATTTGTAATCGAATTGGATCTACCCAGTTTTTACTGGGGGTGCTTGAATTTGTAATTGGGGTTTAGTTTGGTGGAGGAGATGAAGGGGAAAGAGGGTGTTTGGGAGGAGACGAGGAGGAGGAAGAAGAAGAAAGAGGAGGAAGCTGGCTGGGAACGACAAGAGGAAGAGAGAGAAAGAGAGGAGAGAGAAAGAGAGAGAGAGGAGAGAGAAAGAGCCTGACGTGGCAAAATAAAGCTGACTGGGACTTGCTCCCGCCGCCACGTCATCCCGCCACCGAGTTAAGTTCAACTTAACTCGGTGGTGTGTTATTGGGGGCAATTGGGGGTCAAAGTTCATATTATTTAGAACCAAATCGAAAGTTCGTATTATTAAGTCTTATATGACCAAAAGTTCGTATTATTAGAATCCAATTCCCTAATTTTAAAGGTTCTAACATAATACTAAAATATTTAAATGCTATCTTTATAAAAAAAATCATAATATTTATGTGAAATTATGGAAAATAATCACCAAAGAATCTCTTAAATTGAGTAGTGATTGGTTTTAAAAAGCAGAAGCAACAATTTACTGCTTCTCCTTTTGAAGCTGTTTTTGACCAAAACTGTTTTTGAAACAATTATTAGCTTTTAAAAAAACATTGTTTGGCCTAATTTGTGCTTTTTAACTCCAAAAACACTCACATAAGATAGGCCTAACAAGCACTAAGTTAAGCCCGTTCTTTTTTATGATGGGTTCGTTTGCGGTTCCACGTTGCACCGCAAATTTCCAATTTACACCGCAACTCATCATAACTTTACATTTCACTTTTTATTAAAAGTGAAAACTTTTCAAATAAAAAATCAAAACTTTCACTTTATTTCTACCTACCATTATTTTCAAATTAAAATATACCAACCCACCTTTCATTATTTTTACCGCAACTTTCCACATTTTACCACACCGTAACCAACCGCACTGTAAAAAAGAACGGGGCTTAAGTTAAGTTAGGTTAGTTCGGTTTAACCCAACTAAAGAACAGAGCCTTATGCCCTATTCTTTTGTTAGGTTGATTCTAATTCTCCCAACTTATCATAACTTATCTGAATCTAACAAAATTCCCCCAAAAAGCATCACTTCTATAATATAATTCTTCAAAAAAACCATCATAACTTATCCAAACCTAATTATCTTAACTTGAAAATAACTCATCTAAAAAACAGGGCATTAATCTTCTTGTAGCTATTTAGAATAATTTTTTTGGTTGCGCAAACCAAAGGGAATTATAATGATCTTATATTTATAAATAAAAGAGATTTTTGACTTCAATTAATTTATACTCATAAGCGTGTGCCTAAAAATAATCCAAACCAATTTTTTGACTGACACTGTGCTAAACTTTTAACCTATTTACTGTTACTAAGCTTTTGTTTTTTCTATTTTAGACACTAAGGGTGTAAAAACAGTTGTGTAAAAATTAAATTTTGGTAACTTTTGGTATTTTTTGTTATTTTTTGGTAACTTTTAATAAATTTTGGCAAATTTATACTAATATATCAAAATTATTTTTTTTATTTTTTAACTTTTATAATTTTTGATAAATTTCGAAACTGGTAAATTTTGGTAAAATGGACTTATCCATCAATTTGACAGGCCTTTAAAGACAAGAATAAATAAAATAAATAAAAGAATTCGTCCTTGCAACTTTTGATTTTTCTTCGCTTGGTCAGATGGTCTTCCTCCCTCTTTATTGACGAACAAATATACTACAGTTAAATTTCTTTCTTTTCTGTATAAAAGACCCCAGCGAAGAGAAATTCAGATCGAGAACACAAGAGTTGGACCCGATAAAACCCTAGTTCCCCTCAAATTCTCAATTTCCTTCCATTTCGCTCTCAATTCCATTGTGCATCTTGCTCCTCTAAACCCTAATTTCATCATTCTCCCTCCAATTTCCCCTCATTTTCAACTTCCTCAATCCAATTGAGCACACAATTTGGTCGTGAGTTGAACATTATTGCGTGTAATTGTTCGTCGATTGGGGGTTTTGCTGTGAGAAATTGTGGAAATTAGAGAGTGATTATGGAGGGAATGCCGCAGAATACGCCGAGAACGGTGGATGAAGTCTTCAACGATTTCAAAGGCAGGCGCGCTGGTTTGATCAAGGCGCTTACTACTGGTCTGGATTCTGTTTTGTGTTAATCTCTTTGTGTTTGAATTTGTTTTGTTATTGTGTGATTGTTTCGTGTTTTTTTGGCTGATTTTTGCTCATGCATCTGGTTTGCAGACGTTGACAAATTCTATCAGCAATGCGATCCTGGTCAGTTTATTTTATCATTTGTATATTTGTAGTAATGGTTGCTTGTTGTTACATAATCCTGCTTTTTAGTTGTTTGTCGTTGGTTTCTGTCATTTATTTCAATGTATATTGTTTGCTGAGTTACAATCATGTCTTCGTCAGCTGTGCTCACTTGCCTCTGATCATTTGCTTGGCAATGGATGTGATTGAGGTTGGGGACTACTAGTTTCTGCATTAATTTTCGATGATTAACAAGTGAAGTCATTGCTTGTAAGTAGATGTGATTGAGGTTTGGGGCAAGTAGATTGTGCATTAAGGTAGAAAGTCAGCTGCTCACTTGCTTGTGATCATTGTTGTAAGTGTAAGCTGTACATTTAAATGGAAAATTGCTAGTTTGTTTTCGTTGTTATATGTGAGTACTCAAAATTCGGTGTTTGGTTTCGTGTTTGAGTTTTGGAAAAGGAGAATTATTTCATTGGAGTGTGTTTCTCTGGCTTTCTATGTTTTACATACAAACAAACAGTTGCTACCCCCTGGTCTTATTTTTCTATTTTCTTTCCTTTTTTTTTTTGGGGAGTGGGAGGTGGTGTTACTTGATGAGCACTAATTGGGTGGCAGATGGAGCTCATTGAAGAATTTTGAGGATAAGGTTATCAATTGTATGTATGCGAAGCCGAAGTAGGACTTAGTGTCCCCAGGAAATTCTGTTCTCCAGTAGTATAAAGCCAGTAATTCTTGCTAGCAATTCTTATTCCTTTAGGACACACTATGTTAATCTCAGTTTGATGAATTGATAGAGTATGGCTGTGTGGGTCATGATGTCAAATCCATTAGCTCAGGAAGGTGGAGAGTAGTTCTCTAGCATCTACGATGTATTGAAGTTTTTTGTGGTGGCTTACATTTGTATTGATGTTCTTTGGAATCAAAACCCTTGTGCTTCACCTTGTCATGCAGCTAAGTATTTGGTTAAATATGTGAACTCGAGCTGTTTCAAGGATCTTTCTAGGGGAAGAACTATTAGTTTAAAAGAGCACACCAGCTTAGCACATTTATCCGCATAAAAGCCCCAACCCCAAGCTGGTGTGCCTTGGTAGGGAAAGCCCATGCTTTTTCGCATTTCAATCCAATGGTTAAAAACTTTTGTACTCTTATTGAGAGATTGACCCCCCTCTTATTTTCCATGATTTTTCTCTATTTGTGTAAAAATCCTGTATCCCTTTCTCTCTATCTCACTTTCATCCCTCTCTATCACAAATATTGTTTGAATGAAGCAATAAATGGTTGGTAATTTTCTCTATCATTATTGAAGAAATGATTTATTTATGTCTATTTGAGCTTACGGTAAATGTTTATTTGGTTTACAGAAAAGGAGAACTTGTGTCTGTATGGATTTCCAAATGAGACATGGGAAGTTAATCTGCCAGTGGAGGAGGTACCTCCTGAGCTTCCAGAACCGGCCTTAGGTATTAATTTTGCTAGGGATGGGATGCAAGAAAAGGATTGGCTGTCACTTGTTGCTGTCCACAGTGATTCATGGCTACTTGCTGTAGCATTTTACTTTGGTGCCCGCTTTGGTTTTACGAAGAATGAAAGGTAAAAGTATTTCCTTAAATTCTCTACTTTCTTCCCTATGAGGCCTTTGTATGAAGACGTTTGTTTTCAACTTCATACTGTAAGAACTGTAAAATATTTGTTTGTTTATACCGTTGTCCATTGGCATCTTTTGTTGTTGCATGTTGCTTGTTAGTGGGGTGGAATTAAAATGCTTAGATCTGTGCCGCTTTAACATCCCAACTTCTTTTCTGTATGGTAGTGGGAGTCAGTAGAGTTTAGTGTTTAGAGTATATTTTCCTGTGCAATCTTGCGATTCAGGGGTAAGGCTTCCATGGTTGATACCCCTTATCCTACATTCCTACCGGCGGGTTCTTGGGATATAATTTTGGATTGGACTTCATTTATAGGAGGCTCTAATATTTTCAATATTTGTTGTTGCTCAAATTTAGTACTGTATGATTTGTGGCAGTGCTTGTTTTCTATGGGCATGTCCTCTCATTCTTCGGCACTCTTTTTGCCTGTCTTAGAATTATCTTAATGACGGGTTCTTTTGAAGATTCTATATGTTTGGTTCTCTATTTCATTGGGGTATCATGTATGTGACCACCAAGATAGTAATGAAGCCTTTTGCGACTAATAGGAAACGTGTGGTTGCACTGTCTGCGTTTAATGTGCTAAGATGGGTCTATGGAATAACCCCACAGACTAAAATGAGCGTATGTGAACAAGTTGGAACAACGTAACATGAACATTAAATATAAAGAGAAAAGGGATAAATGTAGAATGCTTTACGATAAGAAACAACACCTAAAAGCCCGGGGTCCTTAACTCCTACCGAGGATAAGAAACACCAAGGTTAATATCAAGATTCGCTTGAAGACTACTTTTACTCTGCTAGAAGTAAAGAATGAGCAAGTGCTCAAGTAGAGAATTCAAAGACACCTGAAAGTAGCGAAACTTGACTTCATGACTAGGTCAGGACTCAGCTACCATAGGCTTATGTAGAGTTGACTAACATTCTTTCTAATGAGTTCGAGAAATAGAACAATTTTACTTACGGGGAGAACAGTAAAATGGATAACATAATTTACTCAGTAAAGTAGATAGAAAGCAATGAACTCCAGGGGCTAAAGCATGTCTGGTGCGCAAAAAGGCACAAGGTGCACCCAGGGCTCTTTTGAAGCTGGAAGCATAGTGCATTCTGGAAGCATGGGCTTTTCAAAATTTTCTTTTTATTTTTTATGTTTGTTTTGGGGGTGTGGCCGTGCAGGCCACGTGGACTTGCTGCACATAAATGGCCCTATCTTAAAAAAGGGAAAGTAGCTAATAACATTAAGTTTCTCTGTTTCCTTCACCTTGGTCAACTAAACCAGTAAACCATAGCCTGTATTCATGTGCTGTGTAAGTCTCTTCATCCTAATCATCTCAATTTTTGTCTTACTCTTCTTCTTTCGAACTTTCTGGTTTTTATCTTTTCTTTTCTTTTCTTTTCTTTTTTTTTTTTGGTATTTGGTTGGCAACGGTTGCTGGTTTGCTCTCCTTCTTCCTCTTCCCAATTCCTCTCTCGCATCTTCCTCTTTAGACTTCTTGGTTAGTTAATGCATTTTGGGAGTGCTTTTGACATTTAATTGCCTCCCTGCAAAAGTTTTCCCTGCTTCGGGAGTCAACGCCCTCAGCCCTAGGAATCTTTGTGCTCCTTTAATCCAAGGGCTGGAGATTTTTCCTTGTGTTTACATCATACTATGGGTGAATGAAGCGTTGGAAGCTGTCAGACATGCAATAATTCTTTGAGCAGAAGATTCACAACCAAATTCATGCACCTCGTTTGCGGTACGGTTACGAGCAATAGTGAGATTTGATGGACAATAGCTTCCTTATACTTGTTGGACAAGGGTGATTTTGGGTCATATGAAAGCTTAGAGTTTAAAGCTCCGGCTGAAAAAAGTTTAGTATCATTGGCTCAGCTATTTGGAAGGTATGGACCACTGACATAAGGTGTTCCATACTCGAATGTGAACAGAGAGTTTGGATTTGCATGGCCTTGGGGCTTATTATCAACCCACTTGGTCTTGGAGCACCTCTTATGAGCTGAGAATTAATTCCCAGAATTTCCTCTAACTTCCAATTGCAGCTCCTTATATGAAGATTGGACATGAGCACTGATTCTCACAAGATTCAGCATTTAGGATCCATTAAGACTGTTTCTGAACTTGGTGTCTCGGGACTTTTTGAAAATCCTTGAGCTTTGACTTGACTTAGGTTTGACCTCGTGGTAGGTTGATCCCCATTAGCATGCCTATTCATGTTCTTTTGACCTTTTTTCCTACTTGGCTTTCAAATGTGGACTTTTAGGAGAACTTATGGTTTTGCGATGTTCTATAATGTGATTTCTGGAGGTTGCAATAATTGTTCTCTATTCATGTGCTCCATTGTTGTCTGGGGGTATGCTTGGACCTAGAAAAAGTGAACCAGAACCTAATCCAAATGATTCAGTGCCTGCAACATGTGACCCAAAATGGGCTTTTAATGTGAGATAGTACTAACTACTAAAGCACATACTGTTTTGTGAAAAGACAGTCCAAGAGCAAGATGAGCACCAAAAGCTACTACTTTTCTTTAACCTTTTAATGGTTATGTTATATCTAATCACTATATTGATGGATCTATATGACCTATTTGGGTAGTGTATAATAGTATATTTCCAGATTTAATTTAAAAATCTTGAAGTAAAAGTTCTACAAAAGCCCGTACACTTGAATCCTTTGTGTGTGTGTGTGTGTGTGTGTGTGTGTGTTTTTTTTGTTTGTTTGTTTGTTTGTGCATAGAGCTTGTTTAATGCCGGGCTTGGAAGGATTGCCGTGGTTTATCATGTTAATCTATTTGCGTTGATGATAATTCGCTTTTGTGGATCCTTTAATGAAGTTCTTGCTTAAAATGCTTTTTGGATCTTTTAGCGTTGCCTAGAATTGGTCTCTTTCTGCAGTAGGTAGCTTGCATAGTTAAGGCTGCTTTCATCAAGATCTACCTATACCCCCAAAGGTGAGATCCACTTTATGTTGAATAGGAGCCCTGTGATAAGTGAAGTGATGGTTACCTTCCTAGTAGTTTGTGAGCAGGCGTACTCCACTGTCTTTCTCATCCTTTTACTTTATGTAGCATCTATTACCCTTTCATCACCAAGTTATACTGATTTTTTTCATGTTATACTGTTTGTGCTTTGCACGCTCAGGAGTACTTCCTAGAGTTCATATCGTGCTTTGATTTAGTTCATGCTCAGCTAAAATTTATTCTAGTCATGTCATATCATGTACAAGGTACTTCCACAGAAGTTAATGTCATAGTGCTTTACAATTTACGAGATAAAACACTTTTCACGAGTGAAGCTTCCGGTTCATGCTAATTTACGAATAGTTGAATTGTACACTTTCTAGTATGAATGTCTGTATTATTTTCTGTGTAAGCAAAAGGTTACTGATACTAGCTATAAGCTGTTGGGTTTTGGGGTTTCTACAACTCAGATTTGCTTTTTCTCAGGAAGAAGCTGTTTCAGATGATAAATGATCTTCCAACTGTTTTCGAAGTTCTGACTGGCAATGTAAAACCAATGAAGGATCATTCTGGTACCCATAACAGCAGCAGCAAAAACAAATCCAGTGGAAAGGTTTGCATCGCAACTCCATTGTCATACCACTTCTTCTCTGTTTGTGCATCGTCATAATACTTTTTCTGTCTTGGTTCTTTCTCCTTTTTCGCAGTCCCGGCAATCTGAAAACCACAGCAAGGCAGTGAAGATGACCATGCCGCCCAAGGAAGAAGAAAGCGGCGAGGACGAAGAGGAAGACGACGAACAGGGTGCGACACTCTGTGGCGCGTGCGGAGACAACTATGCGACGGACGAATTCTGGATTTGCTGCGATATTTGCGAGAAATGGTTCCATGGAAAATGTGTAAAGATAACGCCCGCAAAAGCCGAGCATATCAAGCAGTACAAGTGCCCCGGGTGCAGCAGCAAGAGGGCTAGGGTTTGAGCGACGGCTTTTTGTGGGTTTTCAGCGAAAAAAGGAAAGAAAAGAAAAGCTGGCAGATTTCATTGGATCAAAATCGAAGGGCAGTCGGGAAGGGGAAAGGTTTGTAGAATTCTATTTCCATATGACAGTTAAAACAAAGGCAGGTCGGCGCAAAACCCCATTTGATTTAGTGATAATTTTAGAATGGTTTCTGGATGGAAATCAAGAATTTCCTTTGTCATATTTCATCTTGCTTTTTTCTCAGATTGTTAGAAGTTGCTTTTTTTCTTCCTTGGCCTCTGTAGTTCGGATGCTGTCAAGTTTGACTTGCCCTTAGTGGTTCATGTCATCATGTGTTTATGTTCTGTGCCCAATTTTTCTTGTTTTTCCCATATATCTTTAGCAATTGTTTTTAGATTTTATTTTCTCAACTATTTAGTTGCTTGCATTACAGTACATTTGACTTGGCCAAAAATCATGTAACATGAGTAAACATTTACTCCCTCCTTTCCATATTGGAAAACCTTTCCAAAACCCCTTTGAAGAGTAGTTGACACTAAACGAAAATCCAATCAGAAAACTTTTCAAAGAGAATTCTTTTTTGAGAATACCTTTGAAAAAGCATTTGAGAGAGCAAGAAATGAAGCAGTTCGCAAAATTGAAGACATATACAAACTTTTGTGCTCCATGCAGCAGTGGAATAGCAATATGCTTGGATAATATAAGTATATAACCAAATAGAAAAAGCAAAACACATCAAAGCAAACCACGATATTCTACTAGAAAATCTCGCAATACTAGACCTGGTAATTTCTGTCTGACCTGATAATCTAACCTGAACCTGTTCGAAATTTCTGGGGTTTGAACACAATTTTCTCAACTAAACCCGAAATACACCGGACCTGAAAATTAGCGGGTCAAACCTGACTTGTCCGTTTCACCCGAAAAATTAATTTTTTAAGTTCAACTTTATTAGAATTTGTGACTTTTCATTAGAATTTTTAACTATTAAACTATAAACACAACTCATTTATTTGTTATTTTCTCTAATTTAAGTTAAAATAGTTACAATAATTTATCGTTATTAGAAAATAATCATATTTTATAATGTATATGGTACAAAAAGTAGTATTGGAGATCATTTTTTTAAAAAGAACTGAAAAAAGGTCGCAATCGCAACTCATTGGGTTGGCCCGAAACCGAAATACACCGGCCGTATTTATCTAAATCCAAAATATACACAACCCGCATTTACCCGAACGCAATATAGGTCCAACCTGAAACCCGCCCGCCCGACTGAATCTACAGGTTTACGTTCTACTGTCTGTCTTAATGCTAGACCATCAAATTTTCCTATCAAATGTTATGTCCTTCGCTCAACTTTCTTATGGATTTTTTTAGGTCAATGCACGTATGTAACTGCTTAATGTACCCATCTAAGTGGTGGGCCTGTTAAAACTGGGCGAAAGCCCATTCCAATATAAATGGGTCATGTCTTTCACTGGCTGATCGTAAATGGCCCAATTGTTCATTCTAGTTCAACCTTTGAGTATTTGATTCAGCCTTGAACAAAGCCCCTCATTTTTTTTTCTTTCTTTTCGATTATTAATAGCCAAAAGGCTAAAAGTTCAGAACATACAGCAACCCGCAAACACAACATCAATCAACCACCATCAAAAAAGGTTACAACTTGTTTTGATCAGTACAGGATACTTTTTCTGTCCTTAATTGGACAGCTAAACAAGGAAGCTTTTTTAAAAATAAATTTTGAAGTTGTAATGAATTAAAATAAAATGTCTCTCTATGCTTTTTCTCTTTTTTATGCACTTCTAATAGAGTAGTAAGTAGGGAAAGATTTTAATATCTTATGCTAACAAAAATTAGTCTCTTTGCTTTTTTTTTTTTTAAAGAGTTGATCTTTTTAGACTATATTTGGTCTTGTTAGACTATGAAATCGGTGTTAGTTTAGCCAATCAACTTTTGACTTGGCATGTGTTTTTGTGTTTTGATTGGTTGAGGAGTTATATTGACTATGGTTGTTTTTTGATTTAAGTTTGGTAGTCACTTTTTTGGAAATGTAATTTGGATTTTTTTTTGGAGAATAGACATTGCAGTTAAAGACACACACATATATGAATTATTACATTTACATGTTCATATATCATATATAGATACATACATGTGGTCGTGTCCAAATCAGAGGCTTGATCATGGGCAATAATAGTGTGGTTGCGAAACAATCAACTTTTGACGACATCTTAGTTGTAAAAAAGACCACATGCGCACTGTGTCATATAATAATTAACAGTATGGTCGTTGCAAAAAGCACTATCTTTGCCAACGAAAATGTCGTTGTGGAAGATGACACCTCACAGACTTCAGCAACCTAGCTATTGTAACAATACAATTGCTGCAAAAGCTAGTGTCTTTAGCAGTCGTTATCGAAGATGTCTCGCTGACATTTGCAACCTATTGTAACAACATGGGTGTTGCAAAAACTAGTGTCTTTGGCAACAACTATATTATTGTCAATGTTGCCTAGCAAGCATTTGCAACATTGTAACAACATGGTCGTTGCAAAGCCCGTGTTTTTTACAACAATGTTGTTGCTGATAATTATTCATGTGTATTGCAAGTTTGCAACAACATTTATTGTTGCAAGTCAAACTGAATTTGAGATGCTTGAAAAATGTGATTGACAACAACATCACATTCGCAACAACACAAGTCATTGTAAAAAATACGGACAATGACAAAAATTGTTGCAGGTGTCTTTTACAATGCCCGAACATGCAACGATCCATGCAATGACTTTGGTCATTGCCAAAAGAATTCATATATAGCAAATACTTCAGGTTTTCGGTCACGACGAACGCCATGCTTAAAAGAGGTTTTCAATAGTGTTTCCAAATGAACTAAATGCATAGTAGGGGAAGAATCCATGTTAACACCTCGTCAAATCAAAATTCCTTTTAAAGTCAGTCCATTATGGAAAATTTGCCGTAAGAGCACCATGATTTTAGGTCCAATGTCAAAATTATGAATACTATTGTCAATCCTATTTAGTAGTAGATACTAAATCATGACACATCCAAGTTGCTATAATTACTACTTCAATTATAGCAAGTTGGATGTGCCATGATTTACAAAATTATAATTCTATGCATTTTTCTAATTTACAAAAAAAATATAATTGAAGTCTATAACTATAATACTATATATAATAAATTGTATAAAGTTATACTTTTATGCACTTTTCTAATTTACAAAAAATTGTAAAGTATGCCTAATGGGTGAGGTTGATTACATTAGGGTGTCATTTGTATTTGTTAGCGTAAATATTATATGCTAACCTTCTTATAATTAATAATTGTTCCTAACTATAAAAAGAATTAGTGTCAAAAGTCAAAATAAATATTAATATGATAAAACATAAGACGCTTTAAAATGAAAATAAAAACTCTTTATCATAATTATATTTTCTAATTAATAATTATCATATTATTTACTAGTAATATAGACTTTTTTTTTTTTGGAAACACGAAGTAATATAGACTTTGGTATGACTTCACCACTATATTATTCAAGTTAGTTTCGAAGAAAATTATGTGCAAAGAAAAATACATAAGTAATAATAATACAATTGTAGTACAATTATTCATTAATTTTGAATTATTGTTTGCATTCATAATGTCCAGGGATGGTGATGGGGCGGGTTCGGGGCGGGTAGAGCCGTACCCGTACCCGTTTTCAAAATCACTACCCTTATCCATACCCATATTTAGCGGGTACTAAATATTTGTACCCTTACCTGTATCCACCGGATATGCGGGTATAACGGGTACTATGTGGGTATACATAAAGATTAAATTTCACCACACATTTTATACCCATATGCACAAATTAATGGGTTGTATTCGGGTAATTTAACCATTGTTTTCGGGGCTATGATATGATATTTTCAGAAATTAGAATGATATGATATTCTCATAAGAAAAGAACCTTTAGCAGCGCAGAGAGCATAAGAAAAGAGCCTTAAGGGAGTGACGGGGAAAAATTAGAAAGGGCACTAGGGCAGAGAGACAGTCTTTCTGGGCTGAAATATGAGTAGGCCTTGGCTAAATTCTGGGCTTCTTATTTGCGGGGCGGGTCGGGTCGGATCGGGTCGGGTACCCACCGGGTACTACCCTGTACCCGTAGCTGTACCCGTATTCTTTAAAAATTGTACCCTTACCCGCTTTTTGCGGAGTGGGTAGACGCGGATACCCGCGGGTACGGGCTTTATTGCCATCCCTAGTAATGTCATACGATTACTCCAATAAATAAATTACAAAAAATTACTAAAAAGGTTTCCCGTACGTGCATGGTACATTGGCACTTGCTGTCAAACGCTAGTTAGTTTCATTAAAACAAATGATATGTAGCCATAGTTATTAAAATCCCCATCATGATTTACGATCCTACTATTTTATGGTCCAAAATCGTCGATACGATTCTACTATTTATACATGATCCACGATTCTACATAGGCTAAATTCCGATCCTAACTTCCACAGTTTCGAGTACTTAGGATCCCGATTTTAACAATCTTGTATGTAGCAGCATTTAACTTATACCAACAATTAATCATGCATTACAAATATACCACATAGCACCTGGCAAAAATTTCGGGTTTTAGTTAAATCGAGTTGGTCAAATTCAGTCAATGTCAAAATTGGAACGAGAAATTCATGTCCAAACCCGGTTTTTCTTCGGGTCAGACAATTTGGGACGGAATGAAATTCGGGTTGGGGCAATAGAAAAAAATGAAATATTATGTCCGAATATTCGATCAATTCGGACAAAAAATCTTTGTCGGAACCCGTTTTTCCGGGTCGAACATTTCGGATTTTTCGAGTTGGACAAAATCTTGCCAGCTCTAATACGACACAAGACTTTTGCAATGTTACCACTAGTGAAATTTACTTCTTTACCGTTTGGCTCTAGTTACAATGGTAAATGTCGCTAGTGACCGAAATAAGTGCTGTTAGAGACCATTTCTATAGTAGTGTTAATGAAAAATCCAACTATTTCCTCTTTGATTCCACAATTGATGTTTAAGGCATTGATTCATGCATGATTTACCATGAGATGATTATGTAGTTTTTGACATGGATCATAGCATAGTTTAAACAAGGAACTAAATGTGCCAATAATCAATGTTCATTTGAAGCAAAGTGATAAACATTTTGAGGTAAGATGGTTAATAACCATATTATATTTCACCTAAATTACTCATAAAGTTAAATGTAAGTATATTTCACCTAAATTATGGATAAAGTTAAATGTAAGTATATTTAAATTATTATAAAGGTATGTTTCATTAGTTTGAGGGTTACTACAACTTATAAACAATATAAAAATATTATTTAATATAAAACTATGCATAAAAATGTGCAGTTTCCAGTTTCCACTATGATTGATAAAATTAGGCTATTATTCATATTTTTTGACATAGTTAATAAGTATTATACTTTTATAGTTGATAAATATATACAATTATTAGAGAAAATATTATTAAAAGTTACACAAATGTGAAATATGAACAATTCAAGATGGTTATTAACCATCTTGAGTCAAGATATGTATCGTTGTCCTTATTTGAATTTAAACTCATATTTAAATGTGACACTTTCTCGTTATAATTATTAAATATTAAATAGGTGATTATCTTGTTATTATAAGATATACCAAAAAACGACTAAAGGAGTCTCACATTTTAGTGTAATAATTTTAAGGACCCTATATTTGTAGGGTAACATTATCTTTGATGTAAATATTTAGGGTGGACATTCCGGCCAATTTCTGACCAAAAATGGCGCAAAGCGGGGAGTTTTTATATTTAGGCGTGTTAATTTTAAATTGAAGTCTATAGTTAACTCTTACACATACAAGCAAATCTCTTAACATGATAAACACATCTAAACATAAAATCCACTATTTCATGCCATTTTTGACTGAAAATTGACCGAAATGTCTCCCTCTAAATATTTACATAAAAAATAATATTACCCAACAATTATTTTTTATAATATAAAACCTTTAAATTATCACACCAAATATGAGACTCCTTTAGTCATTTTTTTTTTTGAAGATATACTAACACCAAGCTTGCACGAAAGCTAGATGGCACATTCTTGGATATATTGTTGGTACGTAACAACCCTTTAAGAATCTTTTGAAAAATCTTGAATCTCTATCTTCACATACAGTTTTTAACCTTCAACTCTTTTTACTGACATAGTAAATAAGCTTTAAAAAGGATGCATTCATCAACCAAAAACTTAAGCTGATGGTTGAAACCTCAGAAGTAGTTTTATACCAACACGCCCCCTCACGCGAATGCCCTTTGGACTTGAAGCGTGGATGCTGCAAAGGTCTTTTTCCTTATGCAAGCGAATATGGAGGGTGGTGAGATTCAAACCTGAGACCTCTTGTTTATCGGTCTGGCTCTGATATCATGTGGAACCATCTCAACTAAAAGTTTAAGCTGATGGTTGAAGCATCAGGAATAATTTTATACCAACAAACAGGTAATCCATCTTGAAACTGTGTTACATACAAAACTCTCTTTGTTTCAACATTATTTTAAGTTTGGCCATCCAGTAAAAAGTTATGCAGTGAATATAATATTTCAGCACAGAAGGGTTTGTAAAAACTACAATATATGTACTCTGTAATGAAGAAATTGAACTAACAAGAGTAATTTTAACCTTAAGATTAAAGGAATCGACATGCAACACGTTCGAAATCATGCATTTTTCGTGAACTTTTAAATGTATCATAGTGAAGTATTATACATAATAAAAGAAGGTATATACGTGCCATTAATGATTACTTTCAAGATACCACGATATGTAAAGCTTGGAGCAATGGTTGGTTGGAAAAATATATCAATAGTTTTTTCAACCGTTTTTAAATAGTAGGAATTTTTTTCCACCATTTTAGTGAAAGTAGTTGGAGTTTCCAACCATTTTTCTCACTTGAAATTTGAGAAATAGTTGGAAAATTTTTTTAAAAATGGAATGGTTACTAAAATTGTTGATTTTTCCAACCATTTTAAATTGGTTGGAAAAAATGATTGGTAATACACACATTTTTAGTAGTAAGGGTTACATTTTAAAAAAAATGAAATGGTTACATTTTGACTAGAGCTGGCAAAGTTTTGTCCGACTCGGATTACCCGAATTGTCCGACCCCGAAAAAATCGGGTCTTGACATAAATTTTTCGTCCGAATTTTTATATTGACCAAATATTCGGACATAAAATTTCTCTTTTTTCTATTGTCCGAACCCGATTTTAGTTTCGTCCGAATTGTCCGACCCGGTTTGACCCGAAATAAAACCGGGTTCGGACATGTTTCTCGTCCGAATTTTGACATTGTCCGAATTTGTCTGATCCGGATTTACCCGGACCCGGATTTTTGATAGCGCTAATTTTGACTGCTACATCCTACCTCTTCATACCTCATGGACGAGATTTCGGATTAATGATTTTGATTTTGGTTTACTATTTTAAAATATATTTTGTTCGATCCTAAGCAAATGAAACTTACTTTTGTAGTATTAAAATCTTCTCTTAATTAATTAGTGTTAGAGTCACTTGATGGTATTGCTAGTTATAATCCGCGATATTATTAGTGTATTGATAAAAAAATTATTAACCTCACCGAATTGTAATTAATTGGCCAGCATATTTTCATACAATCCATTCACCATTATTGTAACTAGTCAAACAGCTATATATAGACCCAGTTAAATTGTGTCGTTGATTTATTTTTACATCTCAAAATGATTTTAAAATAAAGTGAAAGTGAGACATAATGCATGCAACTACTTAATGAGTTTGAATTATACTCTTAGGAATATCATACTCATTTACTCTCGGAATTAATGAGTTTTATGAGCATATGTGTATAACTTTATGAATACACATATGTAGATTTACGAGCATATAATTTTCATTCTTTGATCATATTTATATTTATAATTTGAGTTCATAATTTATACATGACCTTGAAGTACTCATGGTCTAAGTGGTTCCGGCATGAATAAGAGAGGTATATTACAACTTTAATATTAGTTTTAACATTACTCCTGAAGTTTGACGCTAATCGAGAGATAAATTCAAACATGGGAAGAAAAAAAAGTACACGAGCCTTTTTTTCAACTTACAAACTTTAAGGTCATTTTTATTCTACCAATAAACTTTAGGGTCCCAAAAATAAACAATAAAAACCAAGGGTCTAGAAAATAAATACTCCTATACTTCGGGGTCCAAAATGCAAATAACCCTGCTTTTATAACTTTACGAGTTTACAATTTTCATTTTATGAGTATGTCTACACTCACAACAAGAAAAATATGTTTAAGCAACAAATTTAGAGTAGTTTGGGCAACAAAAAAAAATTGTTATTGCATTAATTAAAAATAGGGCAGCCAAATAACTTTGTAGTTAAATACACTATATGTGGCAACAAAACTTTTTTTTTTTTTTTTTTTGCAATTGATATAGATAGGGTGAAAGTTTTTTAAAAAATGGTTCCCTAAGGCTACTAAGGCAACATAAAATTTTTGTTGCCCATCACAACTACATTGTGCTACCATTTTTATTAATTTGTAGCTCAGACTTTGTGCTCCGAGAATAAAACTATCAAATCGTGACATTTTTTTTGTAACCCCATGTTAAAGGGCAACAAAAATTGGATTAAGACAACAAACTGGTAATTTTTCTTGTTGTGGCTGGTTATTTTATGAACATGCTCATAAATTTATGCATGTATACGCATAAAATTATACACATATATTCATAAAATCATACATTGGGGGTATAAGAGCATGGTGCTCTGAGGAGTATAATATTAACCCTAATAATACTAGTACTGCTTTTATATAAGAATAGATATCATTTCAAAATCAAAAAAATAAAATTCCATATGTTTCTCTTAGCTTCTATCGAGAAAATTGAAGTCATTAAAGATGAATGTGAAGAATCTCCCGAAAATGAACATGACAATCGAGAGTTTCCAAAATAATAGTGCACAAGAGATTCAAGAAAGAGTTTTTTTGCATTTTGGACCCCGAACTTTAGGGGTATTTATATTCTGAACCCTTGGTTTTCAACATTAATTTTTTAGACTCTAAAGTTTGTAGGCTGAATAAAAAAGGACCTTAAAGTTTGTGGGCTGAAAAAAAGGCCACTGTCTCATTCTGTATTTTCTTCCCATGTTTGAATTTATCTCCCGATTGACGTCAAACTTCAGGACTATGGTTAAAACTAATATTGAAGCTCTAATACACCTCTCTCATTCATGTCGGGCCTACTTGGATCCCTGAGTATATGGTTTTAAATAACTCCAACATGAATAAAAGAGGTTTATTATAACTTTAATATCGGTTTTAACCTTAGTCTTGAAATTTGATGCCAATCGGGAGAGAAATTCAAACATGGAAAGAAAAAGAAAAACGAGAAGCAAACTTTTTTTTTCACCTCACAAACTTTAGAGTCCTTTTTTTCAGCCTACAAACTTTAGGGTCCAAAAAGTTAAAGTTGAAAAGTAAGGGTTCAGAATATAAATACCCCTAAAATTCGGGGTCCAAATTGCAAAAAACCCATTCAAGAAATGTTTGAAAAAGAGTAAGATTATGTAGTTTCTTAATAACATAATGTCTACCATAGTAAGAAGATAAACTCTCATAAATGAGAGATTAGTGAGATTGTAGAGGGTAATTATGACTTGATGGATGGTAAAAATAAACATAATTGATATGAATTTAATTAATCAAGAAACTTTGGCATCCTTCCCTGGAGTAATAAGGGTACAAAAGCATTTATTTTCATTAGAGTAAAGTGCATAAAAGATAATGTTACGTTAACAAAAATTATTTTAAGGGAAACTCCATTTATAAGCTTCAATTTTTGTCTATTCCAAGTTGTCAATTACTTTTTAAATTATTCCACATCGTAGAATTATTTTGAAAATTATTCCAAATGATAGGCTTATTTTGAAAACTTTGAAAATTATTTCAAATTTTCAAGCACTTTAAAAACTATTTCAGATTGTCAAACACTTTAGATATTATTCCAAGTGAGTCGATTGTTAGATTGATAGAGATAACTAAATGAAATTGAGAGATGAGGAAAGTTTTACAAGCAATATTTCAACAATAGTACAAGAAGTTCACAAGATGAAATAATTTTCAAAATAAGCTTACCACATGAAATAATTTAAAAGTGATTTAACAATTTGAAATAGACAAATTAAAGTTGAAGCCTACCAAGTAGAATTTTTCTTATTTTAACGAAGTATTAATATTAAATTCTGAAAATGAGGGATACAAAGATTAATGTCACAAATTTAGAGTAGTGTAACATCCAAAAACCCTATTAAGCTTAAAAGATATGTAATTTTCTGTATCTTTTCTGAACTGTCTTTTACAGACCTAACACATACACAGGTGTTTATTATAAATATAATTTTGATAAATCCTTCAAGACAAATCAACATGCATGCATGTTAGTCCTATTCAAGTTTTCACTTGTATGCATTTTCTGAGATTACTGGTTTATAAAATAAAAGGCACACATTGACAAAATAGCTAGGGTTCTGCATACATGAAATGAAATACAGAAAAAAAATATTAAAAATTCAGACATAGAAACTGAATCTGATTGTTTTCAATGATACACATCTTGATTTAAGATAGGTTAACCATTTTGAATTGTCCATGTTTTAGATTTTTGTAATTTTTAATAATATTTTCTCTAATAATTATATATATATATATATATATATATATATATATTTATCAACTATAAGAATATAATACTTATCAGCTAGGTTTAAAATATAAATTGTGCATTTATGTATGGTTTTATATTTATGAAAAAATATGAACAAATAATAATTTTTATATTGTTTATAAGTTGTAATTAATAGCCTTCAAAGTAATGAAACATGCATACATTAATAATGATTTAAATATACTTCAATTTAAATATATGAGTGATTTATGTAAAATGTAAGATGAAATACAAAAAAAAAATAAAAAAATAAAAAAAATCAAACATAGAAGCTGAATCTGATTGTTTTCAATGTTAGATGTTTATCATTTTGCTATTACTATAATTTATTTCTCTTCTTTCTTTCTTTTTCGTACAGGAGAAAAGGATGAATCTTGCAATTAAGTTATTCATATCCTCTTTGGAACTGATACACCATCATATATTTTGCCATAACTATTGATCATTGTTTAGAGATTAACTACTGATCATATATTTTGCAAAAAAGACTAGTGACATGCCTAGATTTTTTGCATTTTGGACCCCGAACTTTAGGGGTATTTATATTCTAAACCCTTGGTTTTCAATATTAACTTTTTAGACCCTAAAGTTTATAGGCTGAATAAAAAAGGACCTTAAAGTTTGTGAGCTGAAGAAAGGTCCCTGTCTCATTCTTTATTTTCCTCCCATGTTTGAATTTATCTCCCGGTTGATGTCAAACTTCTGGACTATGGTTAAAACTAATATTGAAGCTATAATACACCTCTCTTATTCATGTCGGGGCTACTTAGACCCCTGAATACATGGTTTTAAGTAACTCCAACATGAATAAAAGAAGTTTATTATAACTTTAATATCGGTTTTAACCTTAGTCTTGAATGATGTCAATCGAGAGATAAATTCAAACATGGAAAGAAAAAGAAAAATGGGAAACGCGGTTTTTTTTCACCTCGCAAACTTTAGGGTCTTTTTTTTTCAGCCTACAAACTTTAGGGTCCAAAAAGTTAAAGTTGAAAACCAAGGGTTCAGAATATAAATACCCCTAAAATGCGGGGTCCAAAATGCAAAAAACCCTAGGTTTGAGTCATCATTATTCATCACGGTGATTTCCGGGTACAAAAAATCAATACAGAAACACTAGGATTTAATTATACAAAAATTACGGTTCAAAATATAATGTTAAAAAAAACCCGAACTTTAAGTAGCAGCAGCACCAACAACAAAAAAACTCTCAGGGAAACCAAAACGGCAAAATATAATGTTAATTAATATTGCCAATGTATAAAGCAAAGCTTATCATAACATTAATTAATTTTGCTTACATTTCAAACCCTAATCACCAGGAAGTAAATATTTCAGTCTGGCTTGAAGCCTCTCATAATATCATCATTGTCTAGCTAGCTTGCATTCATACTATCCATATGTTAAAGAAAAGAGTAAAAAGAAACTAAGATAATACACCCATGAAGTCTAATTAATTATGTTTGCTTCACATAAGTACCTAATAAAACCATGCATATCAAGATTTTATCATCAAGTTCTAACCAATTAATATGGAATCTAATTATGTGTCTAACCTCCATACATGGAGGTAGTCGATCGTAGTAGTAGTAGCAGCAACAACAGCAACAGTAGTAGTACTAGTATTCAATTAATCCTTAAATGATTAAACGGAGGTGAATGAGAATAGGTAGTTACTTGAACGGGCTATTGAAGTGATCACGATTGAGATTAGGTTGATCGGGGAAAGGATTCCAATCCCAAAGTCTATCTGAGAATCCAGCTCCAACACCAGCACCAGCACCGGGAGAAGGTTGTTGTAGGGTGGTGGGCCCAGTTGGGCCCACTCCGGCGTGGTTTCCACCCAATGCTTGGGCTTGTTGAGATGGGGAGAGGAGGTAGTTGGAGAACAAGAATTGTGAAGAAGAATTAGGAGTACTAGTAGTGTTAGGACTAGCATTGAGAGCTTGGAATTGCAGTTGTTGTTGTTGTTGCTGTTGCTGGTGGTGGTGGTGTTGTTGGTGCATGTGGTGGCTAAGGCATGCCTGTTGGTACTCCACCAATCTCTGAATCTCATCCATGCTCGCCTGATGGTGCTGGTGCTGGTGCTGGTGGTTATTAGGGTTTGGGGACGACGAAGAAGGATTTGTCATGAAGAGAGTCGCCGCGTTTGAAGAAGAGGAAGGGAGTATTGGAATTAAAGCATGGCAACGCCCTCCTCCTCCATCTTGCATGATCCTAGTACCATGGTCGGCCTCGCCACCTAGCGAAGGCTGAGGTGGCGGGGCCGGAGTGGGGCCCGCCAAGGGGCTGACCGCAGAGTACGATCCGTGGTGGGACAGTCCCAGGGCGGTCCCCACCTCAGTGCTGCTGCTGGCATCTGCCTGCTCGCTCATCACCACCACCTTTGCCGCCTCCATCTGATGACTCTGCTGATGTTGATGAGGATGATACCCTTTGAAGGCGGCAGCCGTCTTTCTCTCCGACGTCGTTGATGATGTGGCACGTGAAGACGGCCCCACTCGGGGAACAGACGGGTGATCCTCCACCCCGGCGCGCTTGTACACCCGGCAAAGGGATATCTCCCCCTGCTAATTAACCAAACAAGAAAAAGAAAACCGAATTGAAATAGTGAACAAGCATGATCATGAAATGTGATTCAAAAAAGGAGAAAAAGAAGAAAAAAGTATGAAGTGAAATTTCAATTCAGCTGAAAGTATTAAGAGAGGAGCAGTAGCAGCAGCAAGCTTCATTGATTTCTTTCACTACAAATGCGTGACCCATTTCCAAAACTTGAATGTTAAAAACTTCATTAAATGGTACGTCGTCTCTCTTTAATTAAATTGTATGTCTGAGCTCCTATATTCTGCTACCCCCCCATTTTCATGTACCATTTTTATTACTACTCATTATTCATTTTTCAAATTCAAGTTTTTTGACATGCAGTGAAATTAGGGTTTTTAATTTTTGGTACCTTTTGATAGCGTTCAGTGTCTTGTTGGGGGAGACGATACTCATTCATAATCCAGCTAGTTCGGATTCCCTTTGGAGCTTTACCCGAGTAGAAGACGAGGGTTTTCTTGAGCCCAATGGGCCGGAAATTCTCCCCCCGGATCATCCGGTCTGCCCCAGTAGCCTTCCAGTACCCGGATGTTGTCACCCTGTTTGGTCTGTCCCCGTTTCGGTATTTCCTGTCCCTTGGCACGTAGAAGTACCACTCTTTCTCCCCTATGGCCGCCATTGCTACATGCGTAAGAACCACCAAAACCACAAACAAACAAACAAACAAACAAACAAACAAACGAATTAGTTACGGAGAAAACTCGACTGATTAAGTGTCCGTTTGGACTGGAAGGCGAAAAAGAAGGGAGGTTATTAATCGTTTTTTCGTTGTTTGGGAAAATAAAGTAAGAATGGACGGACGGAAATGTAGGGGATTACTTCACTTGAATAACCCCATTTTTCTTAATCTCAAAAGCTCTCAAAATAAAGGGAAAGAGGGCAAAGGGAAGAATTTCAATAATTTTCTTCACCTCCTTTAATCCCGTTTTTCTAAACCATTAAAAACGAATGGGATTCTAACTGAAGGGAAGAATTTCAATCATTTACCCCTGATCTTTCCTTCATTACTTTACCCTCTATATATTCCTGTTTGTCGAAATTGAATCCAAACAGACTGTAATAGAGAAAAGAATGAATCTATTTTTCTTAACCCTCCATTCTCCCATTTTTCTCAAACTGAATCGAAACACGCGGTAACAAAGAAGATATTAAATGAATCCCTAGTTACATACAAACATATAGTACCTACCTGGGAGTTCCCAAGGATCGTAGCGGTAAAGATCAAGAAAAGTAATGAGCTCGACATTAAAACGCTTGCCCTCAACTTTCCTTCTGAGGTAGAACTCGACGAGTTCTTCCTCAGTGGGATGGAAGCGGAAGCCGGGCATGACCATGTCATGGTCATGGTCGTCATGGTCATCATGATCATGATCGGTGGTGGTGGTGGTGGTGGTGGTGGTGGTGAGTGTTACAGCCGTGGCAGCTCGGTCTTGGTGCTTGTCAGTGTTGGGATTTGGATTTGGGTGCTGGTGAGGAGGAGGAGGAGGAGGAGGAGGAGGAGTATTAATAATGATGTCATGGGTGTTGAGATTCATGGTAGCAGCAATTGCCATAAAATAAAGGGCAACACAAAAAAGTAGCTAGCTAGCACCCCGCCAAAAGGGAAAGAAAACAAACAGAGAAGAAGATGAAATAAAAAGGGCTTATCTCAAAACTCAATGTGTTTTCTTATCTTAATCCTTCAGAGGGTTTTATATATGCTTGGAGTTATTGTACGAGAGAGAAATATAGAGAGAGAAAGAGAGAGAGAAAGAAAGAGATCCGTACATAGGGGCTCAAAAAGTCGAGAAAATAAAAATGGCCCAGCTTTTGTTCCTTCTATCTCAAGTCTTAACCAGCTAAGGGAGATGAACAAGAGATCCAGAAGAGGATAGGAGTAGTACTGAACTGAGGACTGAGAGAGAGAGAGAGAGAGAGAGAGAGAGAGAGAGAGTGTTTTCAATATTAATAGTGTTTATTTTATTAGGAAAAACTTATAGTGGTTGACAATGAAAACGATATTTTTTTAGTATAATATTATAAAATATATTTTCCTAATTAAAATAATTTTTTCGAATTTTTTTAAAATTTAAATATCTTAAATCTAAATTTTTGCCTAGTAAATAACCATATTTTGAAAAATTTTAATTTAATTTTTTTTAAAAATAAACTAAAATTTTAAAAAAATATTTTACAATTTATATTAAATAAAAAGGCTAATGATCAAGGTAAAACTTGACACATGTACGAATAAGATTTATTTTACCTACGGCGGTTGTCATGGTTGACAACCACTATAAGTGTATCCATTGTATTATCATGGATTATACTCTTCCTTATTTTAATTATCATAGTTTTGACTTTTACAGTTCTTTATTTTATTGATAATTTCTTACATAGTTAACAATTTCAATATTATTATTTTATGATAGCATTTTTCGTTACAAATGTAATCTTGGTAATTTTATATAACAACTCATTGTATAAATATATTGAGAAATTTATGGTCAATTTTTTTGAAATTTGATTGCACAATTTTCAAGCTAATTAATATACATCTTGAATTGTCCAGCATTAACATTTTTGTAATTTTTAATAATATTTTCTTAACTAACTATATATATGTATTAATTTATCAACGATAAGAGTATAACATTTATTAGCCAGGTCAACGTATATAAACGAAAAACCTAATTTTACCAAACATAATATGTAAAAAGTGCACATACATTTTATGTATAATTTTATATTTATGAAAAATATAAATACATAATTTTTTTTTATATAGTTTATAAGTTGTAATAACCCTCAAAATAATGAAACATACCTTCATAATGATTTAAATACTTTTTACATTTATCTTGTGAGCCATTTGATTGAAATTGAAGATGTTTATTAACCATTTTGAATTAAAATATTTATTATTTTACTCTTTATTATGGATCATATTAATTAGTTTATTTATTTAATTTGTAAATTTAGGAGGTAGGGGGTGGGGTGGGCAAGTAGGAGAAAGATCTACAAAGGGAGGAGGGCCCTACAGAGGTTGGTGTTTAAGAAGGAGAAAATGACATCTCCCAAGCTAAGACAGGGTGGCCACAGCTTCAAAATTCATGTATCATATATGATTCATCCCATCTCCTTTTCTTTTCTTTTTACAGTGTCCTTAAAATGTGACATTTTAGGCATTTTTTTAAACCTTAGTATGCAAGTATATGAGTTCTATACCTTAAGAGCATTTACAATATTTTAGACTTATGTTAGGGTGTTTAAAATTTTATATTATTATAATAAACATTAAATCACATCTTATAGAACTCATTTTTCGATTTCCACGATGGTGGTGTTTAAGTTAAGTTTTTACGAAGTTATATTCCTACGTAAAAGTGTCAAACTTCCTATATTGCTCCCACATTTCCTTATGTCACGCTCAATTTGTATTCATTTTTCTATATTTACCAAAAAAATTAATACAAACAAGTGGGTCCTACATTTAAAATGCGGATCCTCTTAAATCTAAGTATTTTAGTAAGATTTAACAAAATTATCATCTCTAAACCCCCTCTTAAATCTCCTATTGTAAATGCTCTAAGATTTGTATCATTTTTATTAGTTGATTGCAATATATTATGAAAGTTATTTCTATTTTGATTATATAATTAATTATACCGGAAAGTAGGAGGTAAATTTTGAAGCATAGTCATTAGTATTATGCCGGACTTGTGAAGAAACAAATATTATGAAAAATAAAAAATTAATTAAACTTACAAATATCTTGAAAAATAAAAAAAATAGTTAAAGCTACAAACATTGAAGAAATGGAGTAATTTGTATCCAAATTGTAAAATTTCATTTCCATATCTTTTGTAACAAAAAAAAAAAAGAGTTTTGGGACAAGTGTTTACATGAAAACATTATATATTAAATTGAAAAAATGATACTAGCTAGTATAACTTAATTATATAAGTATATTACTATATATAAATTGTATAAATTTATATTTTTACCAAAAAAATTATTTTATTTATCGAAAAGCTGGTATGATATGTGTGATAGATAAAGTTGATTAGGTTATTGTATTATACATATTTGTTAGCGTAAACAACAAATGCTAAATCTTTTATGATTGATTTTTAGTCATAATTACAAAAGAAATTGGCGTGAAGATTCATTACAAATCGAAGAGGAAAAGACTCTTAAAAAGTCACAACAAGAATTCTTTTAAATGTAATGGGAGAAAACTCTAGCCTCTTCTTTTTTTTTTATCCCTAGAAAACCCTAGCCTCCATGTCCTTGGAGGCGTTGTCATTGATTCTTTTATTGATGGTAAGCCCCAATTTGATTGATTTCTACCTCAATTATTAGTTTGGTTTTACGTCTTCACAAAGAAAGTTAGTCTCTTCATTTGTTAGTCTCTTAATTTCTAGAGTTTTTGTTCAGTTGGTGTGGTCTAATACATTGGATGAAGATCGACTTTCAATCGCTATAACACAAGTTGTGAGGTTCTCCATCAATGTTAAAGATGAAGAGTCATCGAAGAAAGATAAAGAGTCCTCGAAAAAATCAGAGCCGAACGTCAGTGAGATTAGTATTAGTTATTTGAAAGTTGAATTTCATATCTATGTTTTAGATCTGCAATAGTTCAATCACGATTTTTATTGTAAGTGCCGTATGACTTGTTATTAATGAAATCGTTATGTTTTTTTTTTAAAAAAAAGAATTCTTTTAAATGTTGAGGAAAAAACTTTCTTTCAAATATTGAGGAAAAAATTTAGGGAAAGTGTAAAAATGCCTCAAAGAACTAGAACTTTTGAGGGGAAACCTCCCTAAAAAAAAAAAGAGGAAGGGAAAATGTCAAATTTTGAGAAGCTGTTAATCCGTGGAATTCCTTTTCAATGGGCCACCTCGAAAATTACTTCTTTTTTTTGTTTTTTAATACCTTTGGCAATAATGTAATGAACAACAAGAGTCATTGTAAACGTACAACATATTATGCAATGTTACAAAATTAAAATAACGACGTTTAAATTAAATAAAAGCTGTTAATTGTTTGAACTTAACATATATATTTTAATTGTTACTCAAATTAGTGTCACCATTTCATAGTTGTTGCTCGAGTGACAATTTGGTCATTGTTCATCTTGCTCGGGCCGTCGCTACGAAGTAGAGAAGCTCACCATGTTTTCATGTTAGAAATGTCGACATTTCAGAGTTGGGATGTTTAAAAACTAAAAGTCTATATAAGCCTTAGTTTTCTATTTTCTTCTTTATCCATCTAAAATACCCATCATAAGTAATAAATATAAGAGACAAATAAATACGTAATATTTTTGAAAACTAGAGGTAGTTATTGTACGTATGGGTGTTTACGAACCTCTCACAAAGGTGCACCAAGTGATATTGAAGTGGTCCTCCCTGGTATGCTTCTTTGGCTAAGTGTATAGGTAAATGACCCATTACATTGAAAAACCAAGGAGGGGAGATTCTTTTTAGTTTACAAATGATCACATGAATATTATTGTGCATGCATAACAAATCTTCTGCTCTTAATGTTGTGGAACACAGACCCTTGAAGAATTAATAAAAGTCAACAAGAGATTCTAACACTTCATCAAGAAGTGTCCGAAATGTTACTAGAAGGAGTGTTTACATGAACATGACAATCATGACTTTTCATGTTTTGGAACTTGAGCACACCCCCCCCCCAAAAAAACATCCGCACAATTTGCCAACTTTGAACAATATGCGTACGACTTCTTTTGCCCGGTCACAAACAAATTTGTTTTCTTCTCTAGTCTAAGAGGGAACTCGACTTTCGATTTTATGATCCTCCCACCAGGATCTTGTGCAAGGCATAGCTTTGGTTGGTGACATATGTCCGCCATGTCCGTCTTTGTATTGGGATCATCCTTAATTAGTTTTACTTGTCATATCCATAATGGTGTAAACGATGTTTTCAGTGAAGTTTTTTTCAATGTGTATCACATTGAAGTCGTGCCTTATACCCTTAATTAGTAAATGATCGATCGTATGCGTGGTGACTACTACCAACCTAATATGCTAAAGGACCTACAACTTATCATGACACATCAAATACGAATGGTAGGCTTTCCACAAACCCCTACATATATGCAAATGATAGTTGACAAGCTCAAGTTGTAGATATAACATATTGTTACACTTAGAACAAGGTCATCTATATTGTCCACTATTTATAAACTCTTCTTGATTCCTAGTAATTTCTTTCATACTGTCTGGTATGGAGCGGGTCTAATCACATTCACGTTCAACTCAGATGTCTTGGGGAGTGCCTTGACCTAAACTTTGTCGGGCTGGTATATTGTAGACATTACCAATTTTATCTTTTTCATGTTAATATAATTTTCCGCTCTCATTCTCACCTATAAGTATCCCCTTTCATCTACCGTTTTACCTCATCCTGAAACTACCCAACATTCTATATCACTCCTCCAAAGCATACACTCGTAAAAGCTATATAAGTAAATTTTATATGTTAAAACATCACTGTATTATAAGTTGAAAATTCTACCATAGTTGAATTTTCTTTTCAACTGTGATAGTTGAAGTTTCATACCATTAATGTGTCAAAAATAAATCTCATCCATTAAAGATATTTGTCTCAAAAAGTACATTAAATTGTTGCAACAAGTTATTTTGATCAATATATACTGGTTTCAGTTTTTTTTTTTAAATAGAATAAATGGTATTTACTTTTTAACTATGATAATCGAAAAAGAAATCAAATATAATATAATCTCACTAAAAATGTTAAATGTTAAAAACTATATCTCAATAAATTGGACTAATTACTTGATCAATATATATATATATTAATTTCAATTCTTTAAAGATAGAATTAAGAGTACTTATGCTTGTACTTTTTAATTATGTCAGTTGACAAAAAAATCAGTTATGATAAAATATTTGGAATATTTTGAGTTACGTTAAGAAAAATCAAGAAAATCAATATATGATGAATGCACATTGAAAAAATGTACACATGTGTCATTTTATATTTAAAAAATCACACTATATTTTAATATACTTGTAAATACGCTGCATGATTAGCTAGTATGATAGTCAAAACCCTCCCAAACAGACTTAAATCGTGTAATTTTTCATGGTCCTATTTGGCAACCAGTTAATAGCCGGTAAGTAGTTGTTAGCTATTTGGATTAGTGGTTTGGGTTAGCTGATTGCAGAAATGTGTTTGGTAAACTAGCTTTTTATGAAAAACTACCTCGAAAAGTTTCTTCAAGTAGTTATTTGAAAACTAGCTTATTGGATCCAAAAAATTAATATGAAAAGTTTGTTACTAAATACCTCAGATAACTTTTCACATTGGTAAAAAAACTAACAATGTCCAAAAAACTTAAAGCTACCCCAAAAAGCTGGCAACCAAACACCCCCTATATGTTCTTGGAACTTATACTACAAATAGTGTCATTGTTCACTTATATATAATAGATTGCTCACTCTCGATAGTGTGATTGTCCAATTATAGATATCCTATCATACAAACTACATATGTATATATAATGTATATATGGTCAAAACCATAAAGAAAGGGTAAAAGAAACAAAGAAAGAGGGTGATACATTAGGATAATTTGCATATACTTATCTTCAGACTTATGACATTTATAAATCCAAATGTGACGTTTAAAGCTAATATTGACACATCCTAAACTTTTGATTTTTGATAAACCAATTTCATTTAACTACTTTTCTGATGAATTAATATAACAACTTTTCTGGTGCATGTGTGATTTGTGATGGTGAAATTTGTTGGCTGAAATGACAATAATTTTAGCAAACAAATTTCATCATGTATTACACATTCACCAGAAAAATTGCTAAATTTACCGGCAAAGGAGCTAAATGAAATTAGTTGAAAAACTTAGAATGTGTATAAATATTATCTCAAAAACATCAAAATTGAATTTATATGCGTCATAAACTTGAAGAGGGTACATGCAAATTTTCGGATACATTACATTGAAATGTTGTCCAAGTATATATGTATAGTATATAGGTGGGGATGACTTTAGAGAGTAATTCAAAATGCATGTGCATGGTGTGAAGTGAAGCCGTGTGAGATCCAAGTGAAGGGAATTAGGGAAACCCGTGACCACATCAACATTGATCTGTACATCATGACAAATTTTCTTGTTTTTCCTTCAATTCATTTCTTTTCTTTAATATTTCTTACACCTAATTAGTTGATTCTTTGCAGTAATTAATTATTTTTTTAATCAACTATAAATTTACTTTCGGTTGTTTTTGAAAGGATCAACTCTGATGTTGAGGGTTGGCTTTGAGCTATATGGCACATATATTATTTGGATGTTGCAAATCAACACATTTAGTTAGAATCAAGAAAAGAAAAATAATGTGTTTCTGAAGGTCTTTCTTACCATAAAATTCATATTTTATTATGATTATTTACATTGTTTTTCTATAATTAAGAATAATTACCAATTATAGGAGCTATAATATTCGTTCCAATGTATATGAATAATGCCCTGAAAAATTAACTCAATTGTTTAGGTATATATTTTATGTGTAATTTTTTTTATAAATTTATAAATGATCGATACATAACATTATAATTTTATATACTTTTTTTTATGTGTCATTATGTCTGTAAAAAATCAATTATACCATTTTTTAAAGTTCATTAATGTACAACGATTATGTCATGGTTTTTAAAATAAACTAAGGGAGTGTTTGGCAACTAGCTGTTGGTTGTTGGTTTCTTTTGTGATTGCATTTGTTGTTAAATTTATTTGACTTTGTTATTTTGTGTAAAAAGTGTTTTGTAGAGTTAACTGTTTATAGTATGACTTTTTTTGTTTGATTTCCAACTATACCCTTAGCTTTATCTTTGGTATTTTTTTAACATTACGATTTTTTATTCATTTTAAAGTTTTTTCCTCTATATTTCCAGTATTTTTTTATTGATAGTATTTTTTCTGTCGTATTTGTGTGTTCAATAAATAACCACCAAAAATTGGAATTTGTATTAATTGGCTAATAACTAAATTAGTCATTGATTGCCGAATTTTCTTCAGTAAGACTAAATTTTTTATCCCATTTTACTTTTACAATTAATGTTGATATTTTATAAATTTTATCCCAAATGTACTTTTAAAATTTTTATTAATTGCAAAGATAGTTTTTATTTGTACATCTTAGACTCCAACATGGTAATCTACACTATAAACAAACAAAATAATTTGGATTGTAGTTTTGGTGGAAGATGGAAGAAAAATTAAAGGGAAATTGGATTTCAATAATCTGAACTTTAGCTTTGGTTCTAAATAATCTGAACTGTAGATTTGGTTCTAAATAATCTAAATTTTGGCCCTATTGGATTCTAGTAGCACGTCACCGAGTTAAGTTGAACTTAACTCGGTGGCGGGATGACAATAGTAAGCTAACATGGCGCAGCTAAAAAACCCATGTATGTGCCTCCGCCGCCACGTCATCTCGCCACCGAGTTAAGCTCAACTTAACTCGGTGGCATGCTACTAGAATCCAAGGGAACCAAAGTTCAGATTATTTGGAACCAAATCTAAAGTTCAGATTATCTAGTCTGCTATGGCCCAAAGTTAAATTATTTGAATCCAATTTCCCAAAATTAAAAGAAACAACCTTAAATAATTTGGATGACAGTTTTTGTAATTTTTATGAAGTGTGTGGTCAACATGATAATTTACATCCCAAAATGCCAAAAGCCATTTAAAAAAAAGCTACTGTTTGTAGCTTTTTACAAAATGATTTTTTGGGGGTAAAAAGCTACTTCAATTTGACAACTCAGCAAACACTCCAAATTGACTTTTTAAATGGTCAAACAATCAAATATTCCCTAAAAAGCTATTTTCTCCAAAAAGCCATCCAAAAATCCTGACACCAAACACCCCTAAGACACTTAAACAAGACTCCTGTCATTTTTATTGACATATGTATATTGTTCTATATTGATAAGAGGTCGTGTTTAAAATATTTATGAAGAATGATGTTTATTTCAATTTCCTAAACTATTATCATTCTCACTTACATTCAAAATTGCAACGCTAAAAAAATAGGATCACTAAATAGGAGTAAGGAATATATAAGAACAACATTGTTGGGGGATTCAAGGGGAGAGCCCACTTCAACCAAGACCCATAGTTTACAAGTTAAGCGAGGTTCCATCTTAAAATCAATTGGTGTTAAGAGAAGTAGCCCACTTGACTTATATATCATGTCCTTTCTCTTTACTTTTTCGAGACATTTTTTTACTCATGAGTGAATCCCAACAAACATTATTTTATTTGTATATACTCTTGCATTATATATTGTCTTTCAAGCAAGAACAACTAAAGTAATAAAATTCATATAATCTCAACCTCTTTTTACCCTATTTCAGATTGAGTCTTAAATAGTAAGTGATTTTAGTAGTTAAAAGTAATCCAAACAAGCTTCGTTACACAAGTTCATCTTAAGGAATTACAACTTTATTTCCTGTTACAATGTACACGTAATAAAATTTTTCACCTTAGTGGGTATAAGTCAATGCTTCAATATAATTGGTTTCAATTGTAATTTTGTCGCTTGACAATTAAAATCCCTAAAAATGTGACATGTCTCCCTCATCGGTAAATTTCATCGCTACATAAAAAAGGGGTATGTGGTCCAAACAAATTAAAAGGAGGACTCATGTCTTGAACTACCCCATTTGTACAATTTAGTTGAAGAGTAGATGAACATCCTCATGTTGAATATTCATAGATATTGAAGGAATAATAATAATAATAATAATAATAATAATAATAATAATAATAATAATAATAATAAGGATCCAAGATAATTGTTGGATCAAGGTAAAACTGAGAAGTAAGAGAGAAGACAAAGAATGAACAATCCTTTCTGATTGATGATGAATACACGAGGAGGGAGTATATATAATACAACCCAACACAAGAACAAGACAGAAAGAAAGAGAAAGAACAACAAGACTAAAGACTAATACAACAGTAATAACTAACTGTAATAATTAATCTCCAACACCCCCTTCCCTCAAATTGGAGGGTGTTTTGACCCCCAATTTGCCAAGAATTTGATGGTGCTGAGCTCCTGGAAGTGGTTTGGTAAGAATGCGTGCCAGTTGCAATTTTGAAGGAACATGATCAAGAGTAATCAAACCATCGGCCAATTTTTGTCTCACAAAATGACAGTCGATTTCTATGTGCTTTGTTCTTTCGTGAAACACTGGGTTCCTTGCAATGTAGATTGCAGCCCGACTATCACATTTCAGAGGAATAGGGTTTATTGATTCCACTAAAAGTTCATCAAAGAGCCTACTTCAACGGAGGATAAAGAAATTGTGGGCTGTTTCTTGCTTTTCCAGGAGATAAGAGTTTTTCCTAGGAAAATTAAGAAACCACTGATGGATTTTCTGGAATGCTTGCAAGCCCCCCCAGTCAGAGTCACGATAGGCATGAAGAGATAGATCACTATCTCTGTGTAATAATATGCCAAGATCCGGCTTACTCTTGATGTATCTTAGAACATGCAAAGCTGCATTCCAATGTGAGTATGTTGGTGCCTTCAAAAATTGACTGAGATGTTAGACAGTGAAGGCAATATCAGGTCTGGTGTTTACAAGAAAATTGAGTTACCCAATGAGCTGTCTATAAGGGTGGCATTTTCCAAGGGTGTTCCCATGTCAGGCAAAAGCTTAATTCCAGTATCCATTGGTGAAACTGCAGACTTCATGTCTGTAGCTTTGAACTCTCTCATCAGTTCTTTAACAAATTTTCTCTAAGTAAGAATCAAGCCTTCTGCAGTTTTGATAACCTCAAGTCCAAGAAAATAGTGAACATCTGCCAAATCTTTAATTTTGAACATAGCATCAAGATGAGCCGTCAAGGATGATATCTCATCATCATCACTTCCTGTGATTATAATGTCATCCACATAGACAGCTAGGTAGACTGAAGCATTAATGATGTTCTTATAAAACAGTGAATAGTCATTGGCTGAGTGTTGATATCCTCTATTATAGAGAACTTCTGTCAATTTAGCATACCATTGTCTGGAGGCCTGCTTCAAACCATATAAGGATTTTCTCAGTTTGCAAACTCCATTTGACACCTCTGTCTGCACTCCTTCAGGTATCTTCATGTAAATTTCTTCATGAAGATCTCCATGGAGAAATGCATTGTTGACATCAAGCTGTTGAAGTTTCCAGTTTCTCTTGACTGCCATTGCCATGAGGGCACGTATAATTGTCATTTTAACAACATGAGAAAAAGTCTCTCCATAGTCCACTTCAGCTTTTTGTGTGTATCCCTTTACAACTAGTCTGGCCTTGAGCCACTCTATGCTCCCATCAGCCTTGTGTTTCACCTTATATACTCATCTACTGTCTATTGCTTTTCTTCCTTTTGGCAAGGGGACTATTTCCCAAGTATTGGTTTGTGAGAGGGCTTAAAGCTCCTTTCTCATTGCTTCCTCCCATCCAGGGTGCATCACTGCCTCTTCATATGTTTGTGGTTCAGTGTAATTGAGATATGAACAACCTGTAGAAGGAGGACAACAAGAGACAACTTTGGGAGCAATGTGTAAGTTAGTAATGCATGAAAGACATGTTTCATAATCCTCTAAGTACGCAGGTGTTTTATGTATTCTAGTTGACCTTCTCAATGGCTGAGGAGAAGTGGGAAGGATTTCTTGAGTGGGGTTAGCAGGAGGAGAAACATCATTTTCATTAGCAACAGTATGTGTAGTTTCAGAATCAATGAATTGAGGTATAGAGTTCCTAGTGTCACTCTCATAAATGTAGTGTTCAGTACCTTTCTGAAAGGGAAAATAGCTTTCAGGGAAAACCACATCTCTTGAGATGATAAACTTGTGGGTTTTTAAGGAAAACAGTTTGTTAGCTTTCCTCCCTTGAGGATATCCTACAAAAACACACTGCTCTGCCATTTCTTGGAACTTATATCTGTCATGTTTCAAAGTGCTAGCATAGCATATACATCCAAAAACTCTTAGATGGTCATGGGAGGGAGTAGTGTTAAAAAGAATCTCATAAGGGGATTTATTCTTTAACAAAGGGGTAGGTAACCTGTTGATAAGATATGTAGCGGTTAGTATGCTTTCTCCCCAAAAGGCTAAAGGTAATTGTGACTGAAACATCAAAGCTCTAGCAACTTCAAGCAAATGTCTGTGTTTTCTCTCTACGGCTCCATTTTGTTGGGGCCTTTGTGTATAGCTTGTTTCATGTAAGATCCCATTTTCCTTAAAGTAGTCTATAACACTGATGCTTTTTCCTATTTCCAGGGCATTATCTGACCTAACTCTTTAAACAGTGGCCCCAAATTGGGTCTTTGCCATGGCTATAAAAGACTGTAATATCCCAAAGGCTTCAACTTTTGTGGTCATCAGATAGGTCCAGGTGGCTGTGGTAAAATCATCCACTATGGTAATGAAGTACCTGTGGCCACAGTGAGTTTTGACATGGAATGGCCCCCAAGTATCCACATGTATTAAAGAAAACGATTTAGTAGTTGAAATAGAGTCGGGATAAAAGAGAAGACATTGTTGTTTTGCTTTAGGGCAGATATCACAGTCTTTACAAGTGAAAGAATGATCAAAAGAAAAAACAGATTTAGGTAACAATCTCATCCTAGAGGCTGACATATGGCCAAGCCTCTTGTGCCACAAATTCTCATTTACAGTTGTGGCAACAACTCTATTACAATCAATTTTGGCATGTGCTTTACATATTTGTTGAGAAAGACTGTCTTTCAAGATGTAAAGTCCATTAGCCTCTTTACCAAGAACCATTTTCACAGAAAAGTCCTACAAAACACATTCATTTTCAGTGAATACTGCATGACAGTTCAACTGTGTACACAACTTCTTTATAGATATCAAGTTAAACTTGAAACATGGAACAAAAAGCACATTATCCAAAGTAATTCCTTCTGTTATTTGAAGTTTCCCACTAAAATTTATGGTTACATTGCTGCCATCTAGCAAGACAACTTTGATGGGATTTGGTAGAGTCTTTAAGGAGTGTAAAAGCCTTTTATTGTTGCACATATGGTCAAAAGCCCCAGAGTCCAAAATCCAAGAGTCTTTAGGCAAAAAACAGGTTAAACTTACAACATTTGAAAGCAGACTCACTATAGGCAAGGGTAAATTACTAGACATGTTATCACCATTGTCATTGGGGGACACATTCTCTTGTGGTGTCAGAGAGCATAAAAGTTGTTGAAGGAGCTGTCCAGTCTGTTCTTGATTAATGTTGAAAGCTGGTGTAGAAGTCTCTCCTTTCCTAGTCTGATCTCCAGTACTTTGCAAAGCTGTATTTGCCACCCTCCTTGTGGCTTGTTGTTCAGTTTGCCCTTGTTGTCTTGGTGAGTATTGTCTACCTTGATTCTTGGAAGGGTATCCATAGATTTTGTAACACTTATCTATGGTATGACTGGGCCTTTTGCAGTAGTCACAAAACAATGTCGACCTCTATGACTCCTGTTTCTTTTGATCATTTCTTTGACTGTTCTTGTTGGTGTTGGAGCCCAAGAGGGGGGTGAAGTTCACAATTAAAATCTACACACTAGGTAAGGACATTAGAGCAAACTTCCTTGGTTTCAAACCAAGGATCAAAACACAGTGTAACTGAAATACCTCATTAGATTTATAACAATCAAAGAACAAGTTACACTTACAAAACAAAACAAGAAGTAACAGCCCGAAGGCAGTTATTGATAGGATCACTAACCAAGACTGAATGTCCTTGAGTCAGTTACAGATAAGGATCGTCGTAGGAAAAACCCTAGCGACGATTTGGAACATAATGGATTACATTGAAGCACAAACTCACACAGTATTAGTCCGTCAAGGCTCTGCTACACACCATCTCTCACACCACATGTGGACACAACGAATGCTCACCAAGGTCTTTGGCTGTACCTTCACCAGAGGTCCTTTACTGGCTACCTTCACCATCGAACCATTGGCTACACATTCAGAAATCCCTCCGGATTTCTTACTCTGCGATTACTTCCGTGGAATCGCCTAAGTCTTCAATCTTCAAGTCTCCTATTTATACTAGAGGCTTGATAGTTGTTTAGTATGGTAGCCGTTGGAAATAAGATTATTTCCTTGTTTGCTCACTACTTCACCTTCCTTCTTTGCTGTTGATTTTCTTTCCTTCTTCTTGGAGATTT